>LR880969.1:813118426-813150418 GCA_904067115.1 Aegilops sharonensis | reverse complement strand
TCACCGGCCGCTGGACGGCCACGTCCACTTATGATGTCTACATGCTGGACACCGCAAAAGACGATGACGACACTCCCGGGAAGAATAATGGCAAATCCAGTGATGAGCTGCTGAAACACCACAGACAACGCCGCCGCTCCGAGGCCCGTCGAAGCCATGCGAGCAACACGGACACCAGAGAAAATGGCACTCCGGACAATGCGGATAACCTTGATGACCCCGGCGCTGACGAACAACCACAAAACAATCACGAGGAGCACGAGGACCCGCTCGATCGCGAATACCTCGATGACTCCGAAAAGAGCAATTACCTCCCCCTTTCTGAAGAGGAGGTCAGCCTGGGCGACGAAGATTTCATAGTCCTCGAAGACCCGCTGCATCAAGAGCGATTCAAGCGGCAGCTCATTGCCACTACGCGTAGCCTGAAGAAACAACGGCAAAAAATAAAGGCCGAACAGGATACCCTCGATGACAAATGGACGAAGGTATAACTGCCGAGGAGGAGCACAACCACACGCGACAGACTAAAAGCTACCCAATGCAAAGACTATTGCCGCAATTCAATGAGGAAGCCATAGAGCAAGAACCTCCAAGGCACACTCAGGCGGAACAGCCAGACCGCCCCCCTCGTGGACGGGACAGGACAACTGATAAAGCTGAACAGCCTCTCGCTCCATCTCACCGTCAAGGCAAGGAGCCATTACGACATGTTTATGAGTACGACCTACGACGCGAGTTGGAAGCTCAGGCAGGTCTGACGAGGTCCATTTTACGGACCCAAAGATGATCCCCCCGTTAGATGGGATGGTCACCAAGCCTGGTTAGACAGAAATGACAGAGCTCGGGAACAACAACGAGCCCGGATGACAAACGATCTCCTGTGCTGCGTAGCCCAAGTCAGGGGCACCGCTCACCCTCTGTGCTTCACAGATAGGGTTATGCAGCACCAATTCCTGGAAAGATTCAAACCTGTAAATATCGAGCCCTAGGATGGGACAACAGATCCGGTAGTATGGATCAAATATTTTCTGCTACACATTCATATGACACGAGGAGACGATCTCCACGCCATCAAGTACCTACCATTAAAGCTTAAGGGTCTAGCTCGACACTAGTTAAACAGCCTCCGCGAAGACTCCATAGGATGTTGGGAGGAGCTCGAGGACACCTTCCGAGCTAACTTTCAGGGCACTTATTTCCATCCCCCGGACGCCGACGACCTGAGCCACATAATCCAGCAGCCCAGTGAGTCAACCCAGCAATTTTGGAACTGGTTTTTGACCAAGAAGAACCAAATCATTAACTATCCGAACGCCGAAGCTATAGCCGCCGTTAAGCATAGTATTCTGGATGAATGGCTAGCATGTTAGCTCGGCCAGGACAAGTCCAGAACGATGTCAGCGCTCACCTCCCTGATGACCCGCTTCAGCGTTGGAGAGGATAGTTGGTTGGCTCGTAGAAGCACCAACCCCAAAACCCCTGGCACCTTGGAAGTCTAGTACGTGAACAGAAAGCCACAACATAACAAGAACAAATGCCGCCACAGCAACAGCGAAGCTGACGAGATGGCATTCAATGCCAGATTCCGTAACCCCAAGTCCGGGCCACGGAAAAGGCCCTCTAAAGGCAACCAGGATGGCCCAACCAAGTTGGATGCAATCCTAGACAGGCCTTGCCAGATCCATGGCACCCCTGAGAAGCCCGCCAACCACACCAACCATAACTGTTGGGTGATAAAACAAGCCGGCAAGTTCACAGCCGAAGACCCTCGCAAAAGCCCTCGAAGTGAGGACGATGAGGAGCCCCGCAGGCCGAACAGTGTAGGCCAAAAGCCCTTCCATCTAGAGGTCAAGACAGTGAACATGATCTATGCCACCTATATACCAAGAAAAGGAAGGAATCACACACTACGAGGTGTTTACGCTGTCGAGCCCGTAGCGCCAAATTTCAACCCATGGTCGGCTTGCCCGATCACCTTGGACCGCAGGGACCATCCGACCAGCATTCGTCATGGAGGATCGGCGGACCTGGTACTCGACCCCATTGTTGATGGGTACCACCTCACCGGAGTTCTCATGGACGGAGGCAGCAACCTTAATTCGATCTATTCAGACACTGTAAGAAAGATGGGGATCGATCTGTGAAGGATCAAACCCAGTAACACCACTTTTAAGGGGGTTATTTTAGGCGTAGAAGCCCGCTGCTCAGGCACGGTTGAAAGGATCGATATGGTTGACTAGAGGGGGGTGAATAGGCAACTAACACTTTTTAATCTTTTCTTTACCAATTTAAACTTTGCATCAAAGTAGGTTGTCTAGATATGCAACTATGTGAGCAACCTATATGATGCAATAACAACTAGTACATAAGCAAGCAAGGGATACAACACAAATAAGCTTGCACAAGTAAAGGCACGAGATAACCAAGAGTGGAGCCGGTGGAGACGAGGATGTGTTACCGAAGTTCCTTCCTTTTGAGGGGAAGTACGTCTCCGTTAGAGCGGTGTGGAGGCACAATGCTCCCCAAGAAGCCAGTAGGGCCACCGTAATCTCCTCACGTCCTCACACAATGCGAGATGTCATGATTCCACTATTGGTGCCCTTGAAGGCGACCACCGAACCTTTACAAACAAGGTTGGGGCAATCTCCACAACTTAATTAGAGGCTCCCAACAACACCACGAAGCTTCACCACAATGGACTATGGCTCCGAGGTGACCTCAACCCTCTAGGGTGCTCAAACACCAAGAGTAACAAGATCTGCTAGGGATTAGTGGGGGGAATTGAATATCTCTTGGTGGAAGTGTAGATCGGGGCCTTGTCACCCAATCCCGAGCAAATCAACAAGTTTTATTGGCTAGGGAGAGAGATCGGCCAAAAATGGAGCTTAGAGCAACAATGGAGTTTAGGGTTGGAAGAGGTGAGTCTTCTTGGAGAAGAAGACCCCCTTATATAGTGGGGGGACAATTCAAACCGTTACCCACCACTCAACCCGCGACCCATCGAACTACCGCACCACAGGTGCGGTACTACCGCACGGGCCTGCGGTACTACCGCGCCGGACCATGGTACTACCGTGGGCACGGCAGAGCCCAGTGAATAAAGGAGCACGGACAGGGCGTGGTAGATCCGCAGGTGCGGTACTACCGCGGCACCATGCAGTACTACCGCAGGCCAGGCCCGGTAGGCACAGATGTAAAAAAATACATCTATGACTACCTTCGCTGAGAAATTGTCGTGCGAAAATCCGACACGGAACTACAGCGACCAAGGGCGCGGTACTACCGTGAAGGGTGCGGATGTAAAAAATTACATCCGCCCCTACCTCCGCTCCTGCTACTGTACCTGGCCAGGCGCCTCGGTACTACCGCGCCGCAGCACGATACTACCGCGTAGAGCGCAGATGTAAAAACATTATATCCGCCCCTACTACCGCTTGAGCAGCGACGCCAGTCCAGAGCTCACGGTACTACTGCTCTGAGGAGCGGTACTACCGTGGGAGCCCACTGTAGTACCGTGCCGGAGCCCGGTACTACAGCTGGCTCCTGCGGTAGTACCGCTCTGAAGAGCAGTACTACCGCTAGCTTGAGAAGAGCAACACGGAGACCTTCATTTCGCAGAGACAAGGTGAGACGGAGGAACACTCCAAAGACAAAGGGAACGCGTACATGAGATTCCACCCAAACCTTTCCAAAGCGGTCCCCCTCTTGATAGTACGGCTTTCCTATGACTCAACTCCACCGAACCGAACCGTAGAGAAACGTTGTCTTCAATAATCTTCGAGGGGCATCAAATCATCTTGTGTCTTGTCGTGATATATCTGTAAAGCTCAATACACATGATTAGTCTGCAAAGTCATTGTCATCAATCACCAAAACTACTGAGGGACAAGAATGCCCTTACAATCTCCCCCTTTTTGGTGGATTGATGACAATACGGGATTTGCACAAAGAAAATGAATAAAGCATAAGCCACATCTCTAGAATATAGACGAGCTCCCCCTAGATTCGTGCTAGAGAGTAAAGTGCTTTGGTCTGCACGACACGAATACTAGGATCACCACTCCCCCTATATTTTAGAAACAAGGCATATCTAGCAATGGTAAGGCTAACACTAAACAAGATGCGCACAACATAAATAGCACGATATAGCATAAGCTCAATAAGGTAATAAGGTACGATAGAGTGCATATGTCTTACACCATATGATAAACTTAGTCTCACGAGCACAACCAAACCAAAGCAAACAAGTTCAACGACGGAAAGCAATGCAAACGACGAAACACACGACACACGAAACACAAATCCTACACTCTCTCCCCCTTTGGCATCCAGACACCAAAAAGGCAGAGAGGACACCTACAGCAAAGGTGGTAGCTCAGGCGGAAAACGACTCATCATCGCCAGACTCCGCAGCAGGAACGTACTCCTCCTCTGAATCGGTCCACTGGTAGCCCTGCTTCGCCATCCAGGCAGTCTCGGGGGTGATGTGCTTCTCAGAGCCGCTGGCCACGTCCTCCCCGCATGCCCTCAAGATCCTGATGTCGCGACGGTGACTCTCCTTCTGAGCAACATGGGCCCTGTACTGACCCTGAACCTGCATGCAGAACAGCCTCTTCATCTTTTTCTTCAGCTTCTTCGCCCAAGAAGGCTCAGCAGAGGGAGGAGTGAAAGAAGAACAGTCCTTAGCAGCCTCTTCCTCCTCAATCTCTTCCTCATCCACGACCATCCTGGCAACCTCGGCAGCAGTGGTCGTGTTAGCCCATTGGGTCTTGATGCGGAGCTTGATGGGCTCATGACGGATATAGCCTGGAGCTTCAAACTCATCAGTGGGGAAGAGCCGCTCCCAAGTCTTGGAGATTAGGTGAAACAGGTAATGCCCATAGATGGGGACCTTACGGTCAAACACGGCGAACTAAAGCTCACACCACATGATGTGTGAGACATCGAGTGGCTGAGTCTGAGCCTGACGGGCCTCCTCACAAAGGAGCATCATGTCAACGAGGTAAGAATGCACATGTCCCATGTCACCAATACGCGGAAAGAGTGTGTTCCGGAAGAGCCTATGCATGATGTCAAGGAAGGGATTAAGCACCCACACCTTCTTTGTGCTTGGAAGAGTCTTGTGAACAAGGAATGGCATGAGTTTGTTCTTGTTGGCGGACTCCACATTGGCATGAGGGCGAACTCCAACTGGCGAGTCGAGTCCATCATCAGGAACTTGAAGCAGCTCCATGAACTCCTTCCAGTTAGCAGACATCCGTCGACCATTGGTCATCCAAGTCATGGTCCTTTCTTCATCGACGCCGAAGTGAACCGAAGCAAAGAACTGTGTTATGATCTCCGGATCAAAATCCTTGTGGAAGGTGAGCATGTTTTCAATACCGAACTGCTCCACAAGATCCAAAGCCTCTCCAAAGTACCCACGGTGCTTCTCCTGCCTCATGTGATGCATGTAAATCCAGTGAACTTCGACATAGTGATTCTGCTTGGCCTTGATCACATCCATATAGATCAGCTTCTACTGCTTGTTCCAGAAGAGATCATTGCCTCGCGAGCTAGCCCGGGGAGACACATAGGGATTGATCTTCCTTCGAATGACAAACTCGGCCTGGGGCATCTCATCCATGCCCATGACGGGCTCCTTCTTCTTGCTGGCGGTGTGCTTGGTCCTGCGTTGGGGAGCAGCAGAGGACCCCTCTGGAACATCATCTGGGTTGCGCAGCCGCTTTGACCCTGTGTCACGGCTGGGATTCGAGCGACGAGCAAAGGAACCGGAGCCACCACCTAGACACAAAGACACAAAAACACGCACGGGAACAAGACGGATCAAAACCAAATCGAAAGAAACACAAAGCATGAGATTTGGACAGCACAAAAGGGTGCAGGATGAATCTACGGTAGTACCGGGCAGGGTTACGGGTGTAAAAAATTACATCCGCTCCAGCCGCGGTAGTACCGTGCCGGGGTGGCACGGTAGTACCGCGCTTGGGGCGGAAGTAATTTTTTACTTCCGGACGCCAAGCGGTAGTACCGCACCAATGTGCGGAAGTACCGCATGGTGTCAGAACCAAATGAGGCTGCGGTAGTACCGCTCCAGGGGGAGCGGTAGTACCGCACGGATCAAAAACCGCGACAGAGGTCACGGATCTGGATCTAGAACCTCCGCATGACAACTTCGGTACTACCATTGATCAACCGGAACTATTTTGACTATCGAAAGAGCATGCGAACTACACTACCACTCTCCTACGAATCCCACATGCAAAGATTTAGCCAAAAATCTCAAGAACACAACATGCATCCCCCCAAGACCTAAAAGCACAAGGAAAGACAAAGAGGAGAGGAACTTGGGGAAAAACCTTGGTCCATGGCAAGAGGGCGAGGTGGGGAATGATCCCACCGGTCGGAATTTGAGGAGAGCGGCTGGAGACGGAAATCCGGCGAAGGCCTCCCGCGCCGTTCTTGGTCAGGAGAGAGAGAGAGAGAGAGACGGGGTGGGGAATAGAGATGAATGGGTATGGGGGAGTTAGAACTCCCCCTGTCCCGCTCTTAACCCCCACCCGCTCGCGTGGGCGCGGAAGTACCGCGGGTCATCGCGGTAGTACCGCCCGGGCGGAAGTACCGCACGTTGGGCGGTAGTACCGCTCTTTCAGCGGTAGTAAAAAATTACTGCCGCAGAGGTAGCGGTAGTACCGTGCCCCTGGAGGGCCACGCACAAAACATAGAGGCACCAACTCCTGCGGTAGTACCGTGGCTCACCACGGTAGTACCGTAAAACCAAGAAAGTGCAAGAACACACGAGAGAAAAGGGAGAAAAGGCAAAAACAACCTCCGGAAAAACATCGACCAACTAAGAGGCGAACACAAACGACGACCCAAACACGGCAAGGAGAATAGGAGGCCACACGACACCGGAGACCAACTACGAGACACGACTTCTCCAAGGGGAGGGCGGTGGCCGGAGCCACCTATGTTTGAGTCAATTGGTATGGCACCGCGAAGAATTATCCTTGGGTCCATGAACAAAACTCGTCTTTAAAGAACAAGTACCATAAAAAATGGCTAATGTGAAAGAGTTGATCAATTTATTCATAATGGGGGAGGGAGAGTTCATTAAGAAAACAACACTCCCCCTATGTTCATGCCTACACCTAAACAAGACAACAAGTTGAGTGAGGTGGGGTATGCACGGGCTCAAGTCACATTGCTCGAATCAATGATATTTAGCTCATGGCTTAACTCACGAAATCTTGCTTCATCCAAGGGCTTCGTGAAAATATCTGCAAGGTTATCATGAGTGTTAACATAGTTGAGCTCGATCTCCCCTCGCCTAATATGATCCCGGATGAAGTGATACCGAATCTCAATGTGCTTCGTCTTGAAGTGTTGCACCGGGTTGAGAGAAATCTTAATGGCACTTTCATTGTCACACCAAAGAGGCACTTTGTCACAAATGACACCATACTCCTTTAAAGTTTGCCTCATCCATAGGAGTTGTGCACAACAACTACCGGCCGCCACATATTCTGCTTCGGTGGACGAGAGAGACACACAACTTTGCTTCTTGGAAGACCAACTTACCAAAGAGCAACCAAGAAATTGGCACCCTTCGGAAGTGGACTTCCTATCCACTTTGTCTCCCGCCCAATCGGAATTCGTAAAACCTTCAAGCTTGAAGTTTGCTCCTCTTGGGTACCATAAGCCAAAGTTTGGGGTATGAGCCAAATATCGAAAGATTCGCTTGACCGCCACATAGTGGCTTTCCTTCGGTGCGGCTTGAAACCGAGCACAAATTCCCACACTCAACATGATATCCGGTCTAGATGCACAAAGCTAAAGGAAGGATCCAATCATGGAACGATATACCTTTTGATCCACCGCTTTACCACTGGGATCAATATCGAGTTGGCACTTGGTAGGCATTGGAGTAGAAGCCGGCTTGACATCACTTAGCTTGAATCTTTTTAGCATGTCTTGAGTGTATTTGGCTTGATTGATGAAGGTACCTTCTCTTGTTTGTTTGATATCAATACCAAGGAAGAACTTCAACTCTCCCATCGAAGACATCTTGAACTTAGAGGTCATGAGAGCGGCAAATTCCTCATTGAAAGCTTTGTTAGGGGAACCAAAGATAATATCATCAACATATAGTTGGCATACAAACAACTCCCCTTTGACCTTCTTAGTAAAAAGAGTGGGATCGATTTTCCCAACTTCAAATCCATGATCTTGTAACAACTAAGTAAGGTGGTCATACCACGCACGTGGGGCTTGTTTGAGGACATAGAGTGCCGGCCTTATCGAGTTGATACACATGATCCGGGAAGTAGGGATCCTCGAACCCGGGGGGTTGCTTGACATAAACCAACTCATTAATAGGACCATTAAGAAAAGCACTTTTCACATCCATTTGTTGTAACTTAAAATTGTGATGAGAGGCATGATCAATCAACAAACGAATGGATTCAAGGCGAGCAACGGGAGCAAAGGTTTCACCATATTCGATACCCTCGACTTGGGAGTAGCCTTGTGCTACCAATCTTGCCTTGTTGCGAATGATGTTCCCATGAGCATCTTACTTGTTCTTTAAGATCCACTTGGTTCCAATGACGTTGTGGTTCCCCGACGGCCTTGGCACCAATCTCCACACCTTGTTGTACTCGAAGTTGTTGAGTTCTTCATGCATGGCATTGAGCCAATCCGAATCTTTGAGCGCCTCATAGACCTTTTGGGGTTCAACACAAGAGACAAACGCGTGATGTTCACAATAGTTTGCTAATTGTCTACGAGTGCTTACCCCCTTTCTTAGGCTTCCAACCACATTCTCCATGAGATGACCTTTGGTGGTAAGCTTGGAAGCGATCTTCGCGGCACGATGCTCTAATTCGTCCTCGGATGTGGAGGGAGGAGGATTAACTTGACTATCTTGAGCGCCGTCTTGAGCTTGTTCAAGATCTTGATCTTGCTATTGATCTTGAACTTGCTCGAGGGGCAGAACTTGACCTTGGGCATCATTTGGTGAATCATCACCATCTTGAGGTTGATCTTGCCCTTGGTCTTGTTCACGAGGTTGAGGGCCTTCACTATGTTCTTCGGAAGCGTGTGGGTCTTGGGTTGGTGATGGCTCCACTTGAGTGGAGCATTGTCCTTCTCCTTCGGCCACAAGGGGTTCCTCAATGGGTAGGATATGACCAATACCCATTCTTCTTATGGCTTGGGGAGGAATTTCATCACCTACATCACAAGTACCACTTTGCTCCACTTGGGAGCCATTATTCTCGTCAAACTCCACGCTACACGTCTCCTCAATGAGTCTGGTGGACTTGTTGAGGACACGGTAAGCATGAGAGTTTGAAGCATAACCAACAAATATGCCCTCATAAGCTCTAGCCTCAAATTTAGACAAACGAACACCTTTCTTGAGAATGAAACACTTACACCCGAACACCCGGGAGTACTTGAGGTTGGGCTTGTTACCGGTGAGTATTTCATAAGGAGTCTCGTTCAAGCCTTTGCGGTGATAGAGCCGATTGGATGCATGACATGCTGTGTTGATGGCTTCAGCCCAAAAGTTGTATGGAGACTTGAACTCCGCCATCATGGTTCTTGCCGCATCCATCAACATCTGGTTCTTCCTCTCCACGACACCATTTTGTTGAGGGGTATATGGTGCAGCATATTGATGTTTGATCCCCTCATCACTCAGAAACTCATCCAAGGTGTAGTTCTTGAACTCGGTGCCGTTGTCACTTCTTATTGTCAAGATATTTGCATCAGGTTGGCGTTGAGCTTCATTTGCAAAGTCGATGACGGTTTGTTGAGTTTCACTCTTCCACTTGAAGAAATATACCCAAGTATATCTTGAGTAATCATCCACAATCACCAAGCAATACTTTATACCCCCAAGACTATCGAAGGATGGAGGCCCAAAGAGGTCCATGTGAAGGAGCTCCAAGGGTCTCTTCGAGTATATGATAGTCGTGGGAGGGTGAGTGTCGGTGTCAAAACCGGCGGATCTCGGGTAGGGGGTCCCGAACTGTGCGTCTAGGCGGATGGTAACAGGAGACAAGGGACACGATGTTTTTACCCAGGTTCGGGCCCTCTCGATGGAGGTAATACCCTACTCCTGCTTGATTAATATTGATGATATGGGTAGTACAAGAGTAGATCTACCACGAGATCAGAGAGGCTAAACCCTAGAAGCTAGCCTATGGTATGATTGTTGTTCGTCCTACGGACTAAAACCCTTCGGTTTATATAGACACCGAATAGGGTTAGGGTTACACAGAGTCGGTTACAATGGTAGGATATCTACATATCCGTATCGCCAAGCTTGCCCTCCACGCCAAGGAAAGTCCCATCCGGACACGGGACGAAGTCTTCAATCTTGTATCTTCATAGTCCAGGAGTCCGGCCAACGGTGATAGTTTGGCTATCCGGACACCCCCTAATCCTGGACTCCCTCAGTAGCCCCTCAACCTGGCTTCAATGACGACGAGTCCGGCGCGCATATTGTCTTCGGCATTGCAAGGCGGGTTCCTCTTCCGAATACTTCAGAGAAGATTTTGAACACAAGGATAGTGTCCGGCTCTGCAAAACAAGTTCCACATACTACCGTAGAGAGAATAACCTTTGCACAGATCTGCTGACGTATTCCGCGGTGTGACATCACACCACGTCCAGGCCTTTATACGAATCGTTTTTTTACTATTCCTCCTTAGCGCGTTTAGCGAGGCAGTTTCTTTGGCACGTCTTATCAAAGCGGAGATTGTGCCCCCTTATTCCAGGATTCCCATCAATACGGACGTGGGTAACCCATCCGCGCCATTGATTACGGCGCTTGGGAGATAAGCGAGTTTTACCAGGCTGGCGGGGGACGCATAGCTTCGTCCGTCCATATAAGGGGATAAGGATCCACCTTTTCACCTACGCCTTCTTCCTCCTTTTCTCATCCATTTCCGCGCACTCGAGCTCCAGCGCCCAAGTCCGCACACCCCACCTCAACCTTCTCCAACTATGTCCGGAGCGGGAGGCAGGTGGATGGCCTCCTCCATTACGGAGGGGCACATCAAAAAGCTGCGGAAGGCCGGATACTTGTCCAGCGACATCGTGCACCGGCTCCCCGATGAGGGGAAGCACATTCCAACCCCCAGGCCCCATGAGAGGGTGGTGTTTCTCACCCACTTCCTCCGTGGACTAGGTTTTCCACTTCACCCATTTGTCCGGGGGCTCATGTTCTACAACGGCCTGGACTTCCACGGTCTGGCCCCGAATTTCATCCTCAACATCTCGGCGTTCATCGTCGTGTGCGAGGCCTTCCTCTGCATCCAGCCCCACTTCGGCTTATGGCTGAAGATCTTCAATGTCAAGACGAAGGTAGTGGACAGACGCCAAGCGGAGTGCGGAGGTGCCATGGTTGGCAAGATGGCCAAAGTCCTATGGCTCAAGGGATCCTTTGTGGAGACCATAAAGGGGTGGCAATCGGGGTGGTTCTACATCACCGAGCCGCGCGACTCTCAATGGGCGGTGGGCCCCGAATTCCGATCTGGCTTCCCCACACGGCTCACATCATGGAAAGAGACGGGCCTGTCGTGGGGTGATTCGGACGAGCTACCCGGACTCCAAACCTGCGTCCGAAACCTGGCGGACAAGAATCTCAGGCTTGTCAACGTTATCCAGGTGATCCTCATCCGCCGGATTCTCCCATGCCAACAACGGGCCTTCAAATTGTGGGAGTTCGATCCGGCACAGCACCCAACTCTGAAAATGCTCTTCGACACTACGTACGAAGATGCCTAGAAGGTGCTGTTCAAGGGCGCCGAGGCTTCCACATCCGCTACCGAAAATCGCGGATTCAGCTCGCAGCGTCAAGCCAGCGAGGTAAGTTATTTGACTCTTTATGGGACTCTTTTTTCATAGTTTGACTCTATGCAGGATCTAAGACTCCCTAACCTTTGACAAGACTGGATGAAGACGTCCGACAGATTAACTGTCCGGCCCCTTTTCCAGAAGACCCAGCGGACGCCCGATTGACGGGGCTGCTGGCTCCGGCACCTCACGTGGTGCCGGAGAAGAAGGCCACGAGACTCGAAGGAGCTCCTGGCGCCAGGTGCTGTCGGACTCATCGCCCGACAACCCTGAGGCGGAATCCTCCTCTGAGGAAGAGGAGGAGGAAAAAGAGGCCTCTCCCCCAGCGGGGGGAGAGAAGAAAAGGAAGGTCGCCCCAACTGGGGAGGCTGGAGGGTCCAAGAAGGGAAGGACCCTTCCTCCGGACTTCTCCACCAACACCGATAACGACGAGGAGGAGTGGCCAACAAGGGCCAAGCCCCTGGCGAGATCGTAAGTGTCCGGATACCCATGGCTTTTTTTTCATTGCATAGTGTTCTCTAATGCCGAACAATCTTGCAGCCCGCCCAAGGACGAGCTCGCCGCTTCGTCGAGCGGGTCCCTGAATTCGTCGGAAGTGGAGAGTACTTCACTTCCGGCCGCCTCCTCACCTCACGCTGCGGATGACGCCGAGGTGGGGCCCTGAGGGGGGCGTGGCCAAGAGGAGGTGGCGCAGGAGGCGCCGCAAGGCAGCCTCCCGGACTCCAGGCGCGAGGGGAGCGAGACCCCCAGGGGCTCTAAGACCGACCCTTGTCCGGACTCCATACCGGAACCTTCAGCGGTTTCGAAGTCCGGCAAGCGGCCCCTTCGTAGGAAGGGTAAGACGCCGGTGTCTTTCGTCCAACCGGAGGCACCGGATAGCTTACTGGAGGCGCTTAACAGCACCTCCATCGAGGAGGAGCACCGCACTGTTATGAAGTGTGGTGATCCAGAAAGTTCAGTCCGCCAAGAGCGGGCTGACTGAAGCCTGCAACGGCCTTCTAACAGGCTTTGAGGTAAGTTTTCAATATATGTAAGAAGATTACCGCATAGACAGTAGCCCACGATGCTTAGTTCGGTGTTCGGAAAGAAAAGTTGGACTGAGGATCTAAAAAGATATACACAGGAGTCTAACATAATTATGTCAATATGGGAATGCAGGCTGCCCTGCTGACCTCTGCCGCACTGACTGCGGAGGTTAATGCATTGAAGGAGAGCCTTGAGCGGTCCGAGAACAAGCTCGGCCAAGCCAAGAAGCAGCTCGAGGACAAGGAAGGTAAGTAATACCTTATGGAATTTAAAAAATGTGGTTGCAAAATATAACAGGAATAACATGGGTACTGTAGGGGCCACGAGCGAGGTGGCGACTCTGAAGGAGGCGGTGTCCGCGGCCGAAAACAAAGCGGCCGCGGAGCGCACCGAGCGAGAGAAGGGGGAGGCGCAGCTGGCGGAGGTACGGCAAGAGCTCCAGGCTCTCGTGGAAAAACACGAGGGTTTGGAGCGTGACTCGAAGACCCGAGAGTCCGAGCTTGCCTCGGCTCTTGAGAGTGCCAAAGATGCTAAGGCCGAGGCCCAAAAAGCCCTCCAGGAGATTGAGGCAATAAAGAAGATCGCGGCGGGTAAGGCATTCTTTATGCAGAGCAAGAATGGAAAAGTCAATTATCTAGTGCTTACCCGAAAGCGGTGTCTCCGATGCCACCGCTTTCTACCGAGCCGAAGAAGGGAGCTCGACGGAAAAGGTGTTTTGGTCTCAGTATGCTGAGGCCGAACACCCGGTGCCCTTGAGCGACCAACTGAAGCAATTGGTCGAGCTCCACAAGGTCGCCGAACAGGCCATGAAGGGCCTTATAGCTCGGCTGTGGCCAAATGAGGCCATGCCTGGGAGCTACTTCGGGCTAGTGCGGCGGCTGGTGGATGCCTGTCCATGGATCGAAGACATCAAGCGCTCCGTCTGTATTGAAGGTGCCCGTAGGGCCCTTGCCCGTGCCAAAGTGCACTGGGGCAAGCTGGACGTGGAGAAGCTGGTGACGGACAGGCCTCCGTCGGGCAAAGAACATCGCAAGCCCGAGAAGTATTATGAGGGCGTCCTGAAGGGTGCCCGTCTTATAGCGGGTGAATGCTCCAAAGATGTAATATTTGAGTAGACTCGCATTTGTTATCCTGTACGCTGAAAACTTTTTCATATGCGCTAAGCAACGCTTTTGAATTTAAAATATTACCTTATGTGCGGCCGTTTATCAAATTTGAGAGATGGCGAGTCGTTGGCTTCAGCCCCCATGCCACAAGTGCTGGGGTGTTCGGGATAAAATTGAGCGCTCTTGTTCCCATTCTTGGGTCCTTCGAGGGAGGCGCTCAACGCAACGAACCAGACAACCGGACTATAATGCTTGAACACTCTCACTTAGCCATAGAATTCTATAATTTTAAATTTCGGCGAAGCCCCTAGTATTCGGAAGACCGAGTTCGGGCGCTATCCACGCCTTGGCCGGACAATGCCGGTTCCTCGCTCTAAGCGGCATAAGTCTTTAGGGACTCGAAGAAACCTCTCGAACAGCGACCGGCTCTCGCCTTATCATGACGGTCAGTTTTAGCTTTCTCCACTGAGGTGCTCAACCCAGCTCAACCGGGGCACAATCGCAGTGGTTCTCCCAGCGCTACCTTAGCCGATATAACGGAACGTAAGGTACCAAAACATGGGAGCCGGGCAAACCCAACTATTGACCCAAGACATGATTCGGAGCCAATGCATATAATGCTATAAGTTCGGGGTGCCGCACTTGTGAAAGTGTTCGGACTTGTCACACCATGTTTTTGGGGTACATAAGCCCCTGGTGTATTGGCCGTACCAAATTGTACGGTTGCGCAATGTCATAAATGAACATATATAATGGGAAAGAATGCAATAATAGGCAAGAGCTATATATTGGTTATTAAAAAGAAACTGCAAATAAAAGCAGAACGATACAAATTGTGCGATAAGCAAGGTACGGGACTTTTGACATGTCCCCCTTCCAGGGGTAAGTTTGAGGTGTGGTATGTAAAACAGGTATATTGCTCGTAATAGAGACCACCTGGACACTCGACGCAGTTTTCTGCTTCCCTGGCTGTTGCATCGTGTATTCGGCGCGATTACCGGACAGGTCTTCTGCAGAACAGAGTCCTAAAAGTAAAAGGAAGAAAAAGAAAAAAAAGGAATGACACGAACGGGAGCCCCTAGTGCGGTCTAGCCGCATTCTGGGCGTTCCGTGGTCGTGGCCCGTCCCCTATGCCCATGGTGCTTTAGAGCGCAATTACGTGCGCGTAGTACTGGCTTCGCGAGTTCGCGAGGGCTGGGGTTGAGGCTGCATTACTACGCTTGTTCGGGACATACCAGGCGGTCTTGCTGTAGGTTACTCCGGGCGCGCTTGACAGTGTCCGATTGTTTATTGGCCGGACTGGAGAATTGCCTTAAGAGGCTGTTCTGCACTTCTGCCGCAAGGGCGGCCGTATGCTCCTCCGTTCGGAGGGAGCGTTCGGTGTTTCCATTGGCCGTGATTACGCCTCGAGGGCCTGGCATCTTGAGTTCGAGGTACGCGTAGTGCGGCACCGCATTGAATTTTGCGAATGCGGTTCGTCCGAGCAGTGTGTGATAGCCGCTGCAGAACGGGACTATGTCGAAGATAAACTCCTCACTCCGGAAGTTATCCGGGGATCCGAAGACCACTTCAAGTGTAACGGAGCCTGTGTAGTTGGCCTCTACACCTGGAATGACGCCTTTAAAGGTCGTCTTTGTGGGTTTGATCCTTGACGGGTCTATGCCCATTTTGCGCACTGTATCATGATAAATCAGGTTCAGGCTGCTGCCGCCGTCCATCAGGACTCTGGTGAGGTGAAATCCGTCAATAATTGGGCCAAGAACCAATGCGGCGGAACCGCCTTGACGGATGCTAGTGGGGTGGTCCCTTCGATCGAAGGTGATCGGGCAGGAGGACCATGGGTTGAACTTTGGGGCGACTGGCTCCATCGCGTATACATACCTTAGTGCGTGCTTCCACTCCCTTTTGGGTATGTGGGTTGCGTATATCATGTTCACTGTCCGCACTTGTGTGGGAAAGCCCTTTTGTCCTCTATTGTTCGGCGTCCGGGGCTCTTCCTCGTCATCGCTATGCAGCCCCTTGTCGTTGTTTTCGGCTTAGCTTGCCTGCTTGCTTGAACACCCAACAATCCCTGTTGGTGTGGTTGGCTGGTTTTTCGGGGGTGCCATGTATCTGACACAAGCGATCGAGTATTCGGTCCAAGTTGGACGGGCCCTGGGTATTTCTTTTGAATGTCTTCTTCCGCTGACCGGGTTTGGAGCCTCTGAATCCGGCATTTACTGTCATATCTTCAGCATTATCACCGTTAATGCGGCGTTTATGCTTGTTGCGACGCGACCTGCCTTTGCTATCCTTGGTATCCGAACTACCAGGGTGTTTGGCCAAGTTGTTGCTTCGAGCTAGCCAGATGTCCTCTCCCGCAAAAAAGCGGGTCATGAGTGTGGTGAGGGCTGCCATGGATTTCGGCTTTTCCTATCCTAGGTGCCGGGCTAGCCACACGTCGCGGATGTTGTGTTTGAAGGCTGCTAGGCCTCTGCATCCGGACAGTCGACGATCTGATTTTTCTTTGTTAGGAACCTCGTCCAGAATTGTCTGGACGATTCTTCTGGCTGCTAAATTATATGGCTAAGGTCATCGGCGTCTGGTGGTCACACATATGTGCCCTGGAAGTTATCAAGGAATGCGGCTTCCAGGTCCTCCCAAAAACCGATTGACTCTGCTGGCAAGCTGTTGAGCCAATGCCGAGCTGGTCCTTTAAGCTTGAGTGGGAGGTATTTGATGGCATGTAGATCATCACCGTGGGCCATGTGGATATGGAGGAGATAGTCCTCGATCCAGACCGCAGGATCTGTGGTACCATCGTATGATTCGATGTTTACGGGTTTGAAGCCCTCAGGCATTTGATGACCCATTACTTCATTTGTGAAGAATAGTGGGTGTGTGGCACCTCTGTATTGGGCTATATCACGACGTAGCTCATATGAGCTTTGTCTACTGTGTTCGGCCCGGCCGGGTTTGCTGTATCCGGTGTGACGGTAATCATCCCGAGTAGTTGGGAGACCACGCGATCTATAGATCGATCTTGTATGCTTTGCCTTATCCTCCAATATATCTCACAAGTCTGGCGCATTTTCCCGTGCCTTGGTACTTTTTGAGCGGCGTCCGGGCGTGGCTGGAGCGGAGGGCCGAGAGGCTTCTCTGTCGCGGCCACGGGGTGGCCAGTCTGCCATGTCGTGCGCTGGTGACGTGGGTGCTTCCTCCTCTGATCGAGGCAACGGCCTGCGTTTGGGGTAGCTTTTGGAGGGGCGTTCGAGTTCATACTCTTCGGCTGCAAGGACTTCAGTCCATCTGTCAGCTAGCAGGTCTTGGTCAGCTCTAAGTTGTTGCTGCTTTTTCTTGACGCTGCTTGATGTGGACATGAGCCTGCGTTTAAAACGCTCTTGTTCGACGGGGTCCTCTGGTACGACGAATTCGTCGTCGTCGAGGCTTGCCTCGTCTTCGGAGGGGGGCGCATGATTATCGTCCTCTACCTCTCTTTCTGCCGCACTGTCGTGTGGACTTGCTTCTCCCTCCTCCTGCGCTGAGTTCTGTTGGAGGGGGTCGTCTTCGGCACTGTCCGGGGTATTATTGTCTCCAGTGCCGGAATCGCCGTTTTTATTGTGGCGGGATTTAGAGCGGCGCCGCTGACGTCGGCGCTTGGGTTGTTTCTTGGAGGGGTCATCCTCCGCCGTTCCATCGCCATTCCCATCTTTTGGGATGTCCACCATGTATATGTCATATGACGAGGTGGCCTTCCAGTGCCCCGTGGGCGCTGGCTCTTGATCGTCTCCGGCACCGTCGTCCATACCGTCGATGTCTTCGGAGTCGAAGTCGAGCATGTGGGTTAAATCATCGACAGTGGCTACAAAGTGGGTGGTGGGTGGGTGTTGAATTTCTTCGTCATCCGAATCCCAACCTTCCTGACCGTAGTTCGGCCAGGACTCCCTGACAAAGGGAGAGACTTTAATGAGTTCAGGATATCGCCAAAGGGCGAGTGCTGAAAGATATGCACGGCGGTGAACTCCATAACCGGCGCCCAGTCGGATTCGACTGGCAGGGGCGCGGGAGGTTCGGAGTCCGGAAAGGAGTCTGGCACCTGGGAGTCACAAGCTTTGCAAAGGACAGGGATGGTGTTCGGCTCAATCGCCGTAGAGATTTCAACCCCCGAGGCGGTGTCCAACCAACCGCCCTCGATCGGCGAAACCGGCTCCGGATTAAGGGTCGGAGCGGGCACTGGTGCGGCCTCCAGGGCACTGTTCGGCGATAGAGCTAGATCGTACCCATCGAGACAGTGCGGCACGCTCGGCTGTGGCTCAAATCCGTTGAAGATTAAGTCTCCGCGGACATCGACCGTATAGTTCATGCTTCCAAATCTGACATGATGGCCAGGGGCGTAGCTTTCCATCTGCTCCAGATGGCCTAGCGAATTGGCCCGCAGCGCAAAGCCGCCGAATACGAAGATCTGTCCGGGGAGAAAAGTCTCACCCTGGATTGCGTCGTTGCTAATGATTGAAGGAGCCATCGGGCCTATAGGTGACGACACAGAGGAACTCTCAATGAAAGCACCAATGTCGGTGTCAAAACCGGCGGATCTCGGGTAGGGGGTCCCGAACTGTGCGTCTAGGCGGATGGTAACAGGAGACAACGGACACGATGTTTTTACCCAGGTTCGGGCCCTCTCGATGGAGGTAATACCCTACTCCTGCTTGATTAATATTGATGATATGGGTAGTACAAGAGTAGATCTACCACGAGATCAGAGAGGCTAAAACCCTGGAAGCTAGCCTATGGTATGATTGTCGTTCGTCCTACGGACTAAAACCCTTCGGTTTATATAGACACCGAATAGGGTTAGGGTTACACTGAGTCGGTTACAATGGTAGGAGATCTACATATCCGTATCGCCAAGCTTTCCCTCCACGCCAAGGAAAGTCCCATCCGGACACGGGACGATGTCTTCAATCTTGTATCTTCATAGTCCAGGAGTCTGGCCAACGGTGATAGTTCGGCTATCTGGACACCCCCTAATCCAGGACTCCCTCAGTGAGCCTTCTCATGGAGCTTCCCTTTGATACAAGCACTGCAAGCACGATCTTTGGCAAAACTAACATTTGTTAGTCCACGGACATGGTCCCCTTGAGAAGACTTTGCAAAGATCTCATATTGACGTGGGCTAAACAGTGATGCCAAAGCCATCCCACATCAACTTTAGCCATTAGGCATGTCGCGGTCTTAGTGGGTCGCTCCGAAAAGTTAATCACATAGAGACCATTCTCGACATGCCCAACAAAGGCTACTTTAAGAGTCTTGCTCCACAAGAGGGCCACGGTATCAATATCAAAGAAGGTGGCAAAACCCATGAGTGCAAGTTGACGAACGGAAAGAAGATTGAATGCAAGGGACTCGACAAGCATGACTTTCTCGATCGTTAGATCATGAGAAATGACAACCTTGCCAAGACCCAATACCTTAGAGGATGAGGCATCACCCCACTCGACGTTGGTGGGCATAGATGGAATCTTGTGCACATCCACCACCAACTCCTTGCTTCCGGTCATATGATTTGTTGCTCCACTATCGAGCAACCATGATCCTCCACCGGAAGCAAACCCCTACATGAAATCAATGCTTGGTTTTAGGTAACCATTGAGTAATGGGTCCTTTGATGTTAGCAGGTCCTTCTTGACATAAGGAGAACCAACAAATTTTGCATAAACATGTCCATCACTAGCATGGCATAAAACATATGAGGGGTTAAAGTAGCCGGCTTTGTTGGAAGGGGTGGCATTGCCCTTCTTGACATCACCACCCTTCACATTGTTCTTCTTCTCCTTAGGAGCACCTTATCCCTCCTTCACAAATGTTTGCTTGAGAGGAGGAGGTCGTTTGGTCTTGTCATTCTTCTTCTTGTTCTTGGACTTACCCAACTCCCTCCTTGGCCACAACTTCCTTTTGATTGCTCAAAAGGTCATTGAGGTTTTTCTCACCTTGAATGCATGTCACAAGACCTTTCTTAAATTGCTCTTTCAACTGGGCATTCTCCTCCACAAGATGCACATGCTCACAACATGGGTTAGTAGCATTTGCGTTATCAATTAAGACCATATGAGGAAAAGTGGCTTTCTCCTTGGTTAACTTCACTTGGAGTTGAGCATGAGACTCCTTGAGGCTAGCATGAGCACCCTTCAAGGCCTTGTGAGACTTGTAAAGTACATCAAACTCCTCTTTGAGTCTAGCAAGATCAACCCCAAGTTTAGTTTTCTCGGAGTTTGCCACACGAGAGACAACAATAGCATGATCAAGATCTTTCTTTAATTTAGCATGGTCATCGTTGTGTGACTCCTCAAGAGTCAAACGATGCCCACGCTCTTCCTCAAGGGCATTAGAGAGATCCGATATCTCATCGGCATAGTCACGACTATGACCTTCCATCTTAGAGATGGTTTCTTCATGAGCCTCGATCATGTCATTTGCTTCACCAAGTTGTTCCAAGAGAGCAACAAAGTGCTTCTTGGATTTACCCTTGAGTTTACTCATAAAAGACTCAAACTCATTCAACTCTTCATTAGACCCCTCATTTTCATCAATGCAATCCGTCAAGGAAGGATTAGTAATGATGGTGGTTTTGATGTTGGGGGTTACCTTGTTGGTGGCTTTAGCCATGAGGCACTTGGCAGTGATGTTCTCGTTGGGTGAATCAAAGAGAGACACCCGGGGAGTAGTAGCAATGGCAACAGAGGCCATGACCATTGCTTCTCCATCTTCATCATCATCGTCATCCTCATGGTATTCTTCTTGAACCACTAACCCTAGAGTAGGAGTCTTCTTGGTGAAGTTGTTCTTGTTGGGGAAGGACTTGGCTTTGTCTTTTCGAATGAGCTTGCCACCATTGTCTTCCCGCTTCTCGTAAGGACAATCCGCAACAAAATGACTCACATTGCCACAATTGTAACAAGTTCTCACTCGTTGCTTCCCCTTGAGCCCACTTGAATTGTTCTTGTTGAAATTAGGCCTTGTGTTCTTCTTGCTCCAAAATTGCCTCGAAGCAAGAGCCATGTGCTCATGATAATCATATTTTGTATCCTCGGGATTGCCCTCCTCATCTTCCTCTACTTCCTCTTCTTCCACAATGACCTTGGCCTTCAATGCAAGATTGGACTTCTTTGTTATTTGAGAACGGAGCACCGCATTGTCGGCGGTCTTGTCCAAGATGCTCATAGCAACGAACTCATCCAGCACTTCACTCGAGGTCATGGAGTGGAAGTCCGGTCTTTGACGGATGACGGAGGACATGGCCTTATTGTAGGGCATCATGGCCTTGAGGAACTTGCGTTTGATCCAGTTGTCATCCGTGTCCTTGCTCCCATTATCTCGGAGTGAGACCGCGAGTTTGGTTACTCTCCGAAAGAGCTCACAAGGTTCTTCATCTTCCTTCATTGCAAATTCATCGGCTTCATCTTGCACCACTTCATAGTTGGAGCGTTGAATGCTTGCGCTTCCCCGATAGAGAGAAACAATGCAATGCCACGCGGCTTTGGCCATGGCATAGGGTCAAAGATAAGGAAGATCTTCGGGAGGAATAGCATCTTGGATGATGAAGAGAGCATTCTCATTGAATTGATTATCCACGGCTTCTCTAGGAGTGAAGTTGCTTCCGTCATGTGGATAGAAACCTTCTTCAATGATTCTCCAAAGATTAGTATTCACATGATTTAAATGACGCTTAAAGCGATACACCCAAGAATCAAAGTCCTCATTTTTCACAATCTTAGGAGGAGGACCAGCATGATTTAAATGAGTAGAGGGAATCGGTCCTCCATAAGTTGGAGGTTCCACATGGGCAAAGATGTCGGTGCCATTTCTACCACTAGTAGAAGGACCCTTTTCACTATTAGCTCCCCGGCCCCTTGTCGGAGGTAGCATCCGTCACCTTGTTAGTGGGATCACCCACTTTCATCGGTGCGGTGGATAGTATAAGACCTTCTAGAAATTTAGTAAACATGCTTTCAACCTCGGTCGTCATGGAGGTTTTCAATGTGTCCAAAGCCACATTGAATTCCTCACGAGAGACCGTGGTTCCCCCATCAGCTGTAGACGAGATAGGATTCACACCGGAGTGCTCCTCCACACCGTCAGTGGTGTCAACCATACTCTTCGGATGACAAAGTCCTTAATAAAGAGACGAGGCTCTGATACCAATTGAAAGGATCGATATAGTTGACTAGAGGGGGGTGAATAGGCAACTAACACTTTTTAATCTTTTCTTTACCAATTTAAACTTTGCATCAAAGTAGGTTGTCTAGATATGCAACTATGTGGGCAACCTACATGATGCAATAACAACTAGTACATAAGCAAGCAAGGGATACAACACAAATAAGCTTGCACAAGTAAAGGCATGAGATAACCAAGAGTGGAGCCGGTGGAGACGAGGAAGTGTTACCGAAGTTCCTTCCTTTTGAGGGGAAGTACGTCTCCGTTAGAGCGGTGTGGAGGCACAGTGCTCCCCAAGAAGCCACTAGGGCCACCGTAATCTCTTCACGCCCTCACACAATGCGAGATGCCGTGATTCCACTATTGGTGCCCTTGAAGGCGGCGACCGAACCTTTACAAACAAGGTTGGGGCAATCTCCACAACTTAATTGGAGGCTCCCAATGACACCACGAAGCTTCACCACAATGGACTATGGCTCCGAGGTAACCTTAACCGTCTAGGGTGCTCAAACACCCAAGAGTAACAAGATCCGCTAGGGATTAGTGGGGGGAATCGAATATCTCTTGGTGGAAGTGTAGATCGGGGCCTTGCCACCCAATCCCGAGCAAATCAACAAGTTTGATTGGCTAGGGAGAGAGATCGGCTGAAAATGGAGCTTGGAGCAACAATAGAGTTTAGGGTTGGAAGAGGTGAGTCTTCTTGGAGAAGAAGACCCCCTTATATAGTGGGGGGACAATTCCAACCGTTACCCACCACTCAGCCCGCGACCCACGGAACTACCGCACCACAGGCGCGGTAGTACTGCACAGGCCTGCGGTACTACCGCGGCGGACCGTGTACTACTGTGGGCGCGGCAGAGCCCAGACGTGAATAAAGGAGCACGGACAGGGCGCGGTAGATCCGCAGGTGCCGTACTACCGCGGCCCCATGCGGTACTACCGCAAGGACAACCGCAGGCCAGGCCCGGTAGGCATAGATGTAAAAAATTACGTCCGTGACTACCTCCAGTGAGAAATTGTCGTGCGAAAATCCGACACGGAACTACTGCGACCAAGGGCACGGTACTACCGTGAAGGGTGCGTATGTAAAAAATTACATCCGCCCCTACCTCTGCTCCTGCTACTGTACCTGGCCAGGTGCACAATACTACCGCGCCGCAGCACGGTACTACCGCGTAGAGCGCGGATGTAAAAAATTACATCCGCGCCTACTACTGCTTGAGCAGCGACGCCAGTCCAGAGCTCACGGTACTACCGCTCTGAGGAGCCTTACTACCATGGGAGCCCATGGTACTATCGTGCCGGAGCCCGGTACTACCGCTGGCTCCTGCGGTAGTACCGCTCTGAAGAGCAGTACTACCGCTAGCCTGAGAAGAGTAACACGGAGATCTTCATTTCGCAGAGACAAGGAGAGACGGAGGAACACTCCAAAGAGCTCGAGGAAAGGAGGTGCAAAGGGAACGTGTACGTGAGATTCCACCCAAACCTTTCCAAAGCGGACCCCTTCTTGATAGTATGGATTTCCTATGACTCAACTCCACCGAACCGAACCGTAGAGAAACGCCGTCTTCAATAATCTTCGAGGGGCATCAAATCGTCTTGTGTTTTGTCGTGATATATCTGTAATGCTCAATACACACGATTAGTCCGCAAAGGCATTGTCATCAATCACCAAAACTACTGAGGGACAAGAATGCCCTTACAACGGTGACTCTCGAAGTCATATTCGGCTCAACAGACAACTTCCGCAGAGAAGACTTGATCTTCAATATCGCCTCATTCCACAGTGGCTACCAAGTCCTCCTCGGCCGAACGGCATTCGCCAAATTCAACGCCGTCTCGCATTACGCGTACCTCAAGCTGAAGATGCCTGGTCCTGCGGGCGTCATAACTATCAATGGAAACACGGAGCGCTCACTCTGGATGACCGAGGAATGTACTGTGGCCCTAGCAGCCGAATACCAAGCCGTCGCCAACGGGCCGATGTATCAGCCCACCGTAAAGGCCAGAGATACAACTAAATGGGCTCGAGCCCGGTCCCCGTGATGGGAGACCGCCTACGTACGCTGCAAATAGGGTTACGCTCCCCACGGCACTCTCAGCATCATTCCGCTCTCCATGCCTCATCAACACAACATCGCACTCAAGGTAACATGGGCAGTCGTGGGGGCTTTTATAGAACAAGTAACACCAAGTGTTTGGCTCAACTGAACTATGGCATCACCACGTCCTCGGACAACAACGCGTATGACTCCAGACGCGCCCAACATCAAGTTGTGACGGCAAGGCTACCTCTCAAGGTTCCTATTGAAGGCCCCCCTCCTTGCTAGCATGCGTGTTTTCATATGGACATCCAATTCACCCCCGTCACCTAGCAGAAGCAAATGTGTAGACGTGCAACATGGCACAGTTGAGGCTTCGACCCACACATCAAGGCATCGTGTAAACCTTTCCTCTATAAAATTTTGTTTTCTCACTTATAATAAATGCCTCGGCAGTTCGAATTGTACGGATAGACGTCTAGAGCTTATGGAAAATAAAAGAAACATCTTTTACGGTGTTTGGGCATCCGCATTATCTAGCTCTCTCTTTCTCTCTTTCTCTTTTTACTGCTCTTCAAATAACTGGGCATGCACATATTGTGTAACAAATACAAATCAGTCAATTGACCAAGAGCTTGATCTCTTCATCAGCTCCACGTACCAAGTCCGACACCGCTTTCTGCTATGTGTTCGGCGTCTTGGATATTGCATTATATGCATCGGTTCCGAACTATGTCTTGGGTCAATAGTTGGTTTGCCCGACTCCTGTGCTTAACTTCTTATGTTCCGCATGTTCGGCTAAGAAGGTAAAGGGAGAACCCCTGCTATTGTACTTCTGGCTAGCCCAGTTAAGCACCTCAGGGGAGAAAGCTGAAAACCGACTATCATAGTAAGCATGAACTGGTCGGCGATCTGATGACAAGCGTTAAACTTAGAAAATCATTGGTAATTTATCCGTGTCATACGCAGGGTTCGTCCTAGCATGAACCACGTGATTACAAGGCATGCCTCGGCTACCCAATACATCACAAAGCATTGGGGGCTAGTCATTAGCTCCCGCAGTCAAGCTCCTATGGCTAAGTGCAAGCAATAAAGCCACATAGTCTGATTGCCTAGTCTCTCTCACGCACTACCGCCTACGAGCACCGAGACTTCGGCTAAGGGTAACCGTGCGGATACAAAACACCCCTTGTATTATTCATTTGGGGGCTGAAGCCGACGACTGCTAACTTTCAAAATAATAAACGGTCGCACAGGAGTCAAAATAAAAACACCATTGTATATAACATACAAACGGGACACACTATAAAGCAAAAGGTCCAGTTGATAACTTAATACAATCACTCAATGATTACATCTTTGGAACACTGGCTCTCTATCCCCCGAGCACCTGATAACCCACAAGATAGGGGATCGCAACAGTTTTCGAGGGTAGAGTTTTCAACCCAAATTTATTGATTCGAAACCAGGGGAGCCAAAGAATATTCTCAAGTATTAGCAGTTGAGTTGTCAATTCAACCACACCTGGATAACTTAATATATGCAGCAAAGTATTTAGTAGCAAAGAAGTATGGAAGTATCGGTAACAGTGGCAAAAGTAACAGTAGCAGTTTTGTAGTAATTGTAACATCAACAACGATAAAGTAACTAAGCAAAGAGCAATATGTGAAAAGCTAGTAGGCATTGGATCAGTGATGGATAATTATGTCGGATGTGATTCCTCATGCAATAGTTATAACATAGGGTCACACAGAACTAGATCCAGTTCATCAATGTAATGTAGGCATGTATTCCGAAAATAGTCATACGTGCTTATGGAAAAGAACTTGCATGACATCTTTTGTCCTACCCTCCCGTGGCAGTGGGGTCCTATTGGAAACTAAGGGATATTAAGGCCTCCTTTTAATAGAGTACCAGACCAAAGAATTAACACTTAGTGAATACATGAACTCCTCAAACTACGGTCATCACCGGTAAGTATCCCGATTATTGTCACTTCGGGGTTAACGGATCATAACACATAATAGGTGACTATAGACTTGCAAGATAGGATCAAGAACTCACATATATTCATGAAAACATAATAGCTTCATATATGAAATCATGGCACTCGGGTCCTAGTGACAAGCATTAAGCATAGCAAAGTCATAGCAACATCAATCTCAGAACATAGTGGATACTAGGGATCAAACCCTAACAAAACTAACTCGATTACATGGTAAATCTCATCCAACCCATCACCGTCCAGCAAGCCTATGATGGAATTACTCACGCACGGCGGTTAGCATCATGAAATTGGTGATGGAGGATGGTTGATGATGACGACGGTGACGGATTCCCCTCTCCGGAGCCCCGATCGGACTCCAGATCAGCCCTCCCAAGAGAGTTTAGGGCTTGGCGGCGGCTCTGTATCGTAAAACACGACGAATCCTTCTCCCTGATTTTTTTCTCCCCGAACGTGAATATATGGAGTCGGAGTTGAGGTCGGTGGAGCTCCAGGGGGGCCACGAGGCAGCGGGGCACGCCCTACGGGGGGGGGGGGGCGTGCCCCCACCCTCGTGGACAGGGTGTGGGCCCCTGACGTTGACTCTTTCGCCAATATTTTTTATTAATTCCAAAAGGTTGCTCTGTGGATTTTCAGGTCATTCCGAGAACTTTTATTTCTGCACAAAAATAACACCATGGCAATTCTGCTGAAAACAGCGTCAGACCGGGTTAGTTCCATTCAAATCATGTAAGTTAGAGTCCAAAACAAGGGCAAAAGTGTTTGGAAAAGTAGATACGATGGAGACGTATCAACTCCCCCAAGCTTGAACCTTTGCTTGTCCTCAAGCAATTCAGTTGACAAACTGAAAGTGATAAAGAAAAACTTTTACAAACTCTGTTTGCTCTTGTTGTTGCAAATATGTAAAGCCACCATTCAAGTTTTCAGCAAAGATTATGAACTAACCATATTCACAATAACACTTAGGTCTCATGTTTACTCATATCAATGGCATAATCAACTAGCGAGCAATAATAATAAATCTCGGATGACAACACTTTCTCAAAACAATCATAATATGATATAACAAGATGGCATCTCTCTAGCCCTTTCTGAACCGCAAAACATAAATGTAGAGCACCTCTGAAGATCAAGGACTGACTAGACATTGTAATTCATGGTAAAAGAGATCCAGTCATACTCAATATAAATTAATAGTAATGCATGCCAATGATAGCGGTGCTCTCCAACTGGTGCTTTTTAATCAGAGGATGATGACTCAACATAAAATTAAATAGATAGGCCCTTCGCAGAGGGAAGCAGGGATTTGTAGAGGTACCAGAGCTCGATTTTGAAATAGAGATAAATAATATTTTGAGAAGTATACTTTCATTGTCAACATAACAACCAAGAGATCTCGATATCTTCCATGATACACACATTAAAGGCGGTTCCCAAATAGAATGGTAAAGTTTATACTCCCCCTCCACCAACAAGCATCAATCCATGGCTTGCCCAAAACAGCGGGTACCTCCAACTAACAACAATCCTGGGGGAGTTTTGTTTGCAATTATTTTGATTTGATTTGAGCATGGGACTGGGTATCCCGGTTACCAGCCATTTTCTCGTGAGTGAGGAGCGGAGTCAACTCCTCTTGAGAATAACCCGCCTAACATGGAAGATATAGACAACCCTAGTTGATACATGAGTTGTTCGAGCATACAAAACAGAATTTCATTAGAAGGTTTAGAGTTTGGCACATACAAATTTACTTGTAATGGCAGGTAGATACCACATATAGGAAGGTATGGTGGACTCATATGGAATAACTTTGGGGTTTATGGCAGTGGATGGACAAGCAGTATTCCCGCTTAGTACAAGTGAAGGCTAGAAAGAGACTGGGAAGCGACCAACTAGAGAGCGACAACCACTACTAGGGAAAAGCCTAGCAGCAGCGCAGGTTTTAGGCCTATCACTAGCGTGGGACGATGCACTACTGATAAGGCGCTACAGCTAATGTGTAGAAGTAGCGCCTATGGTCCCACGCTACTGCTATACATGGATAGCTGTAGCACGCTTTAGTGAAGAGCACTACTGATATTATCTGCAACGCTTTTTACAGGGAAGTGCTACTGGTAAGGAAGTGCTACTGCTAACTTTTTCCCCTCGCTACTACTAGTTTTATTAGTTTTTTTTCTGCATATTTGTTTTGTATTTGAATAGGCTTTATACAATAATCTTTAGCATATCATACACATACAAATGTAATCATAGCATATACATACAACTAGTCTCATCAAATCATGTCATCATCATAATCATCATCCAACACAAAGTGGTCTCTCGTCATCATCTCGAAAATAGCGATACAAGTCTCGATTACTTGGAAACACATTGTCATCCATCTAAACAATGATATACGCGATAAGAGCTATCACTTTGAGTGAGAGAGGAACTATGCAGTACATGAGTTCGTATCCCTCTCTCGCATTAGCATGAACCTAAACTAACTACTACCTGTCGCTCGGAAATCGGAAATCGGTACACCTGGGCCTGACACTCTGGCCACTCGTCATATATATACTCCTGGCTTAGCACTTCTTCGCCATCGATGATCTATGCACCTGCATCGTCACATGAGTCGATGATATGCAACATATATTGTTGAGCAACAGAAAGAGACGGACTTGGCAAAAATATAAACAACATATCATAAGCATAAATAACAAAGTTCATCGTACCCAAAATGCCCTAACTAGAGTGATCTTCGCTAGTCGAGGAGGAGGACGCTTAATTACATCACAAATAAAGTTTCGCCGTGCATAACTCAAAGTTTTGTCATACATAAAGTATGGACTAAACGGACACAATGTCATATATCGACAATCACTCCAACATGTCGTGCCATCCATCGATGTCAGGGAGATAGTCCACGAGCTTAGTGAAAGGCTTCATGTCGAGATGCTAAGAGGCTACCCATGTTCGGACGTCTTCCCGCGACATTTGTCCTGCTTCGTAGAACATCCCTTTTTTTCCAACGACCTCCTTCATGATGATTTGGGAAAGTTCGCGCTGGATGTGATAGAACTCAGCTCGAAGTCGATGATCGTTGATATCTCCTACGTTCTTTGCCCATTGCAGAATATGGGCATCGCCGGATCTAGGTGACATGTGAAGTTTCTGGTGATCCCGTCTGTACTCCAGCATGTGGTGTAGGACATAGAATCCATCATTAAGAGAATCACTCGGTTGCTGGATGCAGCAGAAGTCGGTCTTATGGCCGAAGGCGAGCCTGCTGCCCCTTCTCTTCTTGTCCTTGACCTCTCCACCTAGTGCTTGGTAGTAAAACATAGCACTGTCGAGAACATCCTTGATGTGGGTGTAATCCTTTTTGTGAATGTTGAGTCCAAGTAAAGAGCGTGGGAGTATCAGGGGTAGAGGATGATGAGGACGGCGCGCCCGCCGCTGCGCAAAATAAGTACACCTCAAATTAATAACCTCCACCGTGCAAATGAATGATTGAAATCGAAGGAAGGATATCCGCGCGGATGACTTACACGGGATGATAAGGCACGAGAATCGCCTCCTTGTCCTTATTGGCGAGCATGAAACTGACGATGTATTCCCTCGCGTATTGTGCTTTGTGCAGACTCCCAAGAAGCCTTCGTGCATGTAGTACGGGTCAGCGACACAGATATAAGGTATCTGCTCAACCCTGATGATGTAGTTCATGTGGAAGGCATAAAGGCGGACAAACGTAAAATCTAGCTTCTTCACGTGAAACATGTCGAATATGTAATCAAATCGCAGGAAGAACTTATCCGCGGGGACGCAGTCGACGTATGACAATTGTCGCGGAACATTAACCACGTGGAGTGGGTATCCTGGATCTTTCGAGGCGATGAGGCATTTCTCTATCCGCAACACATCGTCATGAAGTCTCCTTAGATCGCTGAATCTGGCCCTAGCGCTCTTGCAGGTAGGATTGGTTGACCGGGGATATGCCATTTATCCGCATCGGGGATATCTATACGGTCCTGAAGTCGAGGCTGCTGAGGCGACTGGATCATAGAATCAGCTTTTTTGCCTTTCCTCGCTCTCTTCCTAGACTTCTTTACTACCGGAAGGTCGTCCATAATACGTTCAGCCTCTGGAGACGGCAATTCAGGCACCGACTCATGGCGCTCAAACTCTGAGTAGGCGCCAGTATAGACATACTGTTAAGTGCCATCGTCATCCTCAACCTCATCCATGGCGACGTCATCAGCGACTAATGGAGCCTCTTCCTTACCCCATCATCTATCACCCAACCCGACACCCGATGCTAATTGGGTAGGTGGGGTGTTGATGTTCATACCTTGCTGAGGCTGCGTGCTCGTGGGTGTGCTCCCGGCCGCCTCCAGACGAAGTAGACTCTTTGGCCACAACAGGACCCACCCATTACAACAATCACCAAGCTGCCGCGGGGTCTCATCGTCATCCCCCACTAGTATCAGAGGAGGCAAATTCTCATGGCCCGGTTTGACACTGGCCACGGAAACCTTGAAGATGTTCGGGGGGATCTGCCGGCTGTGGAACAATGGTTCCTTCGGCTCCATTATCGTTGCCTTCCCCACGTCCACCTTCTGGTCGCCGATGGTGTACAATATGGTGCATGGGGTTCCATCGGCCTGCAAAGAAAAGTCTGCGACGTGATACATCTGAAAGGCATCGAAAACGGGAGATTATAGATTTATTGAAAGGGGCCGGTGTGACAGATACCATGAGGGAGTCGAGCTCAGCCAAACACAAAGCACCGCCGAGCATGGCCGGTGCCAGAGCAGGTGCGGGAGCCGGTGCGGGAGCAGGTGCTGGTGCAACGCTAGTCGAGCTGCTCCCCAAGAAGTCAGCAAGGGGAAAGTCCGCTGCATTTTTTCTGGAATTTGTCTGGTCCAATTGAAAACGGCCGGAACCGAGGAAGAAGACATATCTACAACCACCTGTTTTGCGGTAGCTACCGCTGTTGTGACTGTCTGAGATGATTTCTTCTCAACTGGAATCTCAACCTTCTTGTCGATGTTTTCTTCAGTTAACCTCCATCTTTCCTTTCTCTCCTCCGTGGTCTCACGGTAGTATGCTACGTCTTGAGCTAGCGTTGGTTTTCCCCGAAGAGGAGAGGGTGATGCAGCAAAGTGTAGCGTAAGTATTTCCCTCAGTTTTGAGAACCAAGGTATCAATCTAGTAGGAGGCTCCTCAAAAGTCCCACGCACCTACACAAACAAACTGAGAACTCGCAACCAACGCAATAAAGGGATTGTCAATCCCTTCACGGCCACTTACGAAAGCGAGATTTGATAGAGATAGTATCATAAGATAAATATATTTTTGGTATTTTATAATATAGATGCAAGAAAGTAAAGATGCAAATAAAAGTATATTGAAAGCAAATATGATAAGAGATAGACCCGGGGGCCATAGGTTTCACTAGAAGCTTCTCTCGAGAGCATAAGTATTACGGTGGGTGAACAAATTACTGCCGAGCAATTGATATAAAAGCGAATAATTATGGCGTTATCTAGGCATGATCATGTATATAGGCATCACGTCCATAACAAGTAGACCGACTCCTGCCTGCATCTAGTACTATTACTCCACACATCGACCGACTCCTGCCTGCATCTAGAGTATTAAGTTCATAAGAACAGAGTAACGCCTTAAGCAAGATGACATGATGTAGAGGGATAAACACATGCAATATGATATAAACCCCATCTTGTTATCCTCGATGGCAACA
>LR880969.1:813088448-813116413 GCA_904067115.1 Aegilops sharonensis | reverse complement strand
AAATGTGTAGAATAAAGCCCATAAACATCCAAAAGGGGTAATATAATAGCATGGAACAATCAAAAATTATAGATACGTTGGAGACGTATCAAGCATCCCCAAGCTTAATTCCTACTCGTCCTCGAGTAGGTAAATGATAAAAAGAGAATTTTTCATGTGGAATGCTACCTAGCATAATTCATAATGTAATTTTATTTCATTGTGGCATGAATGTTCAGATCCAAATAATACAAAATAAAAGTTCATAAAGACATAAAAAACAGTAATACTTCAAGCATACTAATCAAGGTAATAATGTCTTCTCAAAATAACATGGCTAAAGAAAGTTATCCCTACAAAATCATATAGTCTGGCTGTTGCTCTATCTTCATCACACAAAGTATTTAATCATGCACAACCCCGATGACGAGCCAAGCAATTGTTTCATACTTTAATAATCTCAAACTCTTTCAACTTTCACGCAATACATAAGCGTGAGCCATGAACATAGCACTAGTTGTGGAATAGAATAGTGGTTGTGGAGAAGACAAAAAAGGAGAACATAGTCTCACATCAACTAGGCGTATCAACGGACTATGGAGATGCCCATTAATAGATATCAATGTGAGTGAGTAGGGATTTCTATGCAACGGATGCACTAGAGCTATAAATATATGAAAGCTCAACAAAAGAAACTAAGTGGGTGTGCATCCAACTCGCTTGCTCACGAAGATCTAGGGCACTTTGAGGAATCCCATCATTGGAATATACAACCCAAGTTCTATAATGAAAAATTCCCACTAGTATATGAAAGTGACAACATATGAGACTCTCTATCATGAAGATCATGGTGCTATTTTGAAGCACAAGTGTGGAAAAAGAGATAGTAGCATTGTCCCTTCTCTCTTTTTCTCTCATTTTATTTTTTTATTTTTTTTCTTTTTCTCTTTTTTTCTTTCTTTGGCCTTTTTTTTGGTCTTTCTCTTTTTTTTCCTTTTTCTCTTTTCCTTTTTTTTTCTTTTTGTAAATTCCGAAGTCTCATCCCGACTTGTGGGGGAATCATAGCCTTCATCATCCTTTCCTCACGAGGACAATGCTCTAATAATGAAGATCATCACACTTTTATGGATTTACAACTCAAAGCTAGAACAAAAAATAACTCTATATGAATGCCTTCGGCGGTGTGCCGGGATATGCAATGACTCAGGAGTGACATGTATGAAAATTATGAAGGTGGCCTTGCCACAAATATGATGTCAACTACATGATCATGCAAAGAGCAATATGACAAAAGTAATGTGTGTCATATGAACGGAACGGTGGAAAGTTGCATGGCAATATATCTCGGAATGGCTATGGAAATGCCATAATAGGTAGGTATGGTGGCTTTTTTCTGGAAGGAGTATGGTGGGTGTATGGTACCGGCGAAAATTGCAAGGTACAAAAGAGGCTAGCAATGGTGGAAGGGTGAAAGGGTGTGTATAATCCATGGACTCAACATTAATCAAAAGAACTCATATACTTGTTGCAAAAATTTAGAAGTCATCAAAAATCAAAGAACTACGTGCATGCTCCTAGGGGGATAGATTGGTAGGAAAATACCATCGCTCGTCCCCGACTGCCACTCATAAGGAAGACAATCAATAAATAAAATTGTGCTCCAACTTCATCACCAAGCGGTTCACCATACGTGCATGCTACGGGAATCACAAACTTCAACACAAGCATTCTTTAAATTAATAATCACCCAACTAGCATGACTTTAATATTACTACCTCCATATCTCAAAACAATTATCAAGTATCAAGTTGATCATAGCATCCAATTCACTTCCTATGATAGTTTTTTATTATACCCAACATGGATGCTCATCATTCTAGGACCAACTTTATGACAATAGCAAATACCATGCTGTTCTAAAAGACTCTCAAAATGTTATAAGTGAAGCATGAGAGACTAGCAATTTCTTCAAAATTAAGACACCTCCGTCGTGCTCTAAAAGATATAAGTGAAGCACTAGAGCAAAAACTATCAAGCTCAAAAAATATAAGTGAAGCACATAGAGTATTCTAGCAAATTCTAATCAAATAGGCTTCTCCCAAAAGGTGTGTTACAGCAAGGATGATTGTGGTAAACTAACAAGCAAATACCAATATACACGACGCTCCAAGCAAAACACATATCATGTGGCAAATAAAAATATAGCTCCAAGTAAGTTACCAATGACAACGAAGACGAAAGAGGGGATGCCTTCCCGGGGCATCCCCAAGTTTAGGCTTTTGGCTACTCTTGAATGTCTTGGGGTGCCATGGGAATCCCCAAGCTTAGGCTCTTGCCACCCTTTATTCCATAGTCCATAAAATCTTTACCCAAAACTCGAAAACTTCACAACACAAAACTCAACAGGAAATCTTATAAGCTCCGTTAGTGAAAGAAAACAAAACCACCACATAAGGTACTGAAATGAACTCATTCTTTATTTATTTTGGTGTTAAACCTACTGTATTCCAACTTCCTTATGGTTCATAAACTAATTTAATAGCCATAGATGCATTGAAATAAGCAAACAACACACGAAAAACAGAATATGTCAAAAACAGAACAATCTGTAGAAATCTGTAACTAACGCAAACTTCTGGAACTCTAAAAATCCTACCAAAATAGGACGTACTGGAAAATTTGTCTATTGTCTATTAACCAAAATAGGTGGTGAGCCAAACAAATCTAACATAGCATTATCAGCATCAAACGTATGGTTACTCAAGAAATCACCTCCGGCGACAGTATCAAGAACACATCTATTCCAAGGAGTGATGCCTACATAAAAATTACTGAGAAGAACGGAAGTGGAAAGCTTCCTAGTAGACCTATTTTGAGCATTGCAAATTATATGCCAAGCATCTTTTAAATTTTCTCCCTCCCTTTGTTTAAAATTGAGGATTTCATGATCGGGAGTAATAACGAGGATAGGAAGACTAGCCATAAAGACGGAGCAAACGAGCAAACACACGGGCAACAAAAAAAGGAAAACGGAAAAGAGAGGAGGAGATTGGGAAAGAGAGGGTGAATAAAACGGCAAGGGTGAAGTGGGGGAGAGGAAAATGAGAGGCAAATAATGTAAATGCGAGGGAGATGGGTTTGTGATGGGTACTTGGTATGTCTTGACTTGAGCGAAGACCTCCACGGCAACGGCACCAGAGATCCTTCTTGCTACGTCTTGAGCTAGCGTTGGTTTTCCCCGAAGAGGAGAGGGTGATGCAGCAAAGTGTAGCGTAAGTATTTCCCTCAGTATTGAGAACCAAGGTATCAATCCAGTAGGAGGCTCCTCAAAAGTCCCACACACCTACACAAACAAACTGAGAACTCGCGACCAACGCAATAAAGGGGTTGTCAATCCCTTCACGGTCACTTACGAAAGTGAGATCTGATAGAGATAGTATGATAACATAAATATATTTTTGGTATTTTATAAAATTGATGCAAGAAAGTAAAGATGCAAATAAAAGTAGATTGAAAGAAAATATGATAAGAGATAGACCCGGGGGCCATAGGTTTCACTGGAGGCTTCTCTCGAGAGCATAAGTATTACGGTGGGTGAACAAATTACTGTCGATCAATTGATAGAAAAGCGAATAATTATGACGTTATCTAGGCATGATCATGTATATAGGCATCACGTCCATAACAAGTAGACCGACTCCTGCCTGCATCTACTACTATTAATCCACACATCGACCGACTCCTTCCTGCATCTAGAGTATTAAGTTCATAAGAACAGAGTAACGCCTTAAGCAAGATGACATGATGTAGAGGGATAAACACATGCAATATGATATAAAACCCATCTTGTTATCCTCGATGGCAACAATACAATACGTGTCTTGCAACCCTTTCTATCACTGGGTAAGATCACCGCAAGATTGAACCCAAAGCTAAACACTTCTCCCATGGCAAGAAAGATCAATCTAGTAGGCCAAACCAAACTGATAATTTGAAGAGACTTGCAAAGATAACTCAATCATACATAAACGAATTCAGAGAAGATTCCAATATTATTCATAGATAAACTTGATCATAAACCCACAATTCATCGGATCTCGACAAACACACCGTAAAAAGAGATTACATCGAATAGATATCCACAAGAGAGGGGGAGAACATTGTATTGAGATCCAAAAAGAGAGAAGAAGCCATCTAGCTAATAACTATGGACCCGTACGTCTGTGGTAAACTACTCACAACTCATCGGAGAGGCTATTGTGTTGATGTAGAAGCCCTCCGTGGTCGATTCCCCCTCCGGCAGAGTGCCGACAAAGGCTCCAAGATGGAATCTCGCGGATACAGAAGGTTACGGCAGTGGAAATTGGGTTTCATGGTGCTCCTGGATGTTTTCGGGGTCCGTGGATATATATAGGAGGAAGAAGTACGTCGGTAGACGCCCGAGGGGCCCACGAGACAGGGGGCGTGCCCTACAGGGGGGCGCGCCCTCCTATCATGTGGGGCCCTCGGAGCTTTCTTGACTTGCACTCTAGGCTCTCCGGATCAGATTTGTTCCAAAAATAACGCTCCCGAAGGTTTCATTCCGTTTGGACTCCATTTGATATTCCTTTTCTTCGAAATACTGAAATAGGCAAAAAAAACAGCAATATGGTTGGGCCTCTGGTTAGTAGGTTAGTCCCAAAAATGATATAAATGTGTAGAATAAAGCTCGTAAACATCCAAAAGGGGTAATATAATAGCATGGAACAATCAAAAATTATAGATACGTTGGAGACGTATCATAGTACTTCTTCCACGTGGCGCCGTCTCCGACACCGTGCACGCGTCCATACGACGGTCGAGTCTCCACTGGGAGTCGTTTCAATATGTTAAACGCCCAGTTGAATAGAGTGTCCCACTTGGGCCTCACCAATGCCTCAGACGGCGAGTCGCTTTCGGCCGCAATCCTGTGCTACTCTCTCTGCAAAAGGCACAAGGATCATTTACAAATATGACTAACGTGTGTAGTCGAATTGATCAGAAACTAAAATTACCAGTAGTTTAATGAACTCCGTCGTGACCGCGTTTGTCTCGTAAACCTTCTTCACTGGGTCCCAACAGTGCCGGGCCCTGAGGATGTCACGCTCCTGCGAGACGGTGAACTCCGCCAAGGGGTCTAGGATGCCCAGACTCGCGGCTTCTGCGTCCTCCTTGGCCCATTTGGACCTCTTCCCGTCGTAACCACGGCTTCCGAGGTGATGGCTCCCAATGTTCCTCTCTTGAAGCCCCTTCATGTACTTAGACTTTTGTTGGGCAGCTTCGGCCTTGCAAGTCGCCTTGAATATTTGAAACTGCTCTTCCGTGATTGTCGGATTATCCTTTACAATCTCGGAGTAGGGTTCCTTCTTGTCGATGATCCTTGCTTTCACCCTTGTTTTCCAAGCGGCCAACGCGTCGCTAAACTTGGTCATGGTGTGTTTGTTTATCTTCTTCATAGCCGGGTCCTTATCTGGATCTTTATAATCCTTTTCATTCCGGCCCGGGAACAAGAATATCTGGTGAAACTTCTTTAGGAGGGAGGGCCTCATATTATCTATCTTCTGTAGTTTCTCATCGTTGATGGTGGAGGTTTTCCGTACAATGCAGCCTATTTGATTGACGTAGCACGTGCGTGCTTCCTCGGGCGCTTTTGGCTCAAAATTGCCATCGTCCACCTCCGTGACCACCAGTCTAATAGTCCTGAGTTTATTAGGAAGTCGTTGCCTCTTTGCTTTCGGTTCTACACCGGCTCTGTTCCCCGAGGCAGCGCCGGTCTCGATGCCGGTCTGAGTCTTAGCGCCAATCTCAGTCTCAGCACCGGTCTGCGTGTCAGTCTCAGTCCCCGATGCCACCGGTGGGCCCAGCAACAACATCGGTTGATCGTCCGCAAGGCTCAAAAATTTGCCTGCCGCCCGGTAGACGTCGTCGCAATCACCAGAACCCTGCCCTTCATTATTGCTAGCCATGTTTCCTACGATTAAATCTATTCAATTAATTCTAGACCTAATAAAATGAATAATGACATAAAAAAAGTCCTATTGTTTTGCAGGAACATTGACTCCTTCCCGGTGCGGCAAATCCCGAGCACTCGGTATGTCCTAATTTGTAGCACAAGTCATGCCGAAACTCACAGAAAATTTTGGCATGACCTTTGCTAAAAAGTGGACAAATCGAGAACCTGAAGTTTCCAGGAACGGAAATGAATCAGCATTCCAGCAAAACATAGGCCACTCGGCTTCATTCCCTGGAAACAACAAAAGGCCACTTGGGCACAATCGAAACATGCATGTGCAAACACAATTGAGGAATTTTCATATACCCTGACCACTTCAAATTTGCATGTCCTAGCGTTTGCCACCACAAGAAAATCTACACAAATCTCATGCTCTCTCAAACTCAATTCAAAAACAAAATATAGATTATATTTAGTTAACTACTAAACTAAATTACTTTACTCTAAACTAAATTCCGTACTGCCCTAATTAACATCTAGTTAAACAAACTCAATTTAAAAACTAAACCCTACTGAACTAATTAACATCAACATTATCTACTACTTAACATCTATTATTACCTTAACTAAAAAACATCTACTATTAACCATAATGCCCTAGTTAACTAGTACCATCAATACTACTAATTAACATCTACTACTACTACTAAAAACCATTATGTATGAACCCTAGTACTAATTAACATCTACTACTACTGCAAATTAACATGGCAGAGGAAGAAAAAGCTGAGAAGAGGGGGTGGGGGAGGGGTGGGGGGCCTTACAGAGAGGGGAGAGACGGTGGGGGGAGGTGCTCGGGGACGGAGGTAGGGGCGGCGAGGGCGGGCTCAGGATCAAGAGGCGGCACTCCTGGGCGGGCTCGGGGGCGGTGAGGTCGAGTGGGGCGGCGGAGAGGTTGAGGGCGGCGACGGTGAGCTCGAGGGCGGCCCGAGAGGTGGTGGAGGTGAGGCTGGGCGGCCTCGGGCGGAGGCGGTGAGGATGAGCGCGGCGTCAACGCCGGCAGGAGAAGGCGGCGAAGTGGGGGCGACGGCGAAGTGGGGGAGACGGCGGCGAAGAGTGGGGCAAGGGATTTGAGGGAGAAGTGGTGGCCGTGGGAAACCGTTTTTGGGTTAAGTCAAAAATAACAGTAGCGTGTTAGGGAAAATGCGCTATAGCTAAGTTAGCTACATCGTGCTTCCGCAAACGCGCTACTTCTATTCCTTCATCCTTTTTCCCCTTTTTTTTTATTTTCTTTTACAATTTATGTTTTTCCTTTCTCCTTTTTCTATTTCTTTCATTTTCATTTACTTTTCTATTTGTTTTTCATTTTATTTTATTTTTGTTAGCAGTAGGGCTCTACACGTAAACGCGTTGCTATAAGAATATTAGCGGCATCGCGGTTTCTGAAAGATCGCTACTACTATGTGTAGCCCATCAGCTTAGTGGTCGAAATTTTAGTAGTAGCGTGTTTTCAGCGAGACGCGTTACTGCTATATATGCATCTGCAGCGCGCTTATTTGGCACGCGCTACTGCTGTCTAGCAGTAGCGAGCTTTTTTAACAATCGCTACTGCTAAAGTTCTGTGTATAACATTTTCCCTAGTAGTGAACAGTCATGAACATGCATTAAAATTAATAGACGTTGAGTGCAAGCATGAGTAGGATATAATCCACGATGAACATAAATATCGTGGAGGCTATGTTGACTTTGTATCAACTACATGCGTGAACATGTGCCAAGTCAAGCCACTCGAATCATTCAAAGGAGGATACCACCCTATTATACCACATCACAATCACTTTAATAACATGTTGGCACGCAAGGTAAACCATTATAAACTCCTAGCTAATCAAGCATGGCATAAGCAACTATAATCTCTAATTGTCCTTGCAAACATGTTTATTCATAATAGGCTGAATCAAGAACGGTGAAATAATCATATTTACAAAAACAAGATAAGTCGAATTAATACCAGCTTCTTTCATCTCAATCATTTCATCATATATCGGCATTATTGCCTTTCACTTGCATGACCGAACGGTCTGGATAATAATAATAGTGCGTGTGCATTGGACTAAGCTAGAATCTGGAAGCATTCAATTCAAAGGAGAAGACAGGGTAATATGGGCTCTTGGTTAAATCAACAATAATGCTTATGGGAGCCACTCAAACATTTTCATCATGGTCTTCTCCTCTCGAACCTCGAAGGAAAGAAAAAAACAAAACTATTTACACGGGAAAGCTCCCAACAAACAAAAGAAGAACGAGAAATCTGTTTGAGTTTTTTTTAATTACTACTACTACATGCATGGAAAGTAAACTAGCTAAAAGCTACAACTAAATTTTTTTTGGTTTTTCTTAAGGTTATTCAAACACACAAGAAGAAAGCAAGAAAAGAAATAAACTAGCATGGATAGTATAATGAAAAAAAAGAGTATGGGCACCGACAACTAGAATAAGTGTGTGAACATGAATGTAATGTCAGTGAGAAATACGTACTCCCCCAAGCTTAGGATTTTGGCCTAAGTTGGTCTATGCCCATGGATCAAAGTTGTAGTTGGGGTCGTACTGAGATGCAGCAGCTACTGCCTCACGAGCTGCAGCTTGGAGGCGGACTGCCTCCATCCTCCTCTCGTACTCGTTCGCCTCCTCCCTGGTTATAATATATCTCCTTTTTGCTTGAAAGTCAAAGAAACCAGGATCAGGGAGATCAATATGGACAGTGCGACGTCTGTCAAAGATTAGTCGGTATTGGAGGAACTGTTCACTCCTCTCTAGAAACTGATGGCTAACCATGGCAATATAGTCTAGATAAGCAGGAGGCAACTCCATATCATTTTCATGTATGGGTATCTCAAAAAAATTAGCCACACGGGTTGCATAAGTTCCACCAAACAAGTCTCCATTTAAGCCATTATTATGCAACCTACGTGCAACAATGGCCCCCAAGTTATATTGTTTATCTCCTAGCACAGCACTCTTGAGAACACTAAGATCTGGAACACACATGTGACATGCCTCGTCCTTGCCATTTATGCATCTACCTATAAAGAGAGCAAAATAATGTATAGCAGGAAAATGAATGCTCCCTATGGTGGCTTGTGCTATTTCTCTAGATTCCCCCACTGTGATACTAGCAAGAAAATCCTTAAATTCAGATTTGCGAGGTTCACTAGCACTACCCCATTGCGGGAGTTTACAAGCAGTATTAAAATCTTCTAAGTCCATGGTATATGATTTATCATAAAGATCAAATAGGACATTGTGAGAATCGCGTGAAGATGTAAATTTAAACCTCCTCACAAAGGAATCAGTTAAGCAGTAATATTGAGGGCCCTTATCTAGCATGAAGTCCTCAAGATCAGCATTACGCACATATGCGTCAAATTCATCCTTGATGCCTGCTTGGACCATAAACTTCTCTGACGGCCATTCACAAAGCCGTACTTGAGCTTCCCTCGGTAGTTCATCATCCTGCTCACGTATTGCGGGCCTGGGTCCTTGCTTTCTTGAAGAACCACCTTGATATATTTTCCTTAACATATTTCTTCCTCTGAAAAATGTCTGAAAATTTTAGTAACTCAAAAAAAAGTGAACCAAACTCAATAAACTTGATAGCAACTACTCCTACTAGTGCCTAGAGACTATATCATGCATTAAAACTACTTGGGACCATATAAATTTGACATGCAAGCTCAAGAACAGGGTCGCCTAGGCAGCAAAAATTTACAATGAATAAAGTACTAGAATAAAAACTAATTGGACCATTGGAGGAGTCACATACCAAAGAACAATCCCCCAAAGCAGTTTTGTGAGTGGAGCTTTGAGCAAGGAGATCAAAAATGGCAGCAAGATGAGCTAGAACTCGTGTTTGAGCTGGTTAGTGATTTTTTTGGGAGGAGGAAGAAGAACATGGGTCTAGGAATAAATGGAGGGGGGCCACCAGGGGCCCACAAGGCAGGGGCGCGCCCGAGGGGGGTGGGCACTCCCTGGAGCCTCGTGACCAGGTGCTTGCCCCCCTGCAGTGTTCTCAGTGCCAAATATTCTAGAATAAATCATATTTCATTTTCAGGGCATTTGGAGAAATTTTATTTTGGGGGTATTTTTGTTGCATGGATAAATCAAAAAAACAGATAGAAAATACTATTTTTGCTTTATTAAATCTAAATAACAGAAATTAAAAGGAGGGTACAGAAGGTTGTGCTTTATAACTTCATCCATCTCATGCTCGTCAAAAGGAATCCACTAACAAGGTTGATTGAGTCTTGTTAACAAACTCATTCCGAATAACATGGAACCAGAGAAATTTCAAATAACACTAGGTTACCTCAATGGGGATATGTACATCCCCAATAATAAGAATATCATATTTCTTCTTGACAGTAGGAAGAGGAAATTCAAAATCTCCAATAGTAATAGTTGGAATTTTTCCAATAGAATTGATATTGTGAACGTGAAGTTGTTTCCTCGGAAAGTGTACCGTATGCTCATTACCATTAACATGAAAAGTGACATTGCCTTTGTTGCAATCAATAACAGCCCCTGTAGTATTCAAAAAGGGTCTACCAAGGATAATCGACATACTATCGTCATCGGGAATATCAGGAATAACAAAGTCCGTTAAAATAGTGACGTTTGCAACCACAACAGGCACATCCTAACAAATACCGACAGGTATAGCGGTTGATTTATCAGCCATTTGCAAAGATATTTCAGTAGGTGTCAACTTATTCAATTCAAGTCTAAGATACAAAGAGAGAGGCATAACACTAACACCGGCTCCAAGATCATATAAAGCAGTTTTAACATAGTTTCTTTTAATGGAGCATGGTATAGTTGGTACTCCTGGATCACCAAGTTTCTTTGGTATTCCACCCTTAAAAGTATAATTAGCAAGCATGGTGGAAATTTCAGCTTCCGGTATCTTTCTTTTATTTGTAACAATATCTTTCATGTACTTAGCATAAGGATTCATTTTAAGCATATCAGTAAAACGCATACGCAAAAAGATAGGTCTAATCATTTCAGCAAAGCGCTCAAAATCCTCATCATCCTTTTTCCTGGAGTGTTTAGGAGGAAAAGGCATGGGTTTTTTAACCCATGGTTCTCTTTCTTTACCGTGATTCCTAGCAACAAAGTATCTCTTATCATAACGTTGATTCTTTGATTGTGGGTTATCAAGATCAACAACAGGTTCAACCTCTACATCATTATTATTGCTCGGCTAAGCATCAACATGAACATTATCATTAACATTATCACTAGGTTCATGTTCATCACCAGATTGTGTTTCCGCATCAGAAATAGAAATATCATTGGGATTTTCAGGTGAGTCTATAACAGGTTCACTAGAAGCATGCAAAGTCCTATCATTTTTCTTTTTCTTCTTTTTAGAAGGACTAGGTGCATCAACATTATTTCTCTGAGAATCTTGCTCAATTCTCTTAGGGTGTTCCTCAGGATACAAAGGTTCCTGAGTCATTTTACCACCTATAGTCCTAACTCTAACAACATTATCATTTCTATTATCATTTAATTCATTGAGAAAATCATTTTGAGCTTTAAGCACTTGTTCTACTTGAGTGGTGACCATAGAAGCATGTTTACTAATAAGTTTAAGTTCACCTTTAACTCTAGACATATAATCACTCAAGTGTTCAATCATATAAGCATTACGTTTCAATTGTCTACCAACATAAGCATTGAAGTTTTCTTGTTTAGCCATAAAGCCATCAAACTCATCCAAGCATTGGCTAGCAAACTTAGTAGACGGGATTTCAACTTTATCATGTCTATAGAGAGAATTTACCTTTACTACATGTGTCGGGTTACCAAGGCCATGTATTTTTTTCAATAGGCGGTAAATTCTTAACATCTTCAGCTTTAATACCCTTTTCTTTCATAGATTTCTTTGCCTCTTGCATATCTTCAGGACTGAGAAATGGTACACCTCTTTTCTTCGGAGTTGGATTAGGAGTTGGTTCAGGAAGTTTCCAATTGTTTTCATTAGTCAACATATTATTCAATAGCAATTCAGCTTGATCAACAGTTCTTTCCCTAAAAACACAACCAACACAACTATCCAGGTGGTCTCTGGAAGCATCGGTTAGTCCATTATAAAAGATATCAAGCATTTCATTTTTCTTAAGAGGATGATCAGGCAAAGCATTAAGTAATTGGAGAAGCCTCCCCCAAGCTTGTGGGAGACTCTCTTCTTCAGTTTGCACAAAATTATATATTTCCCTTAAAGCAGCTTGTTTCTTATGAGCGGGGAAATATTTAGCAGAGAAGTAATAAATCATATCCTGGGGACTAGTCACACAACCAGGATCAAGAGAATTAAACCATGTTTTAGCATCACCCTTTAATGAGAACGGAAATAATTTAAGGATATAGTAGTAACGGGTTTTCTCATCATTAGTGAACAGGGTGGCTATATCATTCAATTTAGTGAGATGTGCCACAACAGTTTCAGATTCATGGCCATAAAAAGGATCGGATTCAACCAAAGTAATTATCTTAGGACCGACAGAGAAATCATAATCCTTATCAGTAATAAAGAGAGGTGAAGTAGCAAAAGCAGGGTCATATTTCATTCTAGCATTCAGAGACTTTTCTTTAAGCTTATCTAGTAACCTCTTAAGATCAGATCTATCATTGCAAGCAAGAAAATCTCTAGCAGTTTCTTCATCCATAACATAACCCTCAGTCACAACAGGCAATTCATATCTAGGGGGAGAATTTTCATCATCACTTTCATCAATATTATCAGTTTCAATAATTTCATTCTCTCTAGCCCTAGCAAGTTTTTCATTAAGAAATTCACCTAATGGCCCAGTAGTATCAAGCATAGAAGTAGTTTCATCATAAGTATCATGCATAGCAGAAGTGGCATCATCAATAACATGTGACATATCAGAATTAATAACAGAAGCAGGTTTAGGTGTCGCAAGCTTACTCAAAACAGAAGGAGAATCAAGTGCGGAGCTAGATGGCAGTTCCTTACCTCCCCTCGTAGTTGAGGGAAAAATCTTAGTTCTTTCGTCTTTCAAGTTCCTCATAGTGATCAACAGATATAAATCCCAAGTGACTCAAAGAATAGAGCTATGCTCCCCGGCAATGGCGCCAGAGAATAGTATTGATAACCCACAAGTATAGGGGATCGCAACAGTTTTCGAGGGTAGAGTATTCAACCCAAATTTATTGATTCGACACAAGGGGAGCCAAAGAATATTCTCAATTATTAGCAGTTGAGTTCTCAATTCAACCACACCTGGATAATTTAATATTTGCAGCAAAGTAGTATGGAAGTATCGGTAACAGTGGCAAAAGTAACAGTAGATGTTTTGTAGTAATTGTAACACCAACAATGGTAAAGTAACTAAGCAAAGAGCAATATGTGAAAAGCTAGTAGTCATTGGATCCGTGATGCATAATTATGTCGGATGCGATTCCTCATGCAACAGTTATAACATAGGGTCACACAGAACTAGCTCCAGTTCATCAATGTAATGTAGGCATGTATTCCGAATATAGTCATACGTGCTTATGGAAAAGAACTTGCATGACATCTTTTGTCCTACCCTCCCGTGGCAGCGGGGTCCTATTAGAAACTAAGGGATATTAAGGCCTCCTTTTAATAGAGTACCGGACCAAAGCATTAACACTTAGTGAATACATGAACTCCTCAAACTACGGTCATCATCGGTAAGTATCCCAATTATTGTCACTTCGGGGTTAACGGATCATAACACATAATAGGTGACTATAGACTTGCAAGATAGGATCAAGAACTCACACATATTCATGAAAACATAATAGCTTCAGATATGAAATCATGGCACTCGGGCCCTAGTGACAAGCATTAAGCATAGCAAAGTCATAGAAATATCAATCTCAGAACATAGTGGATACTAGGGATCAAACCCTAACAAAACTAACTCGATTACATGGTAAATCTCATCCAACCCATCACCGTCCAGCAAGCCTATGATGGAATTACTCACGCACGGCGGTGAGCATCATGAAATTGGTGATGGAGGATGGTTGATGATGACGATGCCGACGGATTCCCCTCTCCGGAGCCCCAATCGGACTCCAGATCAGCCCTCCCGAGAGAGTTTAGGTCTTGGCGGCGGCTCCGTATCGTAAAATGCGATGAATCCTTCTCCCTGATTTTTTTTCTCCCCAAACGTGAATATATGGAGTCAGAGTTGTGGTCAGTGGAGCTCTAGGGGGCCCACGAGGCAGGGGGCGCACCCCCACCCTCGTGGACAGGGTGTGGGCCCCCTGACCTTGATTCTTTCGCCAATATTTTTTATTAATTCCAAAAGGTTGCTCCGTGGATTTTCAGGTCATTCCGAGTACTTTTATTTCTGCACAAAAATAACACCATGGCAGTTCTGCTGAAAACAGCGTCAGTCCGGGTTAGTTCCATTCAAATCATGCAAGTTGGAGTCCAAAACAAGGGCAAAAGTGTTTGGAAAAGTAGATACGACGGAGACATACCAACACCATCCATAACTTGTGTGAAGTATAGTTCGGGGCGGTGATGCTCCTTTCCAACGCACGGAGGGCCAGTGGCCATATCCATTGGCTTGTTCTCAGGCCAATGAACCATGGTCTTCACAAAGGCCAGCCTATCTCCCTCAAGGCATGCAAAGCGCTTCACGACATCAATCTGAGGCGAGGCATCGCGCAGTTTCTGCACCATACCAAAGTAGCTGCTCGAAATTGGCTCTGAGGGCCACAGCCGGACACAAAATCCTTCATGGCCGGCCCAGCCATCCGATGCAGCTCCATTAGTTGCGTCATCTGGTTGCTGGGGTGGGGAGGATGCTCGGGCTCCTAGAACTGCGCCCTGAAGAGCCGCTGATCGGAGTTCTCCTCCCGCTTGGTGTAGTACTCCATCGTATCTGCCACACTCCTTGGAAGCTCGGCGAAAACACCTACGGAGCGCCAGACACGCGTCAGTAATGTGAACCTGTGGCCACCAAACACACTCTGCAGTAATTTCGGCTTACCATGGGCGACCTGCCTCTCTTGGTGAAGCTCCTCTTGGCCCCCCCGCACTTCAGTCCTGGTCTCCTAGAGCTCTTTTTCCGCCTTGGACAGCTCGACGGACTGTTTTATCTGTTTCCGCTGAAGGTCCTCACATTTCGTGATGGCATCCTTGAGCTCTAGTTGCACTTTGGCCACTCGATTCTCGTGCTTTTCATCGGCGGTCCACATCGTCTCAAGTTCGGCTACCGCCTTTTCGGCGGCTACCTTCTTCTCGACCGCCTCGGCCTCGGCCTTCTTTAGCGCGGCCTTGAGGTTCTCGACCTCCGCGGCAGCAGCTGCAACCACTTATTTAGCGCTTGTTGATAAGGTTAAGTTCCGCACCGGAGAGCTTCAGCTTCCGATCCATCGCCTCCAGTGCCGCATCATTAGAAGCCGCCACCAAGGATGATGCCTGCAATACCAAATCAACAATAACGCCTCAACTACTGCCCTACGGATACTTGACCCTCGGTAAGGCTTTTGCAATCCTCACAGAGTCTCGGGGGCTCTTATGCACAAGTCTTATTCAAACTCAAGATAAAAGCTAAATCCATTTGGTAGAGAAAAAGCATTACTTGACTCACCTCAAAGACTATTAAAAGATCTTCGACTGCATCATTCAGTCCGGTGCTGAGGGACTAAACGCCATGTAGAACCGCACCCATAAGGGTGCGGTGTTCGGAAACAATGACGGAGTTGTTCACCAACTCCTCCATCGTGTACGGCCAGCCTGCTGCGGCCCAGTTGTTAGTGTTCGGCGCAGGTGGCGGGACCTCGGCTCCCCCTTTAGTGGAAGGCGGAATCGGCTCCTCTGAGGTCCTTAGGGGCTCGGGTGCAGCTGATTGTAAGGGTTCAGACGGTCCGAAGTCATCTCCTGTGTTCGTCGGGAGGGATGCATCCTCCTGGTTTTGGAGACCGAGGCATCGACCTCGGCCATGATGTCGTCGCCGCCCTCGCCCATGTTTGGATGGGAAGGGGTCCTTCGGGACAAAACCTCCCCGGGCTCTCGAGGACCAGGGGAAGCGCATAGTGCAATGCTGATCCGTGGTCTGCCAATTCGACGGGCAGGGAGGTCCCCTCCGAGGTTTGCTCAGCAGGTGGCCACGCGGTGGGCTGAAATATCACATGATTCGTTTCTGTCGACAAAAGACTAATAAAAGGAAGTAAGTAAGAGATGTTCAAATTCGCACCTTGTGGCGGGGTGCTTGACCCTGGGGTCCTTTTCCGGAACCGTCTCAGATGCCACGGACTCCTTGTCAAAGTCCGAGCTGTCGGGCAGGACCACCTTGGGCCTGCACTCCCTCTTCGGGGCCTGAAGAGGTTGCTCCTCCTTGATGTCTTCGGACGCCGCCCTCTTCTCGGAGTGGGAGGAGGTGCTTTCCTCCTCGTCTTCGTCCTCCTCCCCGTCTTGGGTGGACGGGGTCGCAGCAACCCCGGCCTTGGTGTCCGGGCGACCTCTTGAGCGGACACCTTTTCTGGTCTCTGGCAGGTCCTTCTTCTTCCCCTTCTTCTCTGGTGCCTCGTAAGGCGCCATGAACAGCAGCTGCTCCAGTTGAGCTCTCCGGGGCTCTTCACGCAGCGGAGCTGGACTGTTGATCTTCTTGGCTTTCTCAAGCCAGCCATATGGAGGCAACGAAAAGAAATTTAGACCAAAATTTGTGCATCATGAGCGTCTTTTTTTAACAGAAAGACTGTAAGGGAACCCCTACAGTATAATTGGTGCAGCAAACCCAAATTGCAAGTATCCTGCCTGGAACCAGGGTGGGTGGGAAGACATCAGCGCCTTCCCACCACTAGGCTATGGCTGGGTGGGAAGGCATCATGAGTGTCCCAATAAAAATTGGGCAAACGATCAATCACCTTCTCAGGGGATTGGTGGCATCAAGGCCAATGTCTTCTTTCTCGGCCGGCCACACCTCCTCGGGCTTGAACAACGACCTCCATACCTTTTCATGGGTGGTGCCAAAGAGGTACTGCACAGTGGCCGGGTCCTCAGGTTTGAAAGACCACATCGGGGTGGACCTCTGCTGGCAAGGAAGGAGGAGGCGATGGAGCATTATCTGAACCACGTTGGTCATCTTGGCGTCGGTCTCCATCACATTGGAAACGCGTTTCTGTAGTTTCTTCACCTTGTTGCCGAATCCCCAATTATGACCATTCCTGGTCCACGAGGTCAATATCGCTGGGGGTCCAGATCTAAACTCAGGGGCTATCGTCCAGACCGCATCCTGTGCCTCTATTATATAGAACCATTCCTTCTGCCACACCTTGATAGTGTCGATGAAGGTGCCCTCTAGCCATTGGACTCGGGTGAGCTTGCTAATCATCACCCCACCGCAGTCAGCCTGGGCGCCGCCGACCACCTTGAGGTTGATGTTGAACACCTTCAGCCACAGGCCAGAGTGCGACTAAACCTGCATAAGGGCCTCACAAATGATGATGAAGGCGGAGATGTGGAGAATATAATTGGGGGCTAGATCGTGCAAATCCAGCCTGTAGAATTACATCAATCCCCGCATGAAGGGGTGCAGCGGGAATCCCAAAGCCCGGATGAAGTGGGGGGGGGACCACTCTCTCGCCTGGCTTGGGCGTGGGGACGACCTGGCCCTCCTGGGGGGCTCGGTGAGCGATATCGGCTGACAAGTAGCCGACTCGTTTTAGCTCTTCGATGTCCTTATTGGAGACGATGGAGGCCTCCCACTTGCCATTGACACCGGATCCGGCCATGGCCGAAGCTGGGAAGGGACTCTCTGCAGGTGGGAAAGGTGGGGCGTTGGAGCTCTGCCGATGCGGGAAGCGACAGCGAGAGGTGGAAGAATGTGTAGGCTGGTAACTGCAGTTGTCCACCTTTTTCATGGGCCACGAAGGAGCCGAGGTCTCCTCTTTTTACGTCGTGGGCCTCTCCACTTCATGATATGCATGTGACGTTATGCGCAGGTGGGATGATCAAAATCATTGATCATATCTCCTAAAAAGCGGGGCTCGATCTCTGCCTTGATGAGACATACTAATGGAAGGGCAGCCTCGAGTCGCGTATCGAGAACTTCTAACTGTCCGGTATTATGACCGTGCACGACCCTTCGCTAAAAAGTTGTCAGACATGGTCACTTTTCATACTCGAGCACTTTGGCCTTCGAGGCTAAGTAAAAAGGTACTCCGGATTCAGGACAGCACTCAACTCCGAGCAAGCACATGACAGGATGGAGAACTCGCCTCGCAAGCCGAAGACCGTGGAATATGCGGATGCCGAACACAAGCCCTGGTGTTGGAGGCAACTTCGGGGGCTACTGAGGGAGTCCTGGATTAAGAGGTCTTTGGGTTGTCGGCCCATTGCTTATGGGCCAGACTGAAGGGCTACTATGAAGCCGAACTAGGGTGTGGACCCATGACCTGACAGGAGATCTTTGGAGTCGTGGTGTGCACTCCAAGTCAAGATTAGGCGTGATCTTTCCTTTGTTGTAACTGACCGCATGTAACCCTAACCCTGCTAGTGTCTATATAAACCAGAGGGTTTTAGTCTTAAGGCCAAAGCAACATCCAACACCCCATCAACCTGGGGTTTAGCTCGCCTGATCTCGAGGTAGATCGACTCTATAACCATATCATACACATCAAATACAATCAAGCAGGACGTAGGGTTTTACCTCTTCAAGAGGGTCCGAACCTGGGTAAACATCGTGTTCTTCGTCCCTTGTTCCCCATTGATCCTAGATCCACAGCTCGGGACCCCCTACCCAAGATCCGCCAGTTTTAACACCGACACCGTTGTCCTCAAGCATCACACAATTGTCGCTGAGCTCTCGCCGTCGGCGTTCTGGATATGGGGGTATCTAGACTTGTCTACCTGCGGCCCACCGTGTGGCTCCATCGACGGCCTGGTACGGCCCAGCTTCAGCATCAACAACTCAAGACCCTCGCGAGGGGCCAAGCCTTGCGAGGCGGACGACACCAAGACCCCCGAGGGGATCGGCCTCCTCAGGCTGGCTCCCGAGGGGCGAAGAGTTCTATGCAAGGTGCACCTCACGAGGCTCAGCTGACGTGAGCCATGACGACCAAGGCCAGGCGGGCGCCAGCGGGTGCAGAGCGCCAGTTTCCTCTTCGGTGCAAGGGAGGCAAGCCGCAGGCGCGGAGTCCCGAGGAATCAACCAAAGGTTTCCATTCTGGTGCAACAAGACCAAGACCGCCAGGATGGCGGGATGGAGGTCATCACCGAGCCCACCGCAGCGTCACGACCAGAGGCTTTTCGCAGGCGAAGACCACTTTAGTCAGGATAGGATGTACTACTTGTCCCCTTTCAAATCTGGCTGTTGTGGGATCCCTTCCCGCCAACATTTGGGAAGAGGACCAAGGCCACTATAAATAGGACTTAGCACCACCATAAGAAGGAGGGATCGGATCCATTCTCACTCGATCACCTCACCAGCTCTCTTGAGCTCAAGAACACCTCACCTCCTAAGGCCAGTTCATCCACTGTACTAGTTCATCCTCAGCCGTTCGAGGCAATCCACCAAAACGCTGGAGTAGGGTATTACACCGCAAGGTGGCCCGAACCAGGATAAACTGTTGTGTCTCTTTGTCTCTTTGAGCCCGACGCGCTAGGCTTAGGAGGATTGCGAGTAGGCTGGCTGGGTAGGTTGAGATCTCCGCACGCACCCCAAAGTTCGAACCTTTCAAGGGTTTGCGGAACCCATAATCCGACACTCGCCGTCGTACCCGAGCACCATATCGTCATCCTCGAGCTCCCATTACCATCTTCGAAATTCCCCGCCTCCCTTTTCCATTGTCCGCGCCGTCGTATCTGCCTCCCGGCCTCCCCACCGTTGGATCATCATGTCGCGTGTGGGTCTAAAAATATGGATATATATCTAGTTTAGGTCTGTTGTAAAAGCAGACAAATTTTGGCTACCTAAAACTGTTTTTAGGTATCCAACTTTTTGGTCTGGTGTTGGAGATGCTCCAATGGCACGCTCCAACCGACGGGACCACTGTGGCTAGCATTTTCTACTTAATGACTATTGTAGGTACAATATGGTAGTAAAAGACAAGACTGAAAAAAGAAATCAAATAAAAATGGTGTGCTATAATAGGTAGAATTCGTGTAATAATGTTACAAACATAGGGAAAAAACCATATCCATGATCGAGAAACAAGAACAAATACAATACTAACTAATAAACAGATCAATATCATTTCATGTGGCAAAAACCATCTCATGGACGGGTCAAGGTTAATGTAGATGCATCATTTTCTGTGGATACTTTGTTTGGAGCTTGTGGTGCTGTCGTGCGCATGATGAACGAGGTGATTTTCTAGCATCAGCAACTTGGTTTCTTCCGCATATCCAAGATGTTGATTCAGCGGAGCTCATGGCAATTAGAAATGGAATATACTTGTTGGCAAATTTGGGGTGCAACAATGTGGAGATTGAATCTGATTGCTTGTTTGAGGTGGAGTCAATTCAACAAATGGACTCTTATCTTTGACCCGACATTGCATAGGTCTCTGAATGCAAGGAGTTGGCAATGGACATTGCTAAAATATCATTGAAACACTGTTTTCGGGAAGCTAATCAAATAGCAGATGAGCTAGCTAAACATTCTTTTTGTGCTAGACCTCCGGGTTCTTGGGATGATGTAATCCCTGACTTTGTATCTCATTTACTTGTAAACGACATGACCATCATATAAAAAATAAAGTATATTTACCGTAAAAAATACTAATATACTGATCCATGATGCTAAACTTGACACTGATGCTCATATTTTCATGTATTTATTTCAGCATTTTCAGCGATGTCCGTTCAGGGAGAGGAGATGTTCTCGTCGACTACGGAGGTGTTTGTGGTGACTTCGCCGATTTTAACATAATGTGTCAGTTCAGTCTATCAAAGGTGCTCATGAGGGTATGATGTGCGTGCATGCGTTTATAGAGGTGAGCTTATGTGCGTATGTATGAGCGGCTGCTTCTATGATGTGTTAAAAAAGAATGAATTAAAAGCATTGGTATATTACCTAAAAGAAGAAGAAAAACAAAAAAAAACTAAAACGAATGATGAAAAAAATGCACATAAATTACACTGTTTTACATATAATACACAAACAAGCATATCGGTAGGTACGATTTGCACACAAATTGCATAAAACCTAAGTTTAGTCTAAATGCAATTGCCCGAATCTTAGCTTCGCCCTTCGATCGTGCCCATATCACAACCACAGAATGCCGCGCACAGGTGCTCAGCATGCGTGCGGTGCTGTCAGCTTTGTGCTGCTCCACGTCGTTCTGCATCGCCTCGTCCGTTAAATACCACACCCCCGGGGCCCTAAACCTTCAACGCAACTCCTCCACTCTTGAATCACCCAAGAAATTTGGCGCGAAAACTCGCGTGTGTGACTGCTTCTGTTGGTCGGCTGCTATGGACCGGGTGCAACGGAAGAGCATCCTGAGGTCAGCAAAGCCGCTGTCGCGGACGCAGTCGGAAGAGCAGTCCATGTTGTCCGACCTCGGTCAGCGGCGGGACGTGGTTCTGAACATCGATGGGAACGGCGGCAACGGCCCCGGCGCGGACGTCCTCGGAGCGGCGGGGAAGCCGACAGCCAGCAGGAAGTTGTCCACCGCCGCCAGCTCGCCGTCCCAGGGCCAGGGGTGGGCCGGTGCGAGCTTCGACTTCTGGAGGAACGAGGGTGGCCACGCGCGCTGCGTCGATGACTTGAGCTTCAAGAATCGGCCGGCGTCACCGCAGCCGCAGGCATCGTCTCCTTCGCTCTCGCCGAAGAAGAAGGCGGCGGAGGTCGTCGAGGACCCGCCCACGCGCCTCATCGGAAACTTCCTCGGGAAGCAGAAAGCGGCCGAGGCCGAGTTGCTCGACTTCGACATGGAGATGGACGACATCGGGAGGTCGTCACACTCACACCCGTTCTCATCCAACTCCCGAGATCGGGATGCGCCGCGTGTCTCCTTCAAGGACCGCCAGATGTCCTCGTCCTCTTCATCCGGCTCCGATTCCGATACCGGCGGCGTCCGTAAGCCCCCCGCCGGCGACGCTGGAATACGCAACACCTCCACTCCCACTCCAGCGGGACCGAGACCATTACTGCGAGCTAAGACGCGCTCCCGGCTCACGGACCCGCCGCCGCAGTCATCCATGGCTGTCGACGAGGAGCGCAAGAAGTCGTCCGCCTTGCGCCCTCCCAAGTCCGGCCAGTTTTCTGGGCGTATAACCGGCAAATCCGGCCAGCGGCGCAAGTCGGGTCCCATGGAGGAGGAGGAGGACGACGACGACCCCTTCACAGACGCCGACATCCCCGACGACTTCAACCGCGGGAAGCTGGGCGCTCTCACCATACTGCAGTGGCTCAGCTTGGTGCTCATCATCGGGGCACTAGTGTGCAGCCTCACAATAAGGCCCTTGTCACGGAAAAAGCTCTGGGAGCTGCACCTCTGGAAGTGGGAGCTCCTCGTGTTCGTGCTCATCTGTGGCCGCCTCGTCTCCGGCTGGGCCATCCGGATCGCGGTCTTCGGCGTGGAGCGCAACTTCGTGCTGCGGAAGCGCGTGCTCTACTTCGTGTACGGCGTGCGCGGCGCCGTGCAGAACGCGCTCTGGCTCGGCATGGTGCTCGCCTCCTGGCACTTATTATTCGACGAAGGCACCAACACGGCGGTGCTGCCCTACGTGACCAAGGTGCTGCTCTGCCTCCTCGTCGCCACGCTCGTCCGCCTCGTCAAGACGCTTCTCCTCAAGGTGCTCGCCTCGTCCTTCCATGTCTCCACATACTTTGATCGGATACAGGAGGCGCTGTTCAACCAGTACGTCATCGACACACTGTCCGGGCCACAGCTGGTCGACGAAGACTACGTGATCGCCGAGGTGCGTGAGCTCCAGCGCGCCGGCGCAGACATCCCGAAAGAGCTACACCCCGCCTTGCCAACCAAGAACCTATCGGAGCAAAGGGGCACCCGGGTCTCGGGTTTGATCTCCAAGGGAGGTGGAATCAATCCGTTGTCGAAGGAGAAGAAACGGCGTGAGGCTGATGAAGGGATCACCATTGACAAGCTCCATAGGCTCAATCAGAGAAACGTCTCGGCGTGGAACATGAAGAGGCTGGTGAAGATTGTACGTTTTGAGACGCTCGCCACAATGGATGAGCAGATCCAGCAGGCAACGGCAGGGGAAGGGGCTGAGTCAGGGACACAGATTCGCAGTGAATATGAGGCGCAGCTGGCCGCCAAGAAGATCTTTCACAACGTAGCCAAGCCTGGTTCCAAGTAAGCATTTCTTTGTCGGCATCCTTGTCTTTTACAAGCTCTTTGCAAGTTACATCATTTTATATTCGTTTCTATTGTCTAGACTCTAGAGTGTACATCAGATAAGTCTTTTGCCTGTAGTGTAGGAATTTTGAGCTCACAAGGAGGTACACGTACGTGTAATTGGACTAAATCATAGACAATTAATATGGATCCGATGGAGTAGTATAATTATTTCTTCTTTAATCTCATAAATAGCATGCTAATTGTTAGAATTATAGCGTGCTATCGTGTTCACCTCAGTGGCCGTATGCATCGTTCTGATGCAGAGGCCATGAAGTCCCCCCTTTTCGAAAAGAAAAATAAAAATAATTGTGTTCACCGTCAATTACAAAAAGTGGAAGGACATATTGCAGAATTTAATAGAAACACTCAACCAAAATGCCCTCAGCCCTCGTATTTTCAAATTTTGTAGTTCTAACAATAGTGACAATTTACTGATTCGGGCTCTTGATCTTAAATGTATGAATAATAATGCAGGCACATATACTTGGCAGACTTGATGCGCTTCATGAAGCAGGAGGAAGCAATCAAAGCTATGCATCTTTTTGAAGGAGCACAGGAGCACTGTAGGGTCGGCAAAAAGTCTCTCAAGAACTGGGTGGTGATGATCTTATTATATACCCTACTATCTAAGTTGCATCGACCTTCAAGATGACTTCTCTAACATTATCACATGGAACTTCATTCTGTAGGTGAGCGCATTTAGAGAGCGCAAAGCTCTTGCCCTAACACTTAATGATACAAAAACAGCGGTTAACAAGCTCAACCAGATGGCCAATGTTGTGGTTGGCCTCATAGTGTCCGCTCTCTGGCTTCTTATTCTCGGTGTAGCAACGACACAATTCTTTGTATTCCTCAGTTCACAACTTCTTGTGGCAGTGTTTGTATTCGGGAATACCTTGAAGACGATTTTCGAGGCAATTATCTTCTTATTCGTTATGCATCCTTTCGATGTCGGTGACCGTTGTGAAATTGAAGAGGTTCAGGTAATGAATATATTCTCGATCTGTACTATTTATTTATTTAATTGGAAATTACCTTGCATTCGTGGACTGACGTTTAACCACATGAATTTTTAGGTTGTTGTAGAGGAAATGAATATCATGACAACAGTCTTTCTTCGTTATGATAACCTGAAGATCTATTACCCAAACAGTGTACTGGCCACCAAACCAATTTTTAACTTCTATAGGAGTCCTGATATGGGAGAAGGGGTTGACTTCTCTATTCATGTCGCCACGCCGATGGAAAAACTGACGCTCATGAAGGAAAGAATACTTTGGTGTGTAACAGTGCTTCTGGCATCTCAATTTCATATATGTTCACAAATTGGCGCAAACATAACACATCAGTAGTTTGTAGTGCCATTTGCTGCTGACCTTACCACATCAATATAATATTAGTTTTATTTTCTTATGATAATCCAGTTACATTGACAGTAAGAAGGAACATTGGTACCCTGGTGCGATGGTTGTCCTCCGAGATGTAGATGACACCAACAAGCTGAAAGTATCCATATGGCTGCGGCACAGACTCAACTTCCAGGACATGGGTATGAGGTTTGTGAGGCGGGAACTCGTGCTCCAAGAGATGATCAGAGTCTTGAGGGACCTCGACATTGAGTACCGGATGTTGCCGCTTGATGTGAACGTGCGAAACACGCCCCCTCTGCAATCCACGAGGATGCCGACGACGTGGAATTATTCATGAAGTGGCGGGACATCCCGTTATGAGATCACAAATATAACAGTTACCGTCCATTTCCAGTGATGACAACTTGTAGCAACTATAGCCAAATACTCCCTCCGTTCTCAAATAAATGGACATATAGAATTTTAAGAAAAATTATGAAGTGGAGTAGAAAATGCATTGGGAAGGTGCAAAGCACCATCCATCTCCTCTTTAATTACCCACCTCCAATGAGATAAGTGCATGTAGAAAGTGAGGAGACTATGTATTGAATGTTATTGGTCTCGATTCACGTGGGATGAGAGAGAAGCATTTTTTTCTACTTTGAAGTGCATTGGGAAGATAGAACTACACTCTTTTGTGGACATATTTTGAATGCTAAACGTTCACTTATTTGAAGACAGAGGAAGTAGAGCTGTTAGTGTGCCTGCAGTTGCTATGATCACCTCAAGAGCATGTTATGTAGTATCAAAAGCTTTAATACCCTCAAAAGATAGGCATACAGATAATGGCCATTCAAAATGTTGAAATCAGTCAATTGTATAGTATAGATAGACCAATGCTACACTCATGAATTGATGATTACAGAATGATGTGGTTATCACCAAGGCCCATTGAGATATTCATAGGGGATTAATGGGTGGTTAGTTGAGATTCTCATTCATAAGTTAGATTCCTTATGATTATGCGCGTAGGTCTAGCATTTTTTAGCATAGACAAGCCTGCCTGTTAGCACTTATCCTAGCATTTTGTATCTGCAAGTTTTGTTTGAGTTTTGCATGTAGTTTTGGTTAGCTTGCCGCACAGTTATACGTGTGTAGGAGTCTTGTTTAGGAGAGGTGCAAGGTGAGATGTTGAAGATGGTTGTGCGATAACCAATAGTTTGTGGAGTTGAAACATGATGTTGTGGTGATAGAATTACTGTACATACCATGACAAATTTATAGTGATCATACCATGCTAAATACCTTTTTTATAATATCAGATTCATTGCCATCAACGATAGAGCCAGGGGTAGGCAGGCTAGCGCCATGCCCCTGGTATATTTTTCTGAATACATCCCTAGATATTTAGCTTAAATGGGTTAAAATTTATATGTTTGGCCCTCTCCAATGTATTATTTCTTTCATGGCCTCCTTTGTATAATATTCATGGCTCGGTCTCTCATTGCCATGACAAACTTCTTCCTTCTGATATGTACAATCTTTTTTGTAATGTAGAATTTTCCATGTGAACACTACATCAAATTTTGTATATTTTTTTCATGATTTTTAGAGAAACCAACTTTTTCCTTAGTATGTGTCGGTGCTAAATCATGCATATCTCGAGGTAGGGTCCCTAGCTAGGTGTCTTTGAAGGAAATATTCCCTAGAGGCAATAATAAAGTTATTATTTACTTCCTTATTTCATGATAAATGTTTATTATTCATGCTAGAATTGTATTAACCGGAAACTTAGTACATGTGTGAATACATAGACAAAACATAATGTCCCTAGTATGCCTCTACTTGACTAGCTCGTTAATCAAAGATGGTTAAGTTTCCTAACAAAAGGCATGTGTTGTCATTTGATGAACGGGATCACATCATTAGGAGAATGATGTGATGGACATGACACATCCGTTAGCTTAGCATTATGATCGTTACAGTTTCATTGCTACTGCTTTCTTCATGACTTATACATGTTCCTCAAACTATGAGATTATGCAACTCCCGAATACCGGAGGAATACCTTGTGTGCTATCAAACGTCACAGCGTAAATGGGTGATTATAAAGATACTCTACAGGTGTCTCCGAAGGTGTTTGTTGGGTTGGCATAGATCGAGATTAGGATTTGTCACTCCGTGTTTCGGAGAGGTATCTCTGGGCCCTCTCGGTAATGCTCATCACTATAAGCCTTGCAAGCAATGTGACTAATGAGTTAGTTGAGGGATGAAGCATTACGGAACGAGTAAAGAGACTTGTCGGTAACGAGATTGAACTAGGTATGATGATACCGACGATCGAATCTCGGGCAAGTAACATACCGATGACAAAGGGAACAACGTATGTTGTTATGTGTGCTCCCATCTTTAATAATGTTCCCGCTAAAAGCATACATGTACTATAATGTGCTTCCCCATGGGTATCTGGTAACCACGTATGTAGGGGTATAATCGGCAATTTGACAGCATAAGCAATAAGGAAGCCAAAATATAAAAGTATTTTCAGGGTATGATTGATTAAGTAATCTTTCCAAATCTAATCCTGGTTTGTTGAAACCATATAAGCCCATACCCAGAACTCCTATTAAGAAAAAAAATGGAACCGCCTGCAGTATACAAAATAAACTTTGTAGCTGAATATAGATGCCCCCCCCCCCCCCCCACCCCACACACACACACACACACATGTGGATAAAAGTAAGTAAACGGGAATTAATTCTAACTCACACATGATAAAAAAAGTAAAAGGTCTCGCGAAGAAAATAATCCTATTTGATCACTATACATTGCGAGCATCAGGAAATAGAATAATCGTGAATTCTGTGTAATTGTCCAAGCTGCTAAAGTAGCTAAAGTAGTGATAAATCCTGTCAATAAAATAGATCCTAAAGAAAGTCCATCGATTCCCAATCTCAAGTGGAAATCAAATACATCTATTCGTTTATAATCCTCCGTTTGACCAATAAAGATCTTCATAGAATATGTAGGAGCCAATATGAGCATCCAGGTTCCGCTATTGGTTATTAACCGGAGGTGTGTCTCGGCCATGTCTACATAGTTCTCGAACCCGTAGGGTCCGCACGCTTAAAGTTCGATGACGATATATATTATGAGTTATGTGTTTTTTTATGACCGAAGTTTGTTCAGAGTCTCGGATGAGATCATGGACATGACGAGGAGTCTCGAAATGGTCGAGACATAAAGATTGATATATTGGACCATGTTATTCGGACAAC
>LR880969.1:813055853-813082188 GCA_904067115.1 Aegilops sharonensis | reverse complement strand
AAAACTTAATTTGGAAGTTTCTATACCTAGAAAACTTAATGATGAGTGGGAACCTACTATAAAGATTAGAATTAAAGATTATGAGTGTTTTGCTTTGTGTGATTTGGGTGCTAGTGTTTCCACGATTCCAAAAACTTTATGTGATATTCTAGGTTTCCATGATCTTGATGATTGCTCTTTAAATTTGCACCTTGCGGATTCCACCATTAAAAAGCCTATGGGAAGGATCAATGATGTTCTTATTGTTGCTAATAGAAATTTGGTGCCCGTAGATTTTATCGTTGTTGATATAGATTGCAATCTTTCTTGCCCTATTATTCTTGGTAGACCTTTCCTTAGAACGATTGGTGCGATTATTCATATGAAGGAAGGGAACATTAGATTCCAATTTCCTTTAAATAAAGGCATGGAGCACTTTCCAAGAAAGAAAGTCAAATTACCTTATGAATCTATCATGCGTGCTACTTATGAATCAAGTGCCAAAGATGGCACTAATTAGATCTATCCTTGCTTTTATGCCTAGCTAGGGGCGTTAAACGATAGCGCTAGTTGGGAGGCAACCCAAATTTTTCTTTATGTTTTTTGTTTTTGCTCATGTTTAGGAATAAATCTTGCATATACTCTTTGTTTAGATGTGTTTTTATCTTTTAATTAGTGTTTGTGCCAAGTAGAACCTATAGGATAACCTACGATGATAGTTGATTTGATTCTGCTGAAAAACAGAAACTTTGCGCTCACCAGAAAAAATTCAATAAATCACAGAAACGTGATTTTGCATTGATTCTTTTTGCTGCTGATCAATAGACAAATTTTCCAGTACTTCCTATTTTGGTAGGATTTTTAGAGTTCCAGAAGTTTGCGTTAGTTACAGATTGCTACAGACTGTTCTGTTTTTGACAGATTCTGTTTTTCGTGTGTTGTTTGCTTATTTCAATGCATCTATGGCTAGTAAATTAGTTTATGAACCATAAGGAAGTTGGAATACAGTAGGTTTAACACCAAAATAAATAAAGAATGAGTTCATTGCAGTACCTTATGTGGTGGTTTTGTTTTCTTTCACTAACGGAGCTTATAAGATTTCCTGCTGAGTTTGTGTTGTGAAGTTTTCAAGTTTTGGGTAAAGCCTTTATGGACTATGGAATAAAGGGTGGTGAGGGAGTCCCGGATTAGGGGGTGTCCGGATAGCCGGACTATAACCTTTGGCCGGACTCCTGGACTGTGAAGATACAAGATTGAAGACTCCGTCCCGTGTCCGGATGGGACTTTCCTTGGCGTGGAAGGCAAGCTTGGTGATACGGATATGTAGATCGCCTCCCATTGTAACTGACTCTGTGTAACCCTAGCCCTCCCCGGTGTCTATATAAACCGGAGGGTTTTAGTCCGTAGGACGAACAACAATCATACCATAGGCTAGCTTCTAGGGTTTAGCCTTTCTGATCTCGTGGTAGATCTACTCTTGTACTACCCATATCATCAATATTAATCAAGCAGGAGTAAGGTTTTACCTCCATCGAGAGGGCCCGAACCTGGGTAAAAACATCGTGTCCCTTGTCTCCTGTTACCATCCGCCTAGATGCACAGTTCGGGACCCCCTACCCGAGATCCGCCGGTTTTGACACCGACATTGGTGCTTTCATTGAGAGTTCCGATGTGTCGTCGCCATCTGGAAGGATGCCGCATCCCGTCTTTAAAGACTGCACTGTTGCTAAAGGAGCTTTGGCTATCGCCAAACTCTTCGGCTAGGCGGTTTTCTTATGACCGCCTGTTCGGCCGCCGCGCCGACGATGACTTCTCGGGTCATCGAAAGCAATCTCCACCTCAACTCGGAACTCGCTGAGCAGTTAGATCCGATGGAGCTCTCTTCCTTAAACGAGCTCTTGGATCGCATCACCGCCCTGGGATTCGCTACAGACTACGATCAGATTGGGCTTAAACCCGATCCGAGAGAGATTGACTCTCCCCAGGTCACCCACCACGTCGCAGTGGTGGAGGAACAATGCGGCGAATCTTCACCCATCTTAAGGACCAGATATGTCCGGATTCCCGATCCCTCCAAGCCGGATACCCGCGGAGGGGAGGACGTCACTCAAGCCCTAAACCTAAAGTCAGGCAGCGGGCCAGATCCATTGGAGAACATCCAAGAACCTAAGCTTCCGAGTTCAGAAACTCCTTGGCCCCTGAGCCTCAGATTGGGCGAGGTTCCGGATTTAACTACACCCGCCCACCCAAACATAATGGATATATCCCAAATTCGGCAAGAGCCCACGGAAACAGTACACCATTACTGGGCCAGATTCCTCCTGGTTATGAACAGGATAGAGGACTGCCGCGAGGAGGATGCAATTTCATTCTTCTGCAATAATTGCACGGACATCGGAATCCTCAACGCCATAAGTCGCCGAGAAATTACACGCTTTGCTGACTTGGCATCCATAGTACGAAAATACTGTGCGATGGAAAGTGTCCGGAAAACCAAAATAAAATTTTGGGACGATCCGGCCCTGAATACAACCCCAGTCCAAAATAAAAGGGCGCATTATCGCCAGGCACCTGGGCTAAACACCAAAAAGCAAAAACTCTCTATAGGGTATGGAACCGTACTGGAGGGATGGATCAATGGACCCTGTAAAATTCATAGTACGGAGGGCGCCACACCAACTCATAGCCTTAGGGCATGCTGGATACTCCGGCAGGTGGCCAGAAGTGGCGAGGAGCTTCTAACTCCAGAATCAGCAGAGCACCAGCCCAGGAATACCGGTACGGTATCAACAGTCTTCGAGACTTTCGCATCAAACAATATGCGGAAACGAACACTCCGCAGCCTTACCGAAGTCTACCAAGTAGCAACAATAAACCCATGGAGTGACACGGCTATTACCTTTAATGCCAGTGATGAACCTAAATTCCGAACAGCCCGAGCACCCACCGCATTGGTCCTCAGTCCAATAGTGGATGGCTTTCGACTTACCAAGGTACTCATGGACGGTGTCAGCGGATTGAACCTCATTTATGAGGAAACCCTTCGAAAAATGGAAATATACTGGGGCCGCATTGAGCGAAGCAACACAACCTTTAGAGGAATAATCCCCAGTCGGGAAGCGTGCTGCACAGGAAAAATCACACTGGATGTGGTGGTCGGCACGCCGGACAATTACAGGTCCGAGGAGGTCACGTTTCAAGTGGCCCCGTTCAGCAGCGGATACCACGCTCTGTTAGGGCGAGAGGCATTCACAATTTTTCAAGCTATACCCCATTACAGGTACATGAAGCTCAAAATGCCCGGACCCAACGGAATCATCACGCTTGCCAGTGACCCGGACATAGCACTCCGCGCCGAAAACAAGACAGCCGCACTGGCCCTTGAGGCACTATCCGAAGCCCTAGCGGCCGAAGAACTGACTGCGCTACGCTACGGTGAACAGGGACGACGTAATACTCGATAAAAGATCCAAGTCCACCTCCTTTAAACCGGCGGACGAAATAGTCAAATTCCAAGTCCATCCAACGGACCCTACAAAAACGGCCTCCATCGGGGCGCAATTAAACCCTGATGTAGACGCCGCACTACGAGAATTCCTACGCGAAAATTGGGACATTTTTGCCTGGCACCCTTCAGACATGCCAGGAATCCCACGCAGGCTGGCTGAGCACAGCCTAAACATCCTAAAAGGATTCAAGCCTGTCAAGCAGGCTCTTCGGCGTTTCTCTGAACCTAAGAGACAAGCCATGGGAGAGGAGCTAGCCAAACTACTGGAGGCCGGATTCATCAGAGATATAAAACATCCGGATTGGCTAGCAAACCTGGTGATGGTACCAAAGAAGGACAAATCCTGGTGCCTATGCGTCGATTTCAAGGACCTCAACAAGGCTTGCCCAAAGGATCCCTTCCCCCTCCCCCGCATCGATCAAATTATCGACGCCACCGCAGGACACGATTCATTGTGTTTCCTCTACGCATACTCCGGCTACCATCAAATTAAGATGGCAGAGCCAGACCAAGCCGCAACGGCATTCATCACCCCTTACGGCCCATTCTGCTTCAACACAATGCCCTTCGGGCTCAAAAGCGCCGGCGCAACATATCAGCGCATGATTCAGACATGTCTGGCAAACCAGATCGGCAAAACAGTGGAGGCATACGGAGATGACGTGGTCGTCAAAACCAAGCATGTCGAAACTCTAGTAGACGACTTGAGGCTCACATTCGATAACCTCCGAACATATGACATCAAGCTTAACCCAAAAAAATGCATTTTCGGCGTACCAGCCGGAAAGCTCTTGGGCTTCATTGTATCCGGTAGAGGAATTGAAGCAAACCCAGCCCAGATCCGAGCTCTGTCACAATTGGATATTCCAAAGGACCTCAAACAAATACAAAAATTGACTGGATGCGTGGCGGCTCTAAGCCGCTTTATCTCCCGCTTGGGAGAAAAGGCATTACCCCTTTATCGCCTCCTCCGGCGCACCGAATACTTCGAGTGGAAGGATGCTGCCACGGCCAGACTCAAAGAAATAAAAGCCATACTGGCAACAAACCCGGTCCTGGCCGCGCCTAACATCGGCGAACCAATGTTATTATACATTGCGGCAACTCATCAAGTTGTAAGCGCAGTGCTCGTCGTCGAACGAGAAACGGACGGACACAAATTCCCCCTTCAAAAACCAGTTTACTACGTGTCCACTATCCTCACTCCATGCAAGTCACGGTACCCGCATTATCAAAAGATAGCATACGCAGTGTTTATGGCATCCCGGAAGCTGCGACACTACTTTCAAGAGTGTTCAATAACAGTAGCCTCCGAAGTACCCCTTAACGACATTATAAACAACTGCGACGCGATGGGCCGGATTGCCAAATGGGCCATTGAGCTCCTCCCGTTCGACATAACCTACAAGCCACGGCGAGCCATCAAGTCGCCAGTTTTGGCCAACTTCGTCGCCGAATGGACTGAAGCCGAACTCCCTAAAGAGTACGGCAAATATTTCAATTGGGTCATGCACTTCGACGGCTCCAAAATGTTAGCTGGTCTGGGGGCTGGCATCGTTTTGACGTCCCCAACAGGAGATACAGTTCAATAAGTACTCCAGATAATGTATACAGACTCCAATAACGCAGCCGAATACGAGGCCCTTCTACACGGTCTCCGAATGGCAGTCTCCATGGGCATTCGATGCCTAGAAGGTGCGTGGGGATTCAAACCTCGCGATATCCCAAATAAATGGAGACTTTGATGCCAAGGATCCGATAATGGCAGCTTATCGCAACGCCGTCCTAAAAATGTCAGCTCGGTTTGAAGGGCTCGAATTTCACCATATAGCACGGGAAAACAATCAGGCAGCAAATGTCTTGGCACGCATCAGCGCAAAGCGCGATGCAGTCCCCCCCCCCCCTCCCAACATTTTCTTGGAGAGGCTATTCAAGCCATCCGTATCATGGGAAGGGGAATCCAGAAATAACGGCCCGGACCCAGCCGCACCGCCTGACACCGAACATTCTGACACAACGGGAGGCTCTGCCAACGAAGTAACACCCTCAGCCCACGTAATAATGGCAGTCATTGCCCCGTGGACAGAACCATTCCTAGCCTACTTAACAAGGCAGGAACTTCCCTAGGACCAAAACGAGGCACGCTGCATAGTGCGGCGATCTAAAGCCTATAAAGTCCATGAAGGAGAGCTTTATAAGAAAAGCACCACCGGAGTCCTTCAAAGGTGTATCTCCGAAGAAGAAGGGTGGAACCTTCTGGCTGAAATTCATGCCGGACTTGGCAGGCACCACGCCGCAGCCCGGGCCCTTGTAAGCAAGGCCTTCCGTACTGGATTTTATTGGCCGACGGCCCGGGCAGATGCTCAGGACTTAGTCCAACGATGCGTCGATTGCCAATTATTTGCTAACCAAAGCCATATGCCACCCACCGCCCTCCAAACTATACCCATCACCTGGCCCTTCGCGGTCTGGGGGCTTGACATGGTTGGACCCCTTAAAGGGGGAACCCACAAGAAAAAATACTTATTGGTCATGGTTGACAAATTCACCAAATGGATAGAGGCCAAGCCTGTTAAGACGGCTGAATCCGGACTGGTGATAGACTAAATATCAGGGGTCGTACACCATTACGGCACCCCGCACAGCATCATCACTGACAACGGCACGAACTTTACGGCCGACGAGGTAAAACTCTGGTGCAAAAACATGGGCATCAAGCTCAACTACGCTTCAGTCTATCACCCACAAACTAACGGTCAAGTCGAGCGAGCAAATGGTTTAATCATGAGCGGCATCAAACCCAGACTAGTGCGGTCCCTCAAGGAATCTAACACGCACTGGGTAGAGGAGCTCGACTCCGTACTCTGGGGGTTGCGGACCACGCCGAATCGCACTACCGGATTTACACCATTCTTTATGGTATACGGCGCAGAGGCAGTTCTGCCCTGTGACATAATTCATGACTCACCTCGCGTGCGCATGTACGAAGAAAGAGAAGCCGAACTCGATCGGCAGGATAGTTTGGACGCCTTGGAGGAGGAGCGCGACGTGGCAAAAGCCCGTTCCGCATTCTATCAACAGCAGGCTCAAAGATATCAAAGCAGAGAAGTATGGGCCAAAACTTACAATGTTGGCGAATTAGTTCTACGCCTGCCGGACAAGAAAAAGGACAAACTCAAGCCCAAATAAGAAGGTCCCTTCATAATCGACCAAGTCCTGACTGGCGGAGCGTACCGTCTGCGAAATGCATCGGATAACCGACTCGAGCCGAACCCATGGAACACAGCCCGTCTAAGAAGATTCTACGCCAAGCGCTGGACTCTGTGTTCATCTCCTTCCTCTATTCATTTTTTACATATTAGTTGTCTTATATTTCTCTCCTTCTCCCTCCTTTTCTCTTACAGCCTTTGAGGGCTCGTTTGCGCCTTGTTCGCAAACAATTGACGCGCCATCCACGCTCATTATACCTGGGGGCTTCTTTAACAGAAGCTTGTAGGGCCTCATGCCCAACACATGTGTCACACTTCCGCATGTACCTTTTATTCACCATTATATGCATCGATATGACTTAAGTTTTGGCCAAGCTGAGTTGCCTGGCTCCTGTGCTTACCCCTACGTTCCCGATTGTTCGGCTAGGTGGTAAAGGGAGCACCTCTGCGATTGTTACTGCTGGGTCAGCCAGATGTGTACCTCAGACTGGGTGAAGTCGAAAGCTAGCGTTCTTAAGGGAATATTCGGTCGGTGAACTAAAAGATGATTTTTACCTCGTTTATTTATCCGCCCCCAGATGCTTTTCTGCTTTTTTCGCGGTCCGGACATGCACTTTAGGGCATGCCTCCCAGGGAAAGGAACCCCTAACAGAACTATTCTCCCTGGAAGATGTTTCTTACTAACCATGTAATATAACATAACTAGTTGGGCACTTGTCTGATAAAGCACTAATGACCCCTACGCCTGGTCTCCACGCATGCCCCGGTTCTTACATAACCGAGAGGGTATTCGGACACACTCCGGACTATCGGGTCCCGAGGTTGAAGCAAAAAGATCCGCCATGACAAACGATCTACAATCCAGCTAGAAGGCATTTTACATGTCATTTTAAATTACATAGTCAATTTGACTGGGTATATTCCTCTTCAATACCATCCAACAGGATGTCTAGTTTACAGTCCTGTTGGGAATATTTGGCGGCCAACTCTACCTAGCCGTACACTAAACTGACAGGGATCTCCCTCCCATCAGGCCCTACAGGTCCGACCTCGGCCATGTGGTTTGGGTCATCCTTCGTGTACCGCGTCTTCACCATGGCCCAGGCCTCCCTGGCGCCTTGACGGCTGGCCGATATCTTCCATAATCGGAAGCGCCACCGCGCTCCCTTCAGCTTCTTTGCAAGCTCTCCAAGGCCTTCGGGCATGGAGACGAACGGCCACAAGGCCTGGGCGACGCCTTGCATCACCTGCCGAACCCGTTCGTGCAGTTGTGAGAGCTCGGGAAGAAGGTCACCCGTAGAACCGGGCATTTCCTCCGCAGGTCGACCTGTCAGCATACCTACAGACATAACTCTGTCAATCGACTTCCTCGCCAAACTCTTCTTTTCGTAGTTCGTTCAAGCACTTACTAAAAATGCCGCGTCGAAGCCGCCGATTCTCCTTCACGGAGTCTGACAGCTGAGCACGAACGTCCTTTAGTTCCTCGCCCAGCTGGGTGTTGGCATCTTGGAGCTTATTCTTCTCCTACCTCACCCTCGTAAGCACGCTCACACCGGCCTTTAACCGACGTAAGAGTTGTTGTTTGTCCGGATCCACTCCGGCGCCATCTGCAATGTTATTGTGAGATTCTTACACATGCCGCACTTCACAACATACTTATCTTTCGAAGCATATATTACCAGAGGGGGTCTCCTTGGCCTCCCCCGCCGCGGCTAGTGCGGCCTCAAGTTGGGCTTTGCACTCTTCCAGCTCCTGGGACAGTTGGGTATTCTTCTCTGTAAGATCCTGCATAACAAATGACCCTTAAATCAGTTATTCTAACTGTTTCAAGTCTCGGGGGCTACTGACATATATAACCATCAAATTTTCTCACCCGTATGTCTTTTACATACTGCTCTGTGGCTCTGGCTAGACCATTTTGAGCGGCACGGAGGTACGCATCTTCTGTACTGAAGGCATCTAACGCCTCTTGGGAGAAACAAGTGTCACGAAGAACTGTCCGGCGACGCCTGTAGTTCATGGCACTCTCCACCTCTAAATTGGTGGCAGACAGCCCGTCTGCATCCTCTGTCAGAGGAACATCCGGTGCGCGCCGTGTACTCTCCTCCGCTTCCGGACCCGGCCTTGGAGCCTAGCCGGTGGAGGCGTGATTGGCAACCTCTCCGGATATAGTCCGGCGAGCGCTCTTTTTCCTGAAGAGAGAACGAGCATTGGTACGCCTCGAGGGAATAAAACCTGGAATAAAATGGCACGACTTATCGTTGCGCTGGCGTCTCAATCCGGACCGCACTTCTTTTCAGCCTACCGGACCTTGATGCCCCTTGTTGGCTAGCCACCGCAGGCTCGGCCCTCCGCCTCAAGGACTTCCCCTGCAAAGACGCCATCGATATACGGTGATAAAAAATAAGCACGGATGGATCATTTTAAGAGTGTTGGGACTTCGGTCTTGGTTACTTGTGAGGCTGGAAGTAGTCCGGGATAATCGGCCGTAATGGCCACTAAGGTGTTGTCCTTGCTCAATTGATGAAACACCCCATCAATCAGCTCCACATATAAGTCCGGGTCCTCTTGGGAGTCCGGGTCGAGGGACCGTTCCGGGTCCTCGGGTTGTGGAGGAGGGCTGTTTATCTCCTTTACAGTCTGGCGTAGCTCCTGCGTTGAAATTGCTAGACTAAGTACTTAACTATGGGAATATGAAAACGGATGGGCAGGTGAAAATGTTCGCTTACCCAGCTTGGAGGATTGTACATAGAAAATCCGCCCCGTGGGTTGACGCGGAGGAATTCCTCCTCTTCTCCCTTGTACAAAGCGGGCAGGATCTTCATTAGAGTGGCAGCCGAATCCGGCCCCTTACGGCCGCACCGGGTGGCGTCGTCCTCCCCGTTGAAATCCCACATGAGGTGGCCTCTGTACTGAAGCGACTGCACCCCCCACATAATGCATGTGGCCATGACCTCGATCATGGTCAGTCCGGAATGAGCTAGCAACCTTATCCGGCTCATCAGGTAAAGGACGTCCCTATCATTTTCCTTCTGAGGGCTCCGTGGACGCCAGCTTAGGCGCTTCTTCAAGGGAGCATTATCGAACTCAGGGAGGCCGATCCGTATAGGGTCCGGCAGGGGGACGTCTTCTATATAAAACCATTCTGAAGGCCAGTCTTCGGACGCCTTCTTTGGGGTTCCGGATAGATATCCAGTCCCGACGATGCACCATAGTTTGGCTCCGCCCACTTGATATATCGACCCCTCCTGAGAACGGGGCACGAGGCAGAACAACTTCTTCCACAGCGCGAAATGAGCCTTGATACCCAAAAACAGCTCGCAAAGGGCTACGAAGCCCGCAATATGCAATATGGAGGCAGGCGTAAGGCTATGCAACTGGAGGCCGTAGAACTCCAGGAGCCCCCGGAGAAACGGATGAATTGGAAATCCGAGCCCTCTTATCAGGTAAGGGACAAGGCATACCCGCTCTCCTTTGGAGGGATTGGGCACGCTCTCCGCTTGCTCTCCACCATTATAGGTGGCGAGCCCGGCTCGAACCGGGACCATGTAGGCCGGGGGAGTAACCCCTTGGCTTGGAGCGCCACTAGCTCGCTGTGCGGGACGGAGCATCTCTCCCAATCTCCAGGTTGAGAACTGGGAGGGCGAGAGGAGGGGCTGCGTCGATCGGCCATGATGGAATGGATCTTTGTCGAATGCGCTCCGATGAAGGCTCGCGAAGGGAGGATGGTGCGATTCGGATCTAAATCCCCGTCTCTTTTATAGGCAGCTCATTTGCACAGCTAGGGAGGTAAATGAAAAAACACCCTGGCTTTTCGCATTCGTTTGACACGTGGAAGATGGCCATTATTGGGCGCAGAAGCCGAGGAGCGCAACATACACCAGAAGCCAGACACTATTCGACAGGTATATGGAATTTGGAGAAGAACCCGCCTTGCAATGACGAAGACAAATTTGAGCGTCGGACTCATCATCATTGAAGCCTGGTTCGGGGGCTACTGAGGGAGTCCCGGATTAGGGGGTGTCCGGATAGCCGGACTATAACCTTTGGCCGGACTCCAGGACTGTGAAGATACAAGATTGAAGACTTCGTCCCGTGTCCGGATGGGACTTTCCTTGGCGTGGAAGGCAGGCTTGGTGATACGGATATGTAGATCTCCTCCCATAGTAACCGACTCTGTGTAACCCTAGCCCTCTCCGGTGTCTATATAAACCGGAGGGTTTTAGTTCGTAGGACGAACAACAATCATACCATAGGCTAGCTTCTAGGGTTTAGCCTTTCTGATCTCGTGGTAGATCTACTCTTGTACAGCCCATATCATCAATATTAATCAAGCAGGAGTAGGGTTTTACCTCCATCGAGAGGGCCCGAACCTGGGCAAAAACATTGTGTCCCTTGTCTCCTGTTACTATCAGCCTAGACGCACAGTTCGGGACCCCCTACCCGAGATCCGCCGGTTTTGACACCGACAGGTGGCAAGAGCCTAAGCTTGGGGATGCCCATAGCACCCCAAGATATTCAAGAGTAGCCAAAATCCTAAGCTTGGGGATGCCCCAGGAAGGCATCCCCTCTTTCGTCTTCGTTCATTGGTAACTTTACTTGGAGCTATATTTTTATTCGCCACATGATATGTGTTTTGCTTGGAGCCTCGTGTATTATATTGTTCTTTGCTTGTTAGTTTACCACAATCATCCTTGCTGTAACACACGTTTTGGGAGAAGTCTATTTGATTAGAATTTGCTAGAATACTCTATGTGCTTCACTTATATCTTTTGAGCTTGATAGTTTTTGCTCTAGTGCTTCACTTATATCTTTTAGAGCACGACGGTGGTGTCTTAATTTTGCAGAAATTGCTAGTCTCTCATGCTTCACTTATATCATTTTGAGAGTCTTTTAGAACAGCTTGGTATTTTCTGTTGTTACAAAGTTGGTCCTAGAATGATGAGCATCCAAGTTGGGTATAATAAAAACTATCATAGGAAGTGAATTGGATGCTATGATCAACTTGATACTTGATAATTGTTTTGAGATATGGAGGTAGTGATATTAAAGTTATGCTAGTTGGGTGATTATGAATTTAAAGAATGCTTGTGTTGAAGTTTGTGATTCCCGTAGCATGGACGTATGGTGAACCGCTTTGTGATGAAGTTGGAGCACAATTTTATTTATTGATTCTCTTCCTTATGAGTGGCGGTCGGGGACGAGAGATGGTCTTTTCCTACCAATCTATCCCCCTAGGAGCATGCACGTAGTGCTTTGATTTTGATGACTTCTAAATTTTTGCAACAAGTATATGAGTTCTTTTGATTAATGTTGAGTCCATGGATTATACGCACCCTTTCACCCTTCCACCATTGCTAGCCTCTTTTGTACCGCGCAACTTTCGCCTGTATCATAAACCCTTTATTTACCTTCCTCAAAACAGCCACCATACCTACCTATTATGGCATTTCCATAGCCATTCCGAGATATATTTCCATGCAACTTTCCATCGTTCCGTTCATATGACACACATTACTTTTGTCATATTGCTCTTTGCATGATCATGTAGTTGACATCGTATTTGTGGCAAGGCCACCTTCATAATTTTCATACATGTCGCTCTTGTGTCATTGCATATCCCGGTACACCGCCGGAGGCATTCATATAGAATCATATTTTGTTCTAGCTTTGAGTTGTAAATCCATAAAAGTGTGATGATCTTCATTATTAGAGCATTGTCCTCGTGAGGAAAGGATGATGAAGGCTATGATTCCCCCACAAGTCGGGATGAGACTTCGGACTTTACAAAAAAAGGGGAAAAGAGAAAAAGAAAAAAGGCCAAAAAGAAAAAAAGAAAAAGGCCAAAGAAAGAAAAAAAGAAGAGAAAAATAAAAAGAAAAAAATAAAATGAGAGAAAAAGAGAGAAGGGACAATGCTACTATCTCTTTTTCCACACTTGTGCTTCAAAATAGCACCATGATCTTCATGATAGAGAGTCTCATATGTTGTCACTTTCATATACTAGTGGGAATTTTTCATTATAGAACTTGGCTTGTATATTCCAATGATGGGCTTCCTCAAAAGTGCCCTAGGTCTTCGTGAGCAAGCGAGTTGGATGCACACCCACTTAGTTTCTTTTGTTGAGCTTTCATATATTTATAGCTCTAGTGCATCCGTTGCATGGCAATCCCTACTCGCTCACATTGATATCTATTAATGGGCATCTACATAGTCCGTTGATACGCCTAAGTGATGTGAGACTATCTTCTCCTTTTTGTCTTCTCCACAACCACCGTTCTATTCCACATATAGTGCTATGTCCATGGCTCGCGCTCATGTATAGCATGAAAGTTGAAAGAGTTTGAGATTATTAAAGTATGAAACAATTGCTTGGCTTGTCATCGGGGTTGTGCATGATTAAATACTTTGTGTGATCAAGATAGAGCAACAGCCAGACTATATGATTTTGTAGGGATAGCTTTCTTTAGCCATGTTATTTTGAGAAGACATGATTACCGTGATTAGTATGCTTGAAGTATTACTATTTCTTATGTCAAGATGAACTTTTATTTTGTATTATTTGGATCTGAACATTCATGCCACATTAAAGAAAATTACATTGAGAATTATGCTAGGTAGCATTCCACATCAAAAATTCTCTTTTTATCATTTACCTACTCGAGGACGAGCAGGAATTAAGCTTGGGGATGCTTGATACGTCTCCAACGTATCTATAATTTTTTATTGTTCCATGCTATTATATTACCCCTTTTGGATGTTTATGGGCTTTATTATACACATATATATCATTTTTGGGACTAACCTACTAACCGGAGGGCCAACCCATATTGCTGTTTTTTTGCCTATTTCAGTATTTCAAAGAAAAGGAATATCAAATGGAGTCCAAACGGAATGAAACCTTCGGGAGCATTATTTTTGAAACAAATCTGATCCGGAGAGCCTGGAGTGCAAGTCAAGAAAGCTCCGTGGGCCCCACGAGATAGGAGGGCGCGCCCCCCTATAGGGCGCACCCCCCTGTCTCGTGGGCCCCTCGGGCATCCACCGACGTACTTATTCCTCCTATATATATCCACGGACCCTGAAAACATCCAGGAGCACCACAAAACACAATTTCCACCACTGTAACCTTCTGTATCCGCGAGATACCATCTTGGAGCCTTCGCCGGCACTCTGCCGGAGGGGGAATCGACCACGGAGGGCCTCTACATCAACATCCTTGCCCCTCCTATGAGTTGTGAGTAGTTTACCACAGACCTACGGGTCCATAGTTATTAGCTAGATGGCTTATTCTCTCTTTTTGGATCTCAATACAATGTTCTCCCCCTCTCTTGTGGAGATCTATTCGATGTAATCTCTTTTTGCGGTGTGTTTGTCGAGATCCGATGAATTGTGCGTTTATGATCAAGTTTATCTATGAATAATATTGGAATCTTCTCTGAATTCTTTTATGTATGATTGAGTTATCTTTGCAAGTCTCTTTGAATTATCAGTTTGGTTTGGCCTACTAGATTGATCTTTTCATGCCATGGGAGAAGTGTTTAGCTTTGGGTTCAATCTTGCGGTGATCTTACCCAGTGACAGAAAGGGTTGCAAGACACGTATTGTATTGTTGCCATCGAGGATAACAAGATGGGGTTTATATCATATTGCATGAGTTTATCCCTCTACATCATGTCATCTTGCTTAATGTGTTGCTCTGTTCTTATGAACTTAATACTCTAGATGCATGCTGGATAGCGGTCGATGTGTGGAGTAATAGTAGTAGATGCAGGCATGAGTCGGTCTACTTGTTATGGACGTGATGCCTATATACATGATCATGCCTAGATAATCTCATAACTATGCGCTTTTCTATCAATTGCTTGACAGTAATTTGTTCACCCACCGTAATACTTATGCTATCTCGAGAGAAGCCTCTAGTGAAACTTATGGCCCCCGTGTCTATCTCTTATCATATTTGCTTCCAATTCACTTTTATTTGCATCTTTATTTTCTGCATCTATATTATAAAATACCAAAAATATATTTATCTTATCATACTATCTCTATCAGATCTCACTTTCGTAAGTGACTGTGAAGGGATTGACAACCCCTTTATTGCGTTGGTTGCGAGTTCTCAGTTTGTTTGTGTAGGTGTGTGGGACTTTTGAGGAGCCTCCTACTGGATTGATACCTTGGTTCTCAAAACTAAGGGAAATACTTACGCTACACTTTGCTACATCACCCTCTCCTCTTCGGGGAAAACCAACGCTAGCTCAAGACGTGGCATGCACCGTTGCTACAGTTCGTCGTGCCGAGACACCACGTGATGATCGGGTGTGATAAGCTCTACGTTCACATATAACGGGTGCAAGCCAGTTTTGCACACACAGAATACTCGGATTAAACTTGACGGGCCTAGCATATGCAGATATGGCCTCGGAACACTGAGACCGAAAGGTCGAACGTGAATCATATAGTAGATATGATCAACATAGTGATGTTCACCATTGAAAGCTACTCCATCTCATGTGATGATCGGACATGGTTTAGTTGATTTGGATCACCTGATCATTTACATGACTAGAGGGATGTCTATCTAAGTGGGAGTTCTTAAGTAATATGATTAATTGAACTTTAATTTATCATGAAGTTAGTCCTGATAGTTATTTTCCATGTCTATGTTATTGTAGACCAATGGCCCGTGCTACTGTTCCTTTGAATTTTAATGCGTTCCTAGAGAAAGCTAAGTTGAAAGATGATGGCAGCAACTACACGGATTGGGTCCGTAACTTGAGGATTATCCTCATTGCTGCACAGAAGAATTACGTCCTGGAAGCACTGCTAGGTGTACCACCCGCGCCAGCAACTGCAGACATTGTGAATGCCTGGCAGACGCGTGTTGATGACTACTCGATAGTTCAGTGTCCCATGCTCTATGGCTTAGAATCGGGACTCCAAAGATGTTTCGAACGTCATGGAGCATATGAGATGTTCCAAGAGTTGAAGTTAATATTCCAAGAAAATGCCTGAGTTGAGAGATATGAAGTCTCCAACAAGTTCTACAGCTGCAAAATGGAGGAGAATAGTTATGTCAGTGAACACATTCTCATAATGTCTGGGTAGCATAACCACTTGACTCGGCTGGGAGTTAATCTTCCTGATGATAGTGTCATTGACAGAGTTCTTCAATCACTGCCACCAAACTATAAAGGCTTCGTGATGAACTATAATATGCAAGGGATGAACAAGACAAATCCTGAGCTCTTCGCGATGCNTGGGTCCGTAACTTGAGGATTATCCTCATTGCTGCACAGAAGAATTACGTCCTGGAAGCACTGCTAGGTGTACCACCCGCGCCAGCAACTGCAGACATTGTGAATGCCTGGCAGACGCGTGTTGATGACTACTCGATAGTTCAGTGTCCCATGCTCTATGGCTTAGAATCGGGACTCCAAAGATGTTTCGAACGTCATGGAGCATATGAGATGTTCCAAGAGTTGAAGTTAATATTCCAAGAAAATGCCTGAGTTGAGAGATATGAAGTCTCCAACAAGTTCTACAGCTGCAAAATGGAGGAGAATAGTTATGTCAGTGAACACATTCTCATAATGTCTGGGTAGCATAACCACTTGACTCGGCTGGGAGTTAATCTTCCTGATGATAGTGTCATTGACAGAGTTCTTCAATCACTGCCACCAAACTATAAAGGCTTCGTGATGAACTATAATATGCAAGGGATGAACAAGACAAATCCTGAGCTCTTCGCGATGCTAAAGGCTGCGGAGGTAGAAATCAAAAAGGAGCATCAAGTGTTGATGGTCAACAAGACCACTAGTTTCAATAAAAAGGGCAAAGGAAAGAAGGGGAACTTCAAGAAGAACGGCAAGAAAGTTGCTGCTCCGGAGAAGCAACCCAACTGTACTAAGCCTGAAACTGAGTGCTTCTACTGCAAAGGGACTGGTCACTGGAAGCAGAACTACCCCAAGTATTTGGCGGATAAGAAGGATGGCAAAGTGAAAGGTATATTTGATATACATGTTATTGATGTGTACCTTACTAATGCTCGTAGTAGCGCCTGGGTATTTGATACTAGTTCTGTTGCTCATATTTGCAACTCGAAACAGGGGCTACGGATTAAACAAAGATTGGCTAAGGACGAGGTGATGATGCGCGTGGGAAATGGTTCCAAGGTCGATGTGATCGTCGTCGGCGTGCTACCTCTACATCTACCTTCGGGATTCGCGTGTGCTCTGATACCATCTTTGTAGCGACCAGACCTCAAACAGTCTGATCTCTGTGCTCAGGTGTCATCCCTGGATCAGTAATGCTGACACCACACAGTAACTGAAGGATTTATGACAGAGTAGCAATCACACACTTATTACATCAAATGTCTCAAGAGAGAACTTAGTAAAATAAATATGGCTTAAGGCCATCTAATAACGATAACAGCGGAAGGCTTGGAAGATAAGCGAGTCCGTCAACTCCAACGGCATCACTGAGTATAGAACCACGACCTAAAGCACCTTACTCGTCGTCTTAAAAGTCTGCAACATGAAACGTTGCAGCCCGAAAACGGGTCAGCACATGGAATATGCTGGCAATGTAACACATAGAGAGTAATGAAAGAATAAGCCTAAACTACATGCATATATGGCTGGTGGAAAGCTCTATGGTTACAGTTTTGCGAAAAGCCAATTTTTCCCTACTGCAAAGGAATAAATTTATTTAACTATCATGGTGGTTGTTAAACATTGAGAATGGTTGACAGCATCCTCAATCCCAATTAAAGTAATCATCATTAAAACCCAACAGTATTATTTAAAGTAACATGATGAGATTCACATGATAATCCAAGTACTAGATACTCAACATGTCCATAACCGGGGACACGGCTAATCATGATTAGTTTGTACACTTTGCAGAGGTTTGTGCACTTTTCCCACAAGACTCGATCTCCTCCGTTTGATTTCTCGCACTACATGGTGTTTGAGAAACGGATGACCGAGACATAGTCTTTCAGAAGCGCTAGCACCTTACGACTGGGTAGACCGTACCAACCTACAACCCCTACATCAGCTAGTCTACCACTGCAAGAGTTCGCACGACTTAATCAACTATGCTAGAGCCCATAGTAGCATGTGGCTGCACACGGAAGTTTCTCGCATGAATAATCTTATGATCCCTTTGAGCCTGGGTGGCGGTCCATAAAAAAAACAGGCAATCCTGGTCTACCCCGGTGCCTAGACAGGCAATCCTGGAATAACCAGGTACCTCAATCCGCCCAGATGTGTGTTTAAGTTTCCACCTTAGATAAACCATTTATTAACAATCTCACATCTGTCATGGATATTCACTCAAACCCAATCCACGTCTACGAGCATAGCATGGCATAATAAGCAAACGTAGAAGTAACTCCCAAGGGTTTGATAATAAATCAGGTAATAGGTACTACCTCAAACTACTTCCCAAAACCCACAATTTAATTAGATCCTAATCATGCAATGTTTGAGGATTGATCTAATGCATAAAAACTGGGTACGAAAAGTATATGATCAAAGCGTTACTTGCCTTGCTGATGATCCGTGAAACCTAGAGACTCGAAGTAACAGGCGGCGCACTCCGGGTATTCTATCGCAGACAAACAAACAAGCATACAATAAGTACTCATCTAATGCACAGGTAAAACTCAAATAAGAGATCTAACCAGAAAGTTCAACTTAAGAACTCTGGTTTGCAAAAAGAATCAAATCAAACGAAGCAACGAAACCCAAACTCCAGGCGCTTGAATCAACTTAAGAACTAATATGGATCTAAGTCAAATTTTACAGAAGCAAAAACTTGTTTAAGTTGGTTAAACGGATAGAGGGTTTTGACACGAAACTCCAGGCGCTTGAATCGCCTGATTTCGATAAACGAGCGAAAAGTTATACTAATACGAAAATCGGATCAGAAATCGCGATTGGAAAAATCGCGGAATAAATCCGAGAAAAAGAAAAACGACGAACAGCTTAACGAACGAACGTTCGTTAACTGGATCTAAATGACAAACGCGTTTGTTAAAGCGAACGAATGAGCGAACGCTCGCTAATTAACCAAATCGGGAAAAAATCGATCTAATAAAAAAACGGAAACTAAAAAAAAACCGGCGAAAAACCGACGGAAAAACCGAACGGTTTTTCGAGAAAAACCGGCGGCGCAGAAAATGAGGCACCTCGGGCGGCGGGTCACGACGGCGGCGGGCGGCGGCTCCGGCGAGGCGGCGGCGGAGGGCTCGGGTCGGCGGCGGCGTGGGCGGCGGCGGCTGGCGGTGGCGGCGCGGGTCGGGCCGGCTAGGATTTGGGGCGCGGGCGCGAGTGGGCTGGCGGCGGCGGCTGGTGGGCTGGGCGGCTCGCGCGGCGGCTATTTAAAGGCTGCCCCCGGGGGGAGTCCCGCTCGGGTACGGCCCGAAGTCGGTTGCGTTTTTTTTTAATTAATTCTGCGCAGAAAAACAAACGAAAGAAATACTAAACGGACTCCAAAAATCCCGAAATAAATTTTCCCCGACTTCTAAAATCAAGCCAGGCAACATGAACATTTATTTGGGGCCTAAATGCAATTTTCAAAAACGCATATTTTTCCTAAATTCAAATAAAATGGCGAAAAACTCCAAAATAAAATCTTATTTGATTTTATTATTAAATCCTCAATATTCCCTTGTTTTGGGAAAGTCATTTTATTCCCTCTCTCATACTTTGATAGGAGAAATAATTGAAGATAAAATAAATCAAATCAAATGATCCTATTTTCAAAATTCGAGAAAACTCAAATATGAAAATAACGAAATCTCCAACTCTCTCCATGGGTCCTTGAGTTGTATGAAATTTCTAGGATCGAGCCAAAATGCAACAAAATATGACATGCAATGATGATCTAATGTATAACATTCCAAATTGAAAATTTGGGATGTTACAGATAATGATAGTGCAACTTATTTGTGGCACTGCCGTTTGGGTCATATCGGTGTAAAGCGCATGAAGAAACTCCATGCTGATGGGATTTTGGAATCACTTGATTATGAATCACTTGGTGCTTGCGAACCGTGCCTCATGGGCAAGATGACTAAAACTCTGTTCTTCGGAACAATGGAACGAGCTATTGACTTATTGGAAATAATACATACAGATGTATGCAGTCCAATGAGTGTTGGGGCTTCTGGCGGGTATTATTATTTTCTTACCTTCACAGATGATTTGAGCGGATATGGTTATATCTACTTAATGAAGCATAAGTCTAAAACATTTGAAAAGTTCAAAGAATTTCGTAGTGAACTGGAAAATCATCGTAACAAGAAAATAAAGTTTCTACGATCTGATTGTGGAGGTGAATATTTGAGTTACGAGTTTGGTCTTCATTTGAAACAATGTGGAATAGTTTCACAACTTACGCCACCTGGAACACCAGAACGAAATGGTGTGTCCAAACATCGTAACCATACTTTATTGGATATGGTGCGATCTATGATGTCTCTTACTGATTTACCGCTACCGTTTTGGGGTTATGCTTTAGAGACGGCTGCATTCACTTTAAACAGGGCACCATCAAAATCCGTTGAGACGACGCCTTATGAACTGTGGTTTGGCACGAAACCAAAGTTGTCGTTTCTTAAAGTTTGGGGCTGCGATGCTTATGTGAAAAAGCTTCAACCAGATAAGCTCAAACCCAAATCGGAGAGGTGCATCTTCATAGGATACCCAAAGGAAATTGTTGGGTACACCTTCTATCACAGATCCGAAGGCAAAATCGTTGTTGCTAAGAATGGATCCTTTCTAGAGAAGGAGTTTCTTTCGAAAGAAGTGAGTGGGAGGAAAGTAGAACTTGATGGGGTAATTGTACCTTCTCCCTTATTGGAAAGTAGGTCATCGCAGAAATCAGTTCCGGTGATTCCTACACCAATTAGTGAGGAAGCTAATGATGATGATCATGAAACTTCAGATCAAGTTACTACCGAACTTCGTAGGTCTTCCAGAGTGAGATCCGCAGCAGAGATGTACGGTAATCCTGTTCTGGAAGTCATGTTACTAGACCATGGTGAACCTACGAACTATGAGGAAGCGATGATGAGCCCAGATTCCGCAAAATGGCTTGAGGCCATGAAATCTGAGATGGGATCCATGTATGGGAACAAAGTGTGGACTTTGGTGGATTTGCCCGATGATCGGCAAGCCATAGAAAATAAATGGATCTTCAAGAAGAAGACTGACGCTGACAGTAATGTTACTGTCTACAAAGCTCGACTTGTTGCGAAAGGTTTTCGACAAGTTCAAGGAGTTGACTACGATGAGACTTTCTCACCCGTAGCGATGCTTAAGTCTATCTGAATCATGTTAGCAATTGCCGCATTTTATGATTATGAAATTTGGCAAATGGATGTCAAAACTGCATTCTTGAATGGATTTCTAGAAGAAGAGTTGTATATGGTGCAACCAAAAGGTTTTGTCGATCCAAAGGGTGCTAACAAAGTGTGTAAGCTCCAGCGATCCATTTATGGACTGGTGCAAGCCTCTCGGAGTTGGAATAAATGCTTTAACAGTGTGATCAAAGCATATGGTTTTATACAGACTTTTGGAGAAGCCTGTGTTTACAAGAAAGTAAGTGGGAGCTCCATAGCATTTCTAATTTTATATGTGGATGACATATTGTTGATTGGAAATGATATAGAATTTCTGGATAGCATAAAAGGATACTTGAATAAGAGTTTTTCGATGAAAGACCTCGGTGAAGCTGCTTACATATTGGGCATCAAGATCTATAGAGAAAGATCAAGGCGCTTAATTGGACTTTCACAAAGCACATACCTTGATAAAGTTTTGAAGAAGTTCAAAATGGATCAGTCAAAGAAAGGGTTCTTGCCTGTGTTACAAGGTGTGAAGTTGAGTCAGACACAATGCCCGACCACTGCAGAAGATAGAAAGAAAATGGAAGTCATTCCCTATGATTCAGCCATAGGTTCTATCATGTATGCAATGCTATGTACCAGAACTGATGTGTGCCTTGCTATAAGCATAGCAGGGAGGTACCAAAGTAATCCTGGAGTGGAGCACTGGACAACGGTCAAGAACATCCTGAAATACCTGAAAAGGACTAATGATATGTTTCTCGTTTATGGAGGTGACAAAGAGCTCGCGGTAAACGGTTACGTTGATGCAAGCTTTGTCACTGATCCGGATGACTCTAAGTCGCAAACCGGATACGTATTTTATTGAATGGTGCAGCAGTCAGTTTGTGCAGTTCCAAGCAGAGCGTCGTGGCGGGGTCTACGTGTGCAGCGGAGTACATTGCTGCTTTGGAAGCAGCAAATGAAGGAGTATGGATGAAGGAGTTCATATCCGATCTAGGTGTCATACCTAGTGCATCGGGTCCAATGAAAATCTTTTGTGACAATACTGGTGCAATTGCCTTGGCAAAGGAATCCAGATTTCACAAGAGAACAACGCACATCAAGAGATGCTTCAATTCCATCTGTCATCAAGTGTCAGAGGGAGACAGAGATTTGCAAGATATATACGGATTTGAATGTTGCAGACCCGTTGACTAAGCCTCTTCCACGAGCAAAACATGATCACCACCAAAACTCCATGGGTGTTTGAATCATTACTTTGTAATCTAGATTATTGACTCTAGTGCAAGTGGGAGACTGAAGGAAATATGCCCTAGAGGCAATAATAAAGTTATTATTTATTTCCTTATTTCATGATAAATGTTTATTATTCATGCTAGAATTGTATTAACCGGAAACTTAGTACATGTGTGAATATGTAGACAAAACATAATGTCCCTAGTATGCCTCTACTTGACTAGCTCGTTAATTAAAGATGGTTAAGTTTCCTAACCATAGACATGTGTTGTCATTTGATGAATGGGATCACATCATTAGGAGAATGATGTGATGGACATGACCCATCCGTTAGCTTAGCATTATGATCGTTACAGTTTCATTGCTACTGCTTTCTTCATGACTTATACATGTTCCTCAGACTATGAGATTATGCAACTCTCGAATACCGGAGGAACACCTTGTGTGCTATCAAATGTCACAATGTAAATACGTGATTATAAAGATACTCTACAGGTGTCTCTGAAGGTGTTTGTTGGGTTGGCATAGATCAAGATTAGGATTTATCACTCCGTGTTTCTGAGAGGTATCTCTGGGCCCTCTCGGTAATGCTCATCACTATAAGCCTTGCAAGCAATGTGACTAATGAGTTAGTTGCGGGATGAAGCATTACGGAACGAGTAAAGAGACTTGCCGATAACGAGATTGAACTAGGTATGATGATACCGACGATCGAATCTCGGGCAAGTAACATACCGATGACAAAGGGAACAACGTATGTTGTTATGCGGTTTCACCGATAAAGATCTTCGTAGAATATGTAGGAGCCAATATGATCATCCAGGTTCCGCTATTGGTTATTGACCGGAGATGTGTCTCGGTCATGTCTACATAGTTCTCGAACCCGTAGGGTCCGCACGCTTAACATTCAATGACGATATGTATTATGAGTTATGTGTTTTTTGATGACCAAAGTTTGTTTGGAGTCCCGGATGAGATCACGGACGTGACGAGGAGTCTCAAAATGGTCGAGACATAAATATTGATATATTGGACCATGTTATTCGGACACCAGAAGTGTTCCGAAAAGTTTCGGGTAAAAACGGAGTGTCGGAGCACTACTACAAAAAGGGCTGCTAGTGGCGCACCTGTTTTCGCTACTAATGGCGCACTACAGGTGCGCCACTAGCACCACGCCATTAGATTTTTTTTCTAATGGCGCACCTGTGGTGCGCCATTAGTATCTGGCATACTAATGGCGCACCCGCTGGTGCGCCATTAGAATAGCCCACGGTGCGCCATTAGTATCTGGTATACTAATGGCGCACCACATAGAAGTGCGCCATTAGTAACAATATTTTTTCAAAAAAAAAAATTCAATTTTTTTAGAAAAGAATTTTTAAATTTTTCTTTTGTTTTACTTCCCGAAAGGTCACCCATCCTCACACTACTCCAGCCCAAGCACACTTAACTTCAGAGTTCTATCCAACCCTAGCAACAGCTCACTTCACAGGCACTTGTTGATATATCTAGCATATCAATCCTATTATACCTTGTTGATGTCTAGGACTTTGTTCATGTTCATGACTATGATGAAATTTTGAAAAATATTTCAAACTTCCCGGTCATATTACGTATCATTTTTTGAAAAAAAATTCAAAAAAAATTCAAAACCAATTTTTTTTCTGTTACTAGTGGCGCACCACAGTAAGTTTGAAGTTTTTTGAATTTTTTTGCCTCTAGATCTTGAAAGCCCCGTAACTTTTTTTCTGTTAGGTTTTTGGGGATTTTGAAAATGTTTAACGGGGTTCCCCCGGTTAAATTTGGATGTAACTTTTCGAGTAGATGATTTTTCATATAAAAAACTTTTTCATCCGAGTTCGTATGCAAAAGTTATGCCCATTTTACAAATTTCCAGAGAGATTTTGCAAATAAAGTCGAAATTCATATTTGTAAATTTTCCCAACAACTAGACCACATATCACATGGGAAACTTTTTTTTTTTGACATTTCCATCATTTTCTTTTATTTTTTTAAAACTGAAAAGGCGATCCACGGGGGGGTGCATTCGGGAACTTTTGGGCCATGTTAGTAATGGCGCACCGTGGGGTGGTGCGCCATTGATAGTTAAACTACTAATGGCGCACCACACCCACTGTCCACAGGTGCGCCATTACTAACAATTTTTTTTCAAAACTACTAATGGCTCACGGCTGTGGTGCGCCATTACTATGTCAACATAGTAATGGCGCACCACACCCGCCGTGCGCCATTAGTAGTTTTGAAAAAAAAAATTAATTTTTTTTTACTAATGGCGCGCCGTGGGATGTGGTGCGCCATTAGTATTTGCAAACTAATGGCGCACCAACACATGGTGCGCCATTAGTATTTAGTAATGGCGCACCACATGTACAGTGCGCCATTAGTGTCCATCCCATCTATAGCCCTTTTCCTAGTAGTGGAGGGGTTACCGGAACCCCCTGGGGGAACTAATGGGCCACCATGGGCCTTAATGGAGAGAGAGGAGAGACGCGGGAGGGCTGGCCGCCCTCCCCCCCCCCTTGGGTTCGAATTGGACTAGGGGTGGCGCCCCATTTCCTACTCCCTCTCCTTCCTTCCCCCTCTCTTCCTTGGAGGGGAATCCTACTAGGACTAGGAAGTCCTAGTAGGACTCCTCCTCTTGGGGCGCGACATAGGGCCGGCCGGCCTCCCTCTCCCTCCTTTATATACGGGGGCAGGGGGCACCCTAGAACACACAAGTTTCTCTTAACCGTGTGCGGTGCCCCCCTCCACATACACACCTCAATCATACCATCGTAGTGCTTAGGCGAAGCCCTGCACCGGTAGCATCATCATCACTGTTGCCAAGCCGTCGTGCTGACGTAACTCACCCTTGTCCTCAACTGGATCAAGAGCACGAGGGACGTCATCGAGCTGAACATTTGCTGAACGCGGAGGTGTCGTGTGTTCGGTACTTGATCAGTTGGATCGTGAAGAAGTTCGACTACATCAACCGCGTTATTGAAACGCTTCCGATTTCGGTCTACGAGGGTACGTGGACACACTCTCCCCTCTCGTTGCTATGCATCACCTAGATAGATCTTGTGTGGTCGTAGGAATATTTTGAAATTACTGCGTTCCCCAACAGTCTTGGCACGATGGTAACTAGATGAAAGAGGGAAACATAGGTTTTCCCTAGGTTCGGGCTCTCTGGAAGAGATAATACCCTACGTCATGCTTTTGATTGTATTCATATGGGAGATAGTACAGAGTACAGGTATCTACCATGACATTTTTGTGTATGATTCTAAGATCATCTATTGACTAGCCTAGCCTCTGTTTATATAATGCACCGGAGGCCTAGGATTTAGAAGAGTCCTTGTTTTGTACGCCAAGTCTTGTGGAGTCTTCCTTGTATGCCTCATGGGCTGCACAAAGTGGCCCATGAGTGAACTACCATAGGGGTCCTCGTCCCGATCCACCTGGTCGGGAGACAACATGATAAGTACCCCCTAGTCCAGGACACCATCAGTATCCCCTTGAACCATCTTCAAATTGGGGACGCTCCTCGGTTCTTCGAACTGTTCTTCATCTTCGACTGTCAGTCTTGAAAGTTGTTCAACAAATATTCCCATATTCGATCTTGAGGATCGCTGAGGTGAATCCGAAGAGGTCACACATTGGGCATCCGAGGAGTTCACACGTCGGGTATCCGAGGGCCCCCTTTTAAGTATCTAGCCTTTATCAATGCCTTGTTATTTTTACGCCACACCTCGGGTTCAAAGTTGTAACATCCCAAAATTCTAAATTTTGGAATGTTATAAACAAATAGATAGTTTTGATTGATTGTTTGATTGATTGACTGAAAGTGAGTGAATTCGAAACTTTTTGAAAGTTAAATGAGAGGGAATAAAAGGACTTTCCCAAACTTTCATTTTTGCTTTTATGATCTTCGGGAATTCAAATTCTTTTCACCACAAAACCCTGGAGAGAAGATGACATGACTTCTTCCATTTATTTAAATGACAAGGGGTGTTGAAAATATTTGAATTTCATTTG
>LR880969.1:813041277-813052896 GCA_904067115.1 Aegilops sharonensis | reverse complement strand
CCTTTTCTACTACCCAGTTTTTATGCATTAGATCTATCCTCAAACATTGCATGATTAGGATCTAATTAAATTATGGGATGGGAAGTAGATGAGGTAGTACCTATTACCTGTTTTATTATCAAACCTTTGGGAGTTACTTCTATGTTTGCTTAGTATGCTATGCTATGCTAGTAGACGAGGATTGGGTGAGTGTATCCATGACAGATGTGAGATTGTTATTTAATGGTTTATTTAAGGTGGCAACTTAAACACACATCTGGGTGGATTGAGGCACCTGGTTTCTATCAGGACTTGCCTCTATTTCTTCGGACCGCCACCCAGGCCCAAAGGGATCATGAGATTATTCAAACTAGAAACTTCCGTGTGCAGCCACAAGCCATTATGGGCTCTGGCGTAGTTGACTAAGTTGTGCGAACTCTTACGGGTAGGCTAGCTGATGTAGGGGATGTAGGTTGGTACGGTCTACCAACATGTAAGGTGCTAGCGCTTCTGAAAGACTATGTCTCGGTCATCCGTCTCTCAAACACCATGTAGTGCGAGAAACCAAACGGAGGCGATCGAGTCTTGTGGGGAAAAGTGCACAAACCTCTGCAGAGTGTACAAACTAATCATGATTAGCCGTGTCCCTAGTTATGGACATTTTGAGTACCTAGTACTTGGATTATCATGTGAATCTCATCATGTTACTTTAATTAATATTGTTGGGTTGTTAATGAGTACTTTTAATTGGGATTGAGGATGCTGTCAACCATTCTCAATGTTCAACAACCACCATGATAGTTAAACAAATTTATTCCTTTGCAGTAGGGAAAAATTGGCTTTACGCAAAACTGTAACCATAGAGCTTTCCACCAGCCATATATGCATGTATTATAGGCTTATTCTTTCATTACTCTCTATGTGTTACATTGCCAGCATATTCCATGTGCTGACCCGTTTTCGGGCTGCAACGTTTCATGTTGCAGGATCTTACGACGAGTAAGTGATACGTTAGGGTTACAATTTTTACACTCAACTTTGCCGTTGGTGTTGATGGGAATCCACAACCTTGTTACTTCCGCTATTTGGATTGAGGTAATAGTATTTATGTTACTTTATACATGTGATTTACCTCTGTTATAAATCATCGAGTACTGTGTGTGTCAGCATACCGATCCAAGGATGACACTTAAGCACAGAGACTTGATCCATTCGGGTCGGGTCGCTACAAGATGGTATCAGAGCACATTTTGACTGTAGGACGTGACCCTAGAAACTGACAAGCCCATAGGAAAGATTTTTCTCTACAACTTCTTCTTTTTCAAAAAGATCTTTTACCTCTCTTCTCTTCTGAGCTTATTCAAATATTCCCTTTTAGTGAGACCATACCCCTTTTCCCTTTTGACCACTCCAAGGAGACAAGATATCGGACAACTAAGACCATTTGGAATGAAGAGGATTTTTACCGTGCATTATGATAATGGAAACTACAACTGTTGAAGACTCCGAAGACTAGGAGATTTTGAAGGCTCTGAAGAATTCCCAGATTTTTATGACCTAGGAAGGTTACACTTATGGAATTTGACAGACTATGGAAGTTATCAATACCCGAGATCAAGGTGTATTGGAGTAAGACCGGAGCATGAAGAGTTAGAAAGTCAAAGTTTTGTCAAGAAACCCTAAGGCAGGAGATATCAACTATGGAATGATAGCTCATGGGAATGACAAGAGCAGAAACACGCTATCCATGATGTTATCGCCCGCTTATGCTATTGTCACCGTGCTGAGTTAAGCATGCATATGCATGAAAGGATTGGATGGTAGAAGGGTGATGGAGCACCTATCAGCAAGAGGTGAAGTTTTAACCTTAGCTGATGTAACACCAGGATCTGGAGTGTTACATCAAGAAGTTAAGATGGACCTACAGGAAGCAGTATTTGATAAGGAAGCAGTTCGTGAAGAACTCAGGTCCCAGAAGATTAAAATAGCCAAGCCGTAGGAGCCAAACCTTGAGACATCAAAGATTCGTCAGGAACTGAAGGACAGTAGGATCATGGTTCATGTCGAGGTTGATGAAATCCAGAAGTTGGAACGTAACTCCAGAAATATTGAAGGATGCCACGAGAGACTTTGCGACAACAGTGATGATCTGGCAAAAGAACTGGAGAAGGACAAGCATGATCGGAAGAAGCCATCGGAGACATGAACAAGACTTGAAGAGTTTGACGACATTGACCATTAGAAGCCCAAACCCCTATTACCTGCGTTAGATGCGATGATTGTGAGCTGCCATTTGTTTGATGTTTGTTTTTCGACAGCCACAATAAAACCCGTCTTTTCAAAACTATTGTTTGCATTGTGTGCATCCCTATCGATCTCTCTTATCTCACTCCAAAACCCATGGACCCATTAGAGGATAAATGGAGATGAACTCATGTTTCCTGGACCGATGAGTCAATTGGAGACAGTACGATGGATTCAGAACATGGAGGATCAAATGGAGAATAACCCTATAGCCGGAAAGGATATGACCCAGCATGCTCTTGAGTACTTTGAAAGAGGTGCCGCTACCTGGTAGAGGATGTACCAACCCATAAATGGATTGCAAGGTGTAACCACTTGGAAGGAATTTAAGTTGACTTTGCCAAAGTCTCGGTTGTGTACCAGAAGTTGAGGCCTTATGGAAAGGATATGAATAAACCTTGTGCATACAAGCTTTGTGGAGAAATAGGACACAACCATAAAGAAAACAAGGATGAATACCCTCATAAGCAGAGGATTACCAAAGGAGTTAGCCGAGGATTTTCAGGGAACTTCGGTTGGAGATTGTTCCCAAAGGTTTTGTTGTAGCAATGGAAGTTCAGTCTACATTGTTGGGAAAGATCCGTGAAGCTCAGAAGGATGACAAAGAGATTGCTGAGGTAAAAGAGAGGATGAGCAAAGGAAAGGCCGAAGGTTTTCGTAAGGATAAGCACGACACCATATGGTTCGAGGACCATGTATATGTGCCCAATAATGCAGAGATCAGGAAGTTAATACTTCAGGAGGCTCATGACTCACCATACTCGATTTGCCCTGGAAACACCAAGATACATTTGGATTTGAAGGAGTGTTTCTGGTGGACTGGTATGAAGAAGGATATTGCGGAGTATGTAGTCATAGGTGATGTATGCCAGAGAGAGTAAGACAGAGCATCAGAAGCCAGTCGGACTACTACAGCCTATGTCGATACCCGAATGGAAGTGGGATAAGCTTGGCATGGATTTCATTACCGGATTTTCCCATAACCCGAACGGGACATGATTCTATCTGGGTAGTAGTTGATTCGCTTGACCAAAGTGGCTCACTTTATCCCAGTAAAAACCAACTATACAAGTGAGAAGTTGGCCAAGATATATTTGACAAGGATCGTATGTATGCATGAAGTTCCGAGGACCATCATAGAGGAACACAGTTTACTTCAAAGCTTTGGAATCAGTTGCGTGAAACTTTGGGAACCAGGCTAGAGTTCAGTACAACCTTTCATCCGCAGATAGATGGATAAATCGAGAGAGTCAATCAGATTCTGGAGGACATGTTGAGAGCTTGTGCGCTAGATTATGGATCTAGTAGGGATGATAATCTACCTTACGCGGAGTTCTCATACAACAACAGTTACCCAGCCAGTTTGAAAATGGCCCCTTTTTAAGCTTTGTATGGGAGAAGGAGCCAGAAACCGTTGATGTGGGACGAAGTTGGAGACCGTTAGTTGTTTGGATTAAATGTGATCAAGGAGTCAGAAGAGAATGTTAAGTCGATCGATATAGACTGAAGGTAGATTAGTCCAGGCAGAATAGTTATGCATACTCAAAAATGCAAGGAGGAAGTCTATGAAATTGGAGACAGAGCATGTCTTCGTGTGTCCCCTCTACGAGGAGTTAAACGATTAGGAGTTAAGGGAAAGTTAGCCCCGAGGTTTGTAGGACCATACCGAGTTTTCGAGCGTATGGGAGAAGTTACCAACAAATTGGAGTCACCCGAAGGACTGTCAGGAGTTCATGATGTGTTTCACGTTTCCCAGATGAAGAAGTGCCATGCAGAGATGACCAATATTCCCCTGTAAGGACGCTTGACCCTGGAAAGGATAATGATGTTCCACGAAGTGGAGTATGGACTTCATAAGTATAAGGTTTTATCTCGGTATGTGGGATATCCCACGAGGATGAGGAGATGAATTACTATTGGATATAAAGGAGGTGTGATGTTGGAAATATGGATCAATGGAAATTCCATGATGAGTCTGAGTAATCACGTGTCAGTTTGGTACAAATAGAAGGAAGAAAGACATTACAATTGGATGAATTTTAAGTATGCTAGGAAGCTGGAAGTTGAATGTTGGAATAATGATCAGTTGCCCGAGGATGTGTTCAAGGTTTGCAAGTGATGAGATGGGCCATAACCCACAGGCCCCAGGACCTGCCGAGAAGCAAGCACACTCTTGTTGAAGGAAAAACCCTGGAAGAAGTTACGATTTTATCGACAGACGATTCTATAGGAGTTTACGGAAAACCTGAGAGTTGTTAAGGAACGATAGATGTTTGTTTGGCTTGCAGAATCAATGGATTTATCCGAACTTGGTTCGTCGACAAGAGAAATTCTGCAATGCTTGTGAGGATGATCGAGTGTTATAATGCGAGATTCGCTAAACCATGTACAAGGTAATGATTTGGGTGCGGGATGGATTGATCACCATACTGACTTACTCTTATTATTCGCTTTGCTATATGGGATGGTAAATCTGAGTGACCTACCTATTGTAGAGTGATGATGATATTAAGCCTTGTTGAACTTTAGAATGGTATAAGCATTTTTTCCCTTGTACAAGGCAGTTGTTGCCAACCGTAGGATATACGGTGAGAATCAACCCATACCCATTTCCTGCAGGAGAAACCATAAATTGTTGACCACCATGAGATAACGATAGTTGTTTAGTATTGGTGCCAGACCCGTCAACTAAGAGGACACAGTTTCGGAATAACCTTACCAGGATGAAATGGATTAAGGAATTAAGAAAAAGGATATGCCACTACCGGAAGAGCCAGAGAAGGAATTATCCTTAAGATCTGAGAAGACCGACACGGTCAGTAGTAAGGATGGAGTATATGAGTTTTGATGAAACCTTAACAAGGCTTCTAAGGGTGGTAGCACCCGAGACCCCGGAGACGATCGATGGATTTTGAAGACCCCCAAACCCTAACCTATTTCTTTCTAGCCTCTCCGAATCTCGAGGACGAGATTCATTTTAAGGGTGGTAGTTTTTAACATCCCAAAATTCTAAATTTTTGAATGTTATAAACAAATAGATAGTTTTGATTGATTGTTTGATTGATTGACTGAAAGTGAGTGAATTCGAAATGTTTTTGGAAGTTAAATGAGAGGGAATAAAAGGACTTTCCCAAACTTTCATTTTTGCTTTTATGATCTTCGGGAATTCAAATTCTTTTCACCACAAAACCCTGGAGAGAAGATGACATGACTTCTTCCATTTATTTAAATGACAACGGGAGTTGAAAATATTTGAGTTTCATTTGGAAAATATTTCCAATTCTGAAACTTTATGCAACTCAATGATTTTCACGAGCGAAGATAAAATGACTTCTTCAAAACATATGAAATATGAGTTGGGAGTTTCAAAGAATTAAATTCAAAGTTCTTTTGAATTTATTTTCAATCTGGAGTTATTTGAGTTTTATTCAAATTATTTTTCTCCAAAAATAAAATACATGGAAAATAAGGTAACATGATTCCCTACATCAAAAAATTGGAGAGAAATAAATTTGAATTAATTTTGGTATTTTTAAAATGATTTTTGTTGGATTTTGCTAGGGCAGAAGCACTCTTTGTTTCATTTGAATTTTTGTGTATTTTATTTGACTCTAGAAAAATGTTCAGATTATAGCAAAATCTTTTTCTGAAACACCATGTAGTGCGAGAAACCAAACGGAGGCGATCGAGTCTTGTGGGGAAAAGTGCACAAACCTCTACAGAGTGTACAAACTAATCATGATTAGCCGTGTCCCCGGTTATGGACATTTTGAGTATCTAGTACTTGGATTATCATGTGAATCTCATCATGTTACTTTAATTAATATTGTTGGGTTGTTAATGAGTACTTTTAATTGGGATTGAGGATGCTGTCAACCATTCTCAATGTTCAACAACCACCATGATAGTTAAATAAATTTATTCCTTTGCAGTAGGGAAAAATTGGCTTTACGCAAAACTGTAACCATAGAGCTTTCCACCAGCCATATATGCATGTATTATAGGCTTATTCTTTCATTACTCTCAATGTGTTATATTACCAGCATATTCCATGTGCTGACCCCTTTTCGGGCTGCAACGTTTCATGTTGCAGGATCTTACGACGAGTAAGTGATACGTTAGGGTTACGATTTCTACACTCAACTTTGTCGTTGGTGTTGATGGGAATCCACAACCTTGTTACTTCCACTATTTGGATTGAGGTAATAGCATTTACGTTACTTTATACATGTGATTTACCTCTGTTATAAATCCTCGAGTACTGTGTGTGTCAGCATACCGATCCAGGGATGACACTTAAGCACAGAGACTTGATCCATTCGGGTCGGGTCGCTACAAGATGGTATCAGAGCACATGTTGACTGTAGGACGTGACCCTAGAAACTGACAAGCCCATAGGAAAGATTTTTCTCTACAACTTCTTCTTTTTCAAAAAGATCTTTTACCTCTCTTCTCTTTTGAGCTTATTCAAATATTCCCTTTTAGTGAGACCATACCCCTTTTCCCTTTTGATCACTCCAAGGAGACAAGATATCAGACAACTAAGACCATTTGGAATGAAGAGGATTTTTACCGTGCATTATGATAATGGAAACTAAAACTGTTGAAAACTCCGAAGACTAGGAGATTTTGAAGGCTCTGAAGAATTCCCAGATTTGTATGACCTAGGAAGGTTACACTTATGGAATTTGACAGACTATGGAAGTTATCAATACCCGAGATCAAGGTGTATTGGAGTAAGTCCGGAGCATGGAGAGTTAGAAACTCAAAGTTTTGTCAAGAAACCCTAAGGCAGGAGATATCAACTATGGAATTATAGCTCATGGGAATGACAAGAGCAGAAACACGCTATCCATGATGTTATCGCCCGCTTATGCTATTGTCACCGTGCTGAGTTAAGATTGCATATGCATGAAAGGATTGGATGGTAGAAGGCTGATGGAGCACCTATCAGCAAGAGGTGAAGTTTTAACCTTAGCTGATGTAACACCAGGATCTGGAGTGTTACATCAAGAAGTTAAGATGGACCTACAGGAAGCAGTATTTGATAAGAAGCAGTTCGTGAAGAACTCAGGTCCCAGAAGATTAAAATAGCCAAGCCGTAGGAGCCAAACCTTGAGACATCAAAGATTCGTCAGGAACTAGGACAGTAGGATCATGGTTCATGTCGAGGTTGATGAAATCCAGAAGTTGGAACGTAACTCCAGAAATATTGAAGGATGCCACGAGAGACTTTGCGACAATAGTGATGATCTGGCAAAAGAACTGGAGAAGGACAAGCATGATCGGAAGAAGCCATCGGAGACATGAACAAGACTTGAAGAGTTTGACGACATTGACCATTAGAAGCCCAAACCCCTATTATATACGTGCGTTAGATGCGCGATTGTGAGCTGTCATTTGCTTGATGTTTTTTTTTCGACAGCCACAATAAAACCCGTCTTTATAAAACTATTGTTTGCATTGTGTGCATCCCTCTCGATCTCTCTTATCTCACTCCAAAACCCATGGACCCATTAGAGGATAAATGGAGATGAACTCATGTTTCCTGGACCGATGAGTCAATTGGAGACAGTCCGATGGATTCAGAACATGGAGGATCAAATGGAGAATAACCCTATAGCCGTAAAGGATGTGACCCAGCATGCTCTTGAGTACTTTGAAAGAGGTGCCGCTACCTGGTAGAGGATGTACCAATCCATAAATGGATTGCAAGGAGTAACCACTTGGAAGGAATTTAAGTTGACTTTGCCAAAGTCTCGGTTATTTCCCAGAAGTTGAGGCCTTATGGGAAGGATATGAAGAAACCTTGTGCATACAAGCTTTGTGGAGAAATAGGACACAACCATAAAGAAAACAAGGATGAATACCCTCATAAGCAGAGTATTTCCAAAGGAGGTACCCGAGGATTTTCAGGGAACTTCGGTTGGAGATTGTTCCCAAAGGTTTTGTTGCAGCAATGGAAGTTCAATCTACATTGTTGGGAAAGATCTGTGAAGCTCAGAAGGACGACAAAGAGATTGCTGAGGTAAAAGAGAGGATGAGCAAACGAAAGGCCGAAGGTTTTCGTAAGGATAAGCACGACACCATATGGTTCGAGGACCATGTATATGTGCCCAATAATGCAGAGATCAGGAAGTTAATACTTCAGGAGGCTCATGACTCACCATACTCGATTTTCCCTGGAAACACCAAGATGCATTTGGATTTGAAGGAGTCTTTCTGGTGGACTGGTATGAAGAAGGATATTGCGGAGTATGTAGTCATAGGTGATGTATGCTAGAGAGAGTAAGATAGAGCATCAGAAGCCAGTCGGACTACTACAGCCTATGCCGATACCCGAATGGAAGTGGCATAAGCTTGGCATGGATTTCATTACCTGATTTTCCCAGAACTCGAACGGGACATGATTCTATCTGGGTAGTAGTTGATTCGCTTGACCAAAGTGGCTCACTTTATCCTAGTAAAAACCAACTATACAAGTGAGAAGTTGGCCAAGATATATTTGACAAGGATCGTATGTCTGCATGAAGTTCCGAGGACCATCGTAGAGGAACACAGTTTACTTCAAAGCTTTGGAATCAGTTCCGTGAAACTTTGGGAACCAGGCTAGAGTTCAGTACAACCTTTCATGCGCAGACAGATGGATAAATCGAGAGAGTCAATCAGATTCTGGAGGACATGTTGAGAGCTTGTGCGCTAGATTATGGATCTAGTAGGGATGATAATCTACCTTATGCGGAGTTCTCATACAACAACAGTTACCCAGCCAGTTTGAAAATGGCCCCTTTAAGCTTTGTATGGGAGAAGGAGCCAGAAACCGTTGATGTGGGACGAAGTTGGAGACCGTCAGTTGTTTGGATTAAATGTGATCAAGGAGTCAAAAGAGAATGTTACGTCGATCGATATAGACTGAAGGTAGCTCAGTCCAGGCAGAATAGTTATGCATACTCAAAAACGCATAGAGGAAGTCTATGAAATTGGAGACAGAGCATGTCTTCGTGTGTCCCCTCTACGAGGAGTTAAACGATTAGGAGTTAAGGGAAAGTTAGCCCCNCGAACGGGACATGATTCTATCTGGGTAGTAGTTGATTCGCTTGACCAAAGTGGCTCACTTTATCCTAGTAAAAACCAACTATACAAGTGAGAAGTTGGCCAAGATATATTTGACAAGGATCGTATGTCTGCATGAAGTTCCGAGGACCATCGTAGAGGAACACAGTTTACTTCAAAGCTTTGGAATCAGTTCCGTGAAACTTTGGGTACCAGGCTAGAGTTCAGTACAACCTTTCATGCGCAGACAGATGGATAAATCGAGAGAGTCAATCAGATTCTGGAGGACATGTTGAGAGCTTGTGCGCTAGATTATGGATCTAGTAGGGATGATAATCTACCTTATGCGGAGTTCTCATACAACAACAGTTACCCAGCCAGTTTGAAAATGGCCCCTTTAAGCTTTGTATGGGAGAAGGAGCCAGAAACCGTTGATGTGGGACGAAGTTGGAGACCGTCAGTTGTTTGGATTAAATGTGATCAAGGAGTCAAAAGAGAATGTTACGTCGATCGATATAGACTGAAGGTAGCTCAGTCCAGGCAGAATAGTTATGCATACTCAAAAACGCATAGAGGAAGTCTATGAAATTGGAGACAGAGCATGTCTTCGTGTGTCCCCTCTACGAGGAGTTAAACGATTAGGAGTTAAGGGAAAGTTAGCCCCGAGGTTTGTAGGACCATACCGAGTTTTCGAGCGTATGGGAGAAGTTACCAACAAATTGGAGTCACCCGAAGGACTGTCAGGAGTTCATGATGTGTTTCACGTTTCCCAGTTGAAGAAGTGCCATGCAGAGATGACCAATATTCCCCTGTAAGGACGCTTGACCCTGGAAAGGATAATGATGTTCCACGAAGTGGAGTATGGACTTCATAAGTATAAGTTCTTATCTCGGTATGTGGGATATCCCGCGAGGATGAGGAGATGAATTACTATTGGATATAAAGGAGGTGTGATGTTGGAAATATGGATCAATGGAAATTCCATGATGAGTCTGAGTAATCACGTGTCAGTTTGGTACCAATAGAAGGAAGAAAGACATTACAATAGGATGAATATTAAGTATGCTAGGAAGCTGGAAGTTGAATGTTGGAATAATGATCAGTTGCCCCGAGGATGTGTTCAAGGTTTGCAAGTGATGAGATGGGCCAGAACCCACAGGCCCCAGGACCTGCCGAGAAGCAAGCACACTCTTGTTGAAGGAAAAACCCTGGAAGAAGTTACGATTTTATCGAAAGACGATTCTATAGGAGTTTACGCAAAACCTGAGAGTTGTTAAGGAACGATAGATGTTTGTTTGGCTTGCAGAATCAATGGATTTATCCGAACTTGGTTCATCGACAAGAGAAATTCTACAATGCTTGTGAGGATGACCGAGTGTTAGAATGCGAGATTCGCTAAACCATGTACAAGGTAATGATTTGGGTGCGGGATGGATTGATCACCATACCGACTTACTCTTATTATTCGCTTTGCTATATGGGATGGTAAATCTGAGTGACCTACCTATTGTAGAGTGACGACGATATTAATCCTTGTTGAACTTTAGAATGGTATAAGCATTTTTTCCCTTGTACAAGGCAGTTGTTGCCAACCGTAGGATATACGGTGAGAATCAACCCAGACCCATTTCCTGCAGGAGAAACCATAAATTGTTGACCACCATGAGATAACGATAGTTGTTTAGTATTGGTGCCAGACCCGTCAACTAAGAGGACCCAGTTTTGGAATAACCTTACCAGGATGAAATGGATACAGGAATTAAGAAAAAGGTTAAGCCACTACCGGAAGAGCCAGAGAAGGAATTATCCTTAAGATCTGAGAAGACCGACACTGTCAGTAGTAAGGATGGAGTATATGAGTTTTGATGGAACCTTAACAAGGCTTCTAAGGGTGGTAGCACGTGAGACCCCGGAGACGATCGATGGATTTTGAAGACCCCCAAACCCTAACCTATTTCTTTCTAGCCTCTCCGAATCTCGAGGACGAGATTCATTTTAAGGGTGGTAGTTTGTAACATCCCAAAATTCTAAATTTTCGAATGTTATAAACAAATAGATAGTTTTGATTGATTGTTTGATTGATTGACTGAAAGTGAGTGAATTCGAAACTTTTTGAAAGTTAAATGAGAGGGAATAAAAGGACTTTCCCAAACTTTCATTTTTGCTTTTATGATCTTCGGGAATTCAAATTCTTTTCACCACAAAACCCTGGAGAGAAGATGACATGACTTCTTCCATTTATTTAAATGACAAGGGGTGTTGAAAATATTTGAGTTTCATTTG
>LR880969.1:813030326-813040418 GCA_904067115.1 Aegilops sharonensis | reverse complement strand
TGTAACATCCCAAAATTCTAAATTTTCGAATGTTATAAACAAATAGATAGTTTTGATTGATTGTTTGATTGATTGACTGAAAGTGAGTGAATTCGAAACTTTTTGAAAGTTAAATGAGAGGGAATAAAAGGACTTTCCCAAACTTTCATTTTTGCTTTTATGATCTTCGGGAATTCAAATTCTTTTCACCACAAAACCCTGGAGAGAAGATGACATGACTTCTTCCATTTATTTAAATGACAAGGGGTGTTGAAAATATTTGAGTTTCATTTGGAAAATATTTCCAATTCTGAAACTTTATGCAACTCAATGATTTTCACGAGCGAAGATAAAATGACTTCTTCAAAACATATGAAATATGAGTTGGGAGTTTCAAAGAATTAAATTCAAAGTTCTTTTGAATTTATTTTCAATTTGGAGTTATTTGAGTTTTATTCAAATTATTTTTCTCCAAAAATAAAATACATGGAAAATAGGGTAACATGATTCCCTACATCAAAAAATTGGAGAGAAATAAATTTGAATTAATTTTGGTATTTTTAAAATGATTTTTGTTGGATTTTGCTAGGGCAGAAGCACTCTTTGTTTTATTTGAATTTTTGTGTATTTTATTTGACTCTAGAAAAATGTTCAGATTGTAGCAAAATCTTTTTCTGAAATTTTGATATATTATGTGCCTATATAATATATTTATTTCTTTGGTTTTATTATTTTTGTTTGTCTCTGTTTAAATAAAGAAAAATACTTCCGCCGAACTGGGCCGGCCCAGCTCCCAGGCCAGCCCACGGCCCAGCGCGCGCCGCTCGCCTCCCCCGTCCCCGAGCGGGACTCCGCTAGGGAGTCCGCCGCCGCCACGGCTCGCCGGCGCCGAGTCCGCCTCGGCCTCCGTGCCCCCTTCCCCAAGGCGTCGCCCCCCTCCTCTTATAAATCCCCCCTTCCTCTGCTCGCGCCGTCGCTCCTCTCGCCGCAAGCCGCCGCCCTCTGCCGCACAACGACAACCGCCGCCGCCGACGAACTTCGCCGCCGAAGCCACTACTCCGCCGCACTCCGCCCCTCACTGTCGACCCCGGGGCCACCGCCCCAAGGACGCCGGAGCCGCCGCCGCCCGATCTGTCGGAGCCGGCCGATCCACCGCCGCGGGTTTTCTTCGCGAACCGGCAAAACCCGCGCAAAACCCGAACCGGTTTTCTTCGGTTTTTTCAGCTTAAGTCGTTTTTCTTTTTTTTACTTAGATCTAATTAGAAAACGTTCGCTGGTTAGGTCTTCTCAGCGAACGGTTCATTCGTTAGCGTTCGTTAACGAACGTTCGCTTTTTAGCCTTTTTATTTTTCTGTTAATTTCGGTCAGGGACCCATCCGTGAATATTTCTTTTACAGATTAGTCCCTAATCTTCAAACGGCCATAACTTTTCACTCGTTAGTCCAAATCCAACGAAACCAACGCCCACTTCTTCGTTATGATCCCCTCTATCCAGTAATCCAACTTAAAAATGTTTTTGAAAGTTTTAAAATTTTAATTCAAACTGTTTTGAATTTGAACTTCGTTGATCATAACTTGAGTTTCGTAACTCCGATTTAGTTGATTCTTTTTGCAAATCGAAGCTCTTGACCTAAACTTTTTCTGATAAGGCCAAATACACATAATTTTGGGACTGTTAGAAATTGTTTTATGTTGCAAGAGTTATTTGCTTGGTTTTGATGTTTTCCGAATTGTTTCTTCGTTTTTTCCGATCTTTTGATTGATTGCTTATGTGTGGTTACTATTGCTTGATTACGATAGATTGAACGGAGTGTGACGAGTAGACCTATCAAGAGTTTTGAGTGCGAATCATCTTCATCAACTTTGCAGGCAAGTAACACTTTGATCATACCTTTTCTACTACCCAGTTTTTATGCATTAGATCTATCCTCAAACATTGCATAATTAGGATCTAATTAAATAGTGGGATGGGAAGTAGATGAGGTAGTACCTATTACCTATTTTATTATCAAACCTTTGGGAGTTACTTCTACGTTTGCTTAGTATGCTATGCTATGCTAGTAGACGATGATTGGGTGAGTGTATCCATGACAGATGTGAGATTGTTATTTAATGGTTTATTTAAGGTGGCAACTTAAACACACATCTGGGTGGATTGAGGCACCTGGTTTCTATCAGGACTTGCCTGTATTTCTTCGGACCGCCACCCAGGCCCAAAGGGATCATGAGATTATTCAAACTAGAAACTTCCGTGTGCAGCCACAAGCCATTATGGGCTCTGGCGTAGTTGACTAAGTTGTGCGAACTCTTACGGGTAGGCTAGCTGATGTAGGGGATGTAGGTTGGTACGGTCTACCCACACGTAAGGTGCTAGCGCTTCTGAAAGACTATGTCTCGGTCATCCGTCTCTCAAACACCATGTAGTGCGAGAAACCAAACGGAGGCGATCGAGTCTTGTGGGGAAAAGTGCACAAACCTCTGAAGAATGTACAAACTAATCATGATTAGCCGTGTCCCTGGTTATGGACATTTTGAGTATCTAGTACTTGGATTATCATGTGAATCTCATCATGTTACTTTAATTAATATTGTTGGGTTGTTAATGAGTACTTTTAATTGGGATTAAGGATGCTGTCAACCATTCTCAATGTTCAACAACCACCATGATAGTTAAATAAATTTATTCCTTTGAAGTAGGGAAAAATTGACTTTGCGCAAAACTGTAACCATAGAGCTTTCCACCAGCCATATATGCATGTATTATAGGCTTATTCTTTCATTACTCTCTATGTGTTACATTGCCAGCATATTCCATGTGCTGACCCGTTTTCGGGCTGCAACGTTTCATGTTGCAGGATCTTACGACGAGTAAGTGATACGTTAGGGTTACGACTTCTACACTCAAATTTGCCGTTGGTGTTGATGGGAATCCACAACCTTGTTACTTCCGCTATTTGGATTGAGGTAATAGTATTTACGTTACTTTATACATGTGATTTACCTCTGTTATAAATCCTCGAGTACTGTGTGTGTCAGCATACCGATCCAGGGATGACACTTAAGCACAGAGACTTGATCCATTTGGGTCGGGTCGCTACAAAAGTTTTTCCCATGAAGTGGTGTCCTCTTGCATCCAAGATCCAACGTCGAACTGCATCCGAGGTGTCTTTTTGCAGCAGAGCTCCAATGCCCGTCGGCATCCGAGGTGTTACCTCGGTCTTGAAAAAGTTGAAATGGTTCAGTCGAGCTTAATGTCAGAGAAATTCTCTTGGGAGCCGGCCACTCGCATCCGAGCTTTATGCTGGAGTGCTTCTGAGGTGGTGCACCACCTCGGCCTTGGGTTGATATTTTTATGGATTTTTTATTTGTGCAATTTATTCTCTGCCGAGATGTATAGCCAGTAGCCCTCAGGGTGTCTGTTGACTCAATGCATCGGTGTGCGCCTAAAGTATAGCATAAACTGCTGATCGTAGTAGCCCTTGAGACACAAGTTGATTCGCGAAATTGGCGTGAGGATAAGGTCCCTACTCGGCAGCATACTTTAGGAATGAAAACGCGGTGCGCAATAGCTTCCGAGACTCAAGTTGGGTGCGGCCGACCAACCTAAGGATCGTAATCTCCTCGGAAAAAGTTTTGCAATTTTAATTCCTACATTGAATCGTCAATGTAGTAGCCCCCGAGCCACTGGTCGGGTGGCAACACTAGATCAGGGGATCGATGTGTCACTTTAATAGTTTTTAATTGTGAAGCACGAAGCCTAGTAGCCCCCGAGACTTAATTTGGGCCCAAGTGGCCGAATTAAGGGTCGATATCCATTTGACACAAAATTTTATTATGTTTGAGACAGACTTCTCGGCAAAATTATAAATTTCTCTTAAAGGAGTTGGAGCAGCGAAAGCCGAGCTTGCCAAGGTCGGCCCCAAGGGGCTTAATAGAAAGGAAATCAAAGCCAGTGGGAGTTATGAGAGCATTTTCTCAAATGCTCGATTGTCTTGGAGACTATGCCCCGGACTATATAATAGATCGGTTGGAGTAAATTGACATTAATAACAATTTATGTGTAAAGATTCTATGTATCCAAGCACTTTGCATCATTAATGCTCGAATCTGCATTGTACAAACTTTATTGCCTGACCATCCGCTTCAACCTCCTCGGCCAGTAGCCGGGGAGTGTTTTCCTACTTTATAAAGCCTTTATGAGGGCAAAGATTTATGGAAAATGAGGCAATCCGGCCATACGATTTTATAAAAAAAAGTACACAGAGATATATGTTATATTACTATTAAACGTAACAAACATCTTCTGGGAAAATAGTTCCTTTATAAGTTCCTTTTCCCAGGATATCATGTTGACAATGATCGTGAAACCTCACCTCTGATCAACGTGGGAGGAAAATATTGAGGATTTAGTTTGGGGAAAGTTCTCAAACTCTGTGGTCTTTAATGAACCTAAATTTTCACTTCCGTCGTTGCCGACCAATTACATTCTTAAGACAACTAGCTTTCGGCTTCACCCGTCTAAGGTACGAACCCGAATGACCCAGTAGTAACAATCACAGAGGTACTCCCTTTACCCCCTAGCCCAACAATCGGGAACGTAGGGGGTAAGCACAGGAGCCAGGCAACCCAGCTTGGCCAAAATCTTAAGTCAAATTGGTACATATTTAAGGCTTTATAACAATGATTACGGAAGGCAGTACTCCTATATTGAATACATGCATTGTTGATATGTTGGCTCTCCAGGAGTCTCGATGTAACCATGCCGAGGTGCCTCAAGGAGCCCTCGACACGGTTTATTGGACTCTTCTATAGTTCCAAATTCTTTTATACCAAAAACTTGAGGTTATAATTGCGCAGTTTCTTTTAAAGACGGTCGAACTGCTTTTCTATTAGGTACCTCGGACAAGCCGAGCACCTCTATGAAAGCAGACTTTCTGACTTATCAAAAAGTCATTTGTTTTACACAGGCAACCTTTATAGTTAATATTACTAATCAGGCGACCGGATTTGCACATGTTGTGATACTCAGCTTTTAAGTTGTACTTTGCAGCTTTATGCTATATGTTTATTTTGACTCTATTGTCACCGTCTATCATTTGAAAGTGGCCCATTGTCGTCTTCCACCCCTTCATAGATGCTACGGGGTGTGTTTCCGCAGTAACAAGACAACCCTTAGCTGACGTCTCGGTGCCTGGAGGCAGTTGTGTTAGCGGAAACGAGGCAATCAGATATGCAAGCTTTATAACTTTCACTTAGTCATAGGAACTTTAAGTGGGGAAGCAAGTTACTACCCTTCGGTTAGTGTTCGGTATCAGCCAAGGTCAAGTCATTAACACTTCAGCCAATGTTTTGAAAGGCTCATCGTTTAACACGTGGCGATCTCTATCGATCTATAGTTTGACATAGTCATCAGATCGCTGACCAGTTTACGCTCATTCTGACAACCAGTTTTCGGCTTTCTCCATTGAGGTACTTGACTAGTTAAACCAGAAGTGCAATTACAGTGGTTCTCCCTTTATCCTTAGTCGAACAATTGGGAACGTAAGGAGTAAGCACAGGAGTCAGGCAACCCAACTATTGACCAATGGAACAATTCGAGACCGATGCATATAAAGAAATATCGGAGAATGTTTTGTCGAGGAATCCATGGAGTACCTTGGCTTTTCGTGGGTTCGGCTCTAGTCACAGCCCACCATTAATATTGTCGATGCTTTAAAGGCGTCTGGCGTTGCATCACGAGAGTTATGTTCAGAAAAACCAAAAAACTTACATAAAAACTTTAAGTATAAATTAAATCAATTTTTTGGTGTCAATCCAAAATTGGTCTTCTAAAATTAATGTGTGCTTCTGCCATGCTTTTACATGACACATCCAATCTTTAAACTTCAAGTTGGTCATCCTTCGGCTTCAACCTCCCTTCCCGAGGGCGGATTGTTTCTTAGAGGCCAGTTTAGCGAACCAAACTCGAGTGGCTTTATGAATTCACTCAACCAACCCCGTCTACGAGCATAGCAAACAATAAACTACTTCGTCTCGGGTCATTGTAACAAGGGGAATTGGTTCATCCTACCTCATGATACTACTCAAGAACATAACTTCAAAATTTCACCTACTGCATGCATGGTGGGGAGGTATAATTCTAATGCAATAAAAATCATAGGTATTGTAAAAGAAATATGATCAATAACTTGCCTTGCTGACGATCTTCGAAAGCTAGGGACTCGTGGTAGCAAGGTTAGCACTCCGGAAATTCTACCGAGGCAAACAAAAATCATAATAAGCATATAGCACATGATCACTTAGCATAACAGCATAGTAATACGAAACACACAAAAACAAACGAATCAAAACCCAAAGAAAAACTCGAAGAAATCCAACTCATTGTTTTCCTACATCAAGCAACAACTAAGAAATAGTTTTGCATAACAAAAAATTTCTTAACATAACCTAAGCATAGGTTTTTGATACCTAACAGAAAAGAAATCATCATGCAACTAGGAGCAAAAAGAATCACCTTAAAAGCTATTATAAAACTCCTATTAGGCCTAAAACAATCCTAGCAAGTAAAAATAAAATAAAAGTTTTATTTATTGTAAATAAAAGTTCATGCTCTAAAGTTACAGAAGCTAACCTAGGATAAACTATCACATAGGAAAAATAACTTTATTTGCTAATTAAAACAATAGGAAAACAGTAGCTAGTTAAATAAATATGAATAACATGATTCTGGTTAAAACTATTTTTTTATTAATTTCTAAAATGCCCAAATAAATTTCTACGGTTAGGCAATGTCAAAACAAAGTTGTGACAAAAAGAATCACTAAAAAAAATATTTCTAACTCATTTTATAGCAGAATTACTATTCTGTCTAAATCTAAAATAAAACAATTTTAAATAATTTTAACATGACTAATTATATTTTCTACAGAAACTACAAGAAATTTGTAAACCAGCACAAAAAGAATCACTTAAAAATATTAAGTAGATTAAAAGATATGAATTTTTCAAAACTGAAACTATTCTGTTAAAAACAGAAACGAAAAATAAAACTAAAAAAGAAAAATCGGGCGCTAATGGGCCTATCTAGCGCTCGGCGTAATATAACTAAATAGCGCACATGGTTTAACAGCAAATAACCGCGTCGGGCTGGTCCAACTAATCTAAATAAAACCGGAACTAAACCGGAACAAAAACCGGTTCACTAAAACTAAACCTAAATAAAACGTACCCCTTCGGGGGATCTAACCTAAGCCCTACGATCTAGATCGAACGGCGACGAGAGCTCCGGCGACTTACCGAGGCAGCGACAGTGACGGCAGCTCGGGCGGCGACGGTGCGGGGGTCTCCGGTGGTCGGGGACGTCGGCGGGGACCTCCGGCGGGTGCGGCGTGACGAGGGGAGCTCGGGGTGGGGTCGGGTGAGCTCGAGGGTGGCCGGGGCGGTCGGTGCGGCGACAATGGCGCGGCGGCGCACTCGGATCTCCGGCGGGGGTTTGCGGCGAGAGGAGAGGTCGGGCGAGGGGGCGAGGGGGAGAAACGGGGCGAGGGGGGTATTTATAGGGGGAAACCTCGACTTGGACGAGGGGCAGGTCGGGGCGAGGAGATCGGAAGGAGATCCCGGGGATCTCGGGATTCCGGCGAGCGGCCGCGGGGTGTGGCGTGGGGAGGAAGAAGGTGGTGGGGCCGGGGCGTCAGCGGGTGAGGGGAGAGAGGGATCGGGTCGGTCGACCGATCCGGAGGGGTTTCGGGCGAGGGGGGCTCGGCTGGGCTGGCTCGCTGGCGCGGCTGGGCCGGCTGGTGGCTGCGCCTGGTGGGCCTCGGCGTTGGCTGGGTCGGGGCTGGCCTGGCTGGCGCCTGGGTCCTCCTTTTATATATTTTTTTTTGAAATTTAGAGAGAGGGGAAAAAACATAGTAAATATAAATATTTTATATAGGACATATATATATCAAAATGATCAGGGGAATATTCCCTCTAATTTGAACATTTTTCCAGGGGCAAAACTCAAACTTTATAAAAAATCATTTTTCTAAAATTCCAAATAAACTCAAATTTGAATTCAAACTTTTTGGCAATGTTTTCTTCTGACATTTTTGGAGTGTCATGTTTACTCCTCTCATACTTTGTCTCAAGTATTGTCAGGCATTGGTTTGAAATAAATTTCAACTGCCAAACTTTGAATTCAAATTCCAACAACTCCAAAAACTTCTGAAACATCAAATGCCACTCAAATTCAAACAAAATGCATAGATGCTTAGCTATAATTGTAAAACATTCCAAATAGGAAATTTGGGATGATACAAACCTACCCACCTTAAGATGAATCTCGCCCTCGAGATCCGGGTTGGCTAGCAAATAGGTGCGGGTGGTCTCGAAGGAGGTCTTCTTCTCGCTCCCAGGTGGCTTCCTCCTCGGAATGATGACTCCACAACACCTTGCAAAACTTGATGATCTTACTGCGGGTGACTCTGTTCGCAGTCTCGAGAATTCGGACGGGTTTCTCCTTATAAGTCAGATCACTGTCGAGCTGTATGGCCTCTAGGGGCACTGTGTCTCTCAACGGAATATCGGCCATGTCGACATGACACTTCTTCAGCTGAGAAACATGGAAGACATCATGAACTCCGGACAATCCTTCCGGCAATTCCAACTTGTAAGCAACTTCTCCACGATGTTCAAGGATTTTGTAGGGGCCAATGAATCGGGGTGCTAACTTTCCTTTGACACCGAACCTCTTGATTCCACGAAGTGGGGACACACGAAGATATGCTCGGTCTCCCGCTTCGTAAGTTACTTCCTTGCGTTTACTGTCGGCATAACTCTTCTGTCTCGACTGGGCTATCTTGAGTCTATCTCGAATCAGCTTGACTTTCTCTTTGGAATCTCTGATAAGATCGGAACTGAAAAGTGTTCGATCTCAAACACCATCCCACAGCAATGGTGTTCTGCACCTCCTTCCGTATAGAGCTTCGAAAGGGGCCATCTTCAGACTGGTCTGATAACTGTTGTTGTATGAGAACTCTGCGTATGGCAAATTATCATCCCAGCTAGACCCATAGCCTAGCACACAAGCTCTCAACATGTCCTCCAGAATCTGGTTGACTCTCTCGGTCTGTCCATCTGTCTGCGGATGAAACGCTGTACTGAACTCCAGCCTCGTACCCAAAGTTTCATGCAACTGATTCCAAAACTTTGAGGTAAATTGTGTTCCTCTATCTGACACGATACTCCTCGGAACTCCATGCAGACATACGATCCTGGTCATGTATATCTTGGCTAACTTAGCACTGGTATAGGTAGTCTTCACGGGAATGAAGTGAGCTACCTTGGTCAATCGATCAACCACTACCCAGATGGAATCATAACCTGAACGGGTCCTGGGTAATCCTGTGATAAAATCCATTCCAAGTTTTTCCCATTTCCACTCGGGAATCGGCAAAGATTGAAGTAACCCTGCTGGCTTCTGATGTTCTGCCTTTACTCGTTGACAAACATCGCATACTGCTACGTACTCGGCAATATCCTTCTTCATACCTGTCCACCAGAAACTTTCCTTCAAATCCAGGTACATCTTGGTGTTACCGGGGTGAATCGAGTACGGTGAATCATGAGCCTCCTGAAGAATTAGCTTCCTGAGTTCGGGATCATTGGGTACATAAATACGATCCTCGAACCATATAGCTCCGTATTCATCCTTACGGAACCCTTTAGCTTTTCCTTCATTCATCTTTTTCTTTATCTCATCAATTTCCTTGTCCGACTTCTGGGCTTCACGAATTCTTTCGGCCAAAGTGGACTGAACTTCCAGAGTTGCAACATATCCTCTCGGAACTATCTCCAGTCGGAGATCTCTGAGGTCATCGACTAACTCCTGGGGTAATCCCCCTGCTATAAGAGTATTCACATAACTCTTACGGCTCAAAGCATCTGCTACAACATTAGCCTTCCCTGGGTGATAATGCAATCTCATGTCATAGTCCTTGATTAACTCTAGCCATCTCCTCTGCCTGAGGTTCAACTCTTTCTGCGTGAAAATATACTTCAAGCTCTTATGATCTGTGTAAACATCACAACGGTTTCCGATAAGGAAATGTCTCCAGGTCTTGAGTGCATGCA
>LR880969.1:812926633-812952670 GCA_904067115.1 Aegilops sharonensis | reverse complement strand
TTAAGGAATGAGATTAAATCTCTATATGTCGATTCCTAACTGAATTATTTGGGACTCTGAAGTGACATGAATCCTTTTACTCACTAATAGTGGCCAAATTGGTGTATTACCAAACAACATGCAGTTAGTAACTTAGTATACTAATAACTCTGATCTGATTACTTGACTAATGCTGGAACCAACTTTTCATATGGTTTTTAGGCATTCCAGATGTGGTTCAGGCAAACCGTACATATATTTACATATCACCGTATCTTTTTAAAACTAACACGACCATCTTTTCTTCCTTGTAGGGTAGCAATCAATGGCTAGATGTGATGAAGAAGAAAAGAGAAGTCCATGAGGGGATCATAAATTTGGTGCATGAACAGTCTGGTGATCTGGCAACAAAGGTAATTATTACTCTGAAATTATACCTTTGTTTGTTCTCAACTTCTCATTTAAGCATAGCAAGTTGCAAACCACCAAGTTGCAAACCACCACATAGATATGTAGTGCTGACATAACTTAATCACTTGATACACTTAATGTACCTTGAAATGCTACATATGACAATGTTTACTGGGTTAAAATGTAGTATTAACCTAACCATTATACTACTTTGGCGTGCCTTATCATCTGAATGGAAAATTAACCCTAAAAAGATTGGTTGTTCCAGCAAAGATGCCTTTGAACAAACTAAAGTGGAGAATACGTTTCTTGCATAGCTGATTAGCAATAATTTATTGCACTGGCCTCGAAGGTCAATACCTTTTCGTGACTGTTGTCTTTGTAACTCAAAGATGGCCTCATAAGCACTTGTTACGTGTCTTCTATTTGTTTAAAACTGCAGCATATTCATGTTCCGTGTTCTGAAATTTGCAGATGATGGTCTTGGTTGTGATTTTCTTTAGTCGTTTGGTCCAATATTTACTTCTATTGAATGCCCTGAATAATTTGGCCTCGATAATTTAGCAATTCAACTTCATGCAGCGATGGAGCAATATCTATTCATGTATGCTGAAATTTCGTTTAGATGAAACACACAGCGGATGCATCAATCATGCCAGATCCATTTGAAGTGAATTCGTTTGTTTGCTCCATAATTGTTTTTGTAGGTTGATAGTTTCGACTGTGACCAGCACTTGTTCTGGTATCCACTACGCACCGGTTCTGTGTATATGGCCTATTCTGCCTGTTTTATGAACAGTTTCCACTTATCCCTTCGAAAGTTATAGATTAATGGACAACATAACACTCTAATGTTAATAAACCAACCTTTACTCGTTCTTCTGTGAGTGCCACACTGAATAGGGTACTTTGCTCTTATGCTTTGCGCAGTGATTTATGGCTATATTTTATGCAGGAAGAAGAGACAGAAAACATTTCTAACTGGGAGAAAAAAGGTTACATTTCTTTTCCTTCCTGTGAGGTGTAGTGTAGTGAGATTAATACCTGTCATTGCTGTTTCAACGTCAAAGTGCATCTTGAGCTCTGTAACAGTATTCCTAGAGAAAGTTCATCCCCTCTTGTAATGGTGATTATAATATTTCCTTTATCTATCAATTTCAGAAGTTTGTGGTAAGAAGCGGAAGTCACAGAGCTTTAGAGATGAGGATCACTACATCAGTTCAGTGCCTCAAAACCAAGTATGCAGCTTAAAGAGAAATATCCTTCTCAATTTTTACTGCACTAGCATTTCTGCATAATTTTTGATTTCATTATTCCTTTCCCCCTTCAGCATTCAGAAGCTGGGTTGTCAGTAAAGGGAAATGAAGGATTTGTTCAAGATAGGTATGCTGTGCATGTTTCCTGATATACAATTGACTCTTTGTTTGATGTGGAAGTGAGCCACTATCAATAGACATAGGAAATGATCAGTATATCTAATACTGGGAGATATAGGGAGTACTAGTGTAGGGAGAAGTGGTGAGAAAACCTGGTTTTCTGTTCCCATTCAATTTCTGTTTGCTATTATTCTTTACCCTTTTGTCTTCTGTAATCATAAACATCAAGATTTCATCAAATTAGCTTGAGATCACATCACACCATCCTGTGCTTATGGAACTTACCGGTTTAACCAGCAGGACAGATAACCAGCGGCTTGCCACAGGTTACATTGTCCCTGGTTTTAACTACAAGTTGTATCATCATGTTAATGTGCTTACTTTTTGTTGAATGTCCATTAACACTTGTGTTTTTCGTGTTTTTCATGCTTGCTCTCCAGCATTAATAGTGTGGTCATGATTCAGCCGAAAGTACAACAGAACTAACGGTTATTTAAAAATCTGACACTGAGTAGGGTCTGCCATTCAGTTCTAAGAAATTTTGGCCCATGCTTCCATTGCAAATTAATTTGGCATATCCAAATTTGCTCTCATTATTCATGAAATAGGTCTGCAGTTTCAACACCATGCCACTTTGAATAAAGCTTAATGATGTGTGCAGATTGGATGCTGCTGTCCTTGATTTAGTCGATGATGAAACTTCTGGAATGCAGTCTCAGAAAACTCGATATCACTGGATGAAGGTATAACGTTTCCTAGCAACATATGGATCTGCAATATGCAAATTCACGTTTGTTTATGTTAATCCTTATTTTATTATTGCAGAACAAGTTTGTCAAGTTGAATAATGGGGATCGTGTCACTTCTACAGGAAAGGTACATCTTGTGCATACAGCTTCTTCCTATACCATGTTTACAGTGCTACTGTGCTAGATGTGTATAAACTGTGATCGCTAACTTAATTTCATAATTTAGATGTGAGCAGGTAATCCTTTTCTGTTCTAGTTTGACAGCTTAAAATATGTGCCTGTCCAGTTGTTAATATCTTGGAAGTTCAGTGCTGTTTGTCTGTGTTAAAATTTTCTGGAACAAACTATTGGAAGTAGTATTTGCACTTCCAAAAATATATGTTCTGATGCCAGGATTGGTTTTGTAATGGTCTAATGTGAACAATCTGGAATTGGATTATTATGGTAAAACATGTAAATCTCCAACAAGAGGGTATTATTTCAACGCTGAAGAATATGATTTGAAATTTTAATACATTCTTGTACTATGAAAAATATAACTATATGATTGTTATACATGGCTCCTATCTAAATGGTATAGCTTGTTCATTATGAGTAGTTAAAGTTTTCATTGGACATAATACATATTTCTTTCAGCTTAGTTGATAATAACAAGAATATCATTTCCCAAATTCTAACATTTACTCCAAAACAATATATTGAGGAAATTTTGATATATTAGTCATGTGTTGGACATAGAAGGTCTATTTCAGATGTGCAATATTGCATATATTCTTAGCATATACCGTGTACCTAAGTTGCACCGATATGGACCTAAATACACCATTTTAGGAAATCGCCAATACGTGTACTGTTTTAAAAAAATATTCAAAATTAAGTATGTGTAGCTGCTAGGATCAGCAGATTACCCACTAGCCAGCAACAGCCAATAACAAACACGTATCCGTTTTTTTAGGTGTGTACGAAGACTTTATAATATGGTGCTCTACTGTCTACCTACCTAGATTATTTCTGTAGACATGTCTTACCTAATCTAGACCCTAGACAAGCAGTTGGCACAATTTTAAAACTTCTGATTACTGTTATTGTGATCAGATTAAAACGGAAAGCAGTGCAAAGATTAAGGCAAGTAAAGATATCTATAAGAAATGGCAGCAGAAGTCACATAGAGCAATCGGTTCTGGTGGAAAAGATGGTGCAGAAGGAGGCACATCCACACCAGGTAACCAACTTTTATTTGTCCTCTTGTATCACATGTGATTGTGTGTGTGTTTATTTTTTTTGCTGTAAACTTTGTATGAAGTCCATTATAGTTCATCAATCTGGTCATTTTATTTCCTGCAAAGCTGTTTTTAGTTAACTTTTGTTCTTGTTGGGTGTATCATCTTCAATAAAGCTTTATGTAAGCAACCAATTAGTTGAATTTTGTTTTAGCTTTCCTATTCGTCCACATTGTTTTCTGAAAAATACATGTATGGTAAGCATGTCCCAGCTTTACAGTTTGGCAGGCTAACACCTTTTTATTTTGTCAAAAATAATTCATTGAAGCTGTGCATGCATTCACGCATTCAGTCAGTTAAATATCACCCAATGGAGGCTTATCTTATTTAACAGATTGATGATTCTCATCCTTGATCTGGTTTTTCTTTGTATTTATGAAATGTTTGGACGTGCGTTATTTGAGGTGTAGTGAAAACCTGAAAGTATAATTAAAGCAACTCTGGTGACAAAATGGTGACCAGATTTCACTGCAACGGGATAAGCCTCGACGCCGTATGCTCTTATATGTTTGCATCCACTTGAAATCTCTTTCTTGTCATATTCTCGCTACAGTTGTGTCGTTAGTTTGGCTTGTTTAAACTGTTAATTTCGTAACTTGGATATCATTACTGTCATATGTAACACGGCCTGATGCTATGACCTTTTCCAGCTGGCTATCAAAGAGGAAACAGAAGATACCCTGCAGCCGGTCGCGGGCGTTCGTCTATACCAAATGCTGATGTGCCATCAGAGATAAGAAACCCCCAGCAGATGCGGAAGGGCAGGCAGGAAAAGGCGATGCAAAATCTGCGCAGGAATGAGAAATCTGCAAGAGACGGTAAATCTCCCGGGAAGTTCCAGAAAAACAGGAGGCCTAATGGATCTGGGAGAGACGATAAATTCCAAGACAGTAGATCCCAGAAGAGCCAAAGACCAGACGGGAAAGGGAAAGGGGGCGGAAAAGGGAACGCCAAAGGGTTTGGTAAAGGTAAAGGTAAAGGAAAAGGCAACCCCAAAGGGAGGGGTGCCAGGTGAATATCTGGCCACAAGAAAGAAATATTGTTGTAGAACCAACAGGAAAAAAGTACGCATCTCTGCTATGTCGCGCGCTTGTTACTTGCCCTAGACCGGGTCCCTGGTTTAATTCAGTTTTGTTTCAGTTCTACTGTGATAGCCGGGGAAATAACCATGATTTTGCCAGATATATGTAACCGCTTTTGTTGTGATGACGAGAAGTAACCATGGGCTCAATTTGATTTGCATCCACTATTTGGCATTGCCTGTGAGATTTTGGTAAGCACAATAGAGAAACTGGTGATAACGGCATATATGACTGTAATTGACATGGCGCGCCCAAATACCATATTTCTAGCCAAATATTTGTTATCTTCTACTCCCTCCGTTCCCAAATATTTGTCTTTCTAGCCATCTCAAATGGACTACAACATACGGACGTATGTAGACATGTTTTAAATTGTAGATTCACTCATTTTGCTCCGTATATAGTCATTTGTTAAAATCTCTAGAAAGACAATTATTTAGAAACAGAGTGAGTATATTTCATGGGCAAGTTGCTTTATGTCAAAAATATATTGCAGCACAAACTGACTTACATTGTCAACGGTGAGCAAGCTACTGTACTGAAAATTGTGTCGTTGCGGCCATGTAAGTGCATCTGGTGCTAATCATCATTGCGCCCGCTGATACCACCGCTCTCTCGTCCCATCCCTACCACCGAAACCTAGCTCCACGGCCCCGCTTTCTGGCCAATTTCCAAGCACTAACCCGCCGCGCCCTCTCGTGTCGGCGAGGTGCGGGAGGACCCGGTCTTGTCAAAACGAGAGGGCACTGGCAGATCAGAACCATGTGTTTCTTCTTGTTATGGTGTCAGTGTGTAAAAAAAAAGGGATTTGGGGCCTGTTTTCTTCAATTTTTCCCGAGTGTTTGTTGCTCGATGACTAAAAAAACAGAGCTTAATTAGTTTCAACGATGCAAAGATTGGTTGTGGATTTCTTTCTTAGAGGGAAAACTGTACATTCACCGGGCCTGAGTTTGGAGTTTACCCTGAAGATGAAAACAGCAGGAGGGGATAGCAACCTGTGTGAAAGTTGATTGCAACGAGCATGCCATGCCATGCCCATGTTAATTGAATTAACGCTATTTCCACTTCAGTTTTCCTTTTGCAACTATTCACGTCTCTTTCTTCCCAGGGACGTTACAAATTTAAACGGTCTTTTTTTTTTTTGGAAGCTTCCTGCATGTTGTTTGCGAAATCTTCCTGCATGTTGTTTGCGATACATCCCTTGGATTTTCATTTCAATCTTCCTGCATGTTGTTTGCGAAATCTTTTTTTTTTTGCGGATGACGCCATTTCCACCTCTTTTTGGAAGCTTCTAGAAGCTCTTCGATGTTTTTCTGCTTTTCCTTTTCTGTGTTTCTTTCTGGTTTCCTTTTCGGCTTTTTCCATGTTTGTTTTATTTCATTTTCTTTCCTCTTTTATCTTCCTTTTAAAAATTAATGAGAATCTTAAAATTTCTGCACACAAATTTTATATTTTTTTAGTAATTTTCAAAATCGTTAATGTTTTCTCAAATCCATGAATATTTATAAAATTCAGAAATACTTTTTCAAAATATTGAGCATTTTTTATGATTCATGCATATTTTTAAAATAATGAATATTAACCCATGAACATTTAAAAAAATCATGACCATCTTCTAAAATTTGTTAATGTTTTTTGATTTTGTGAAAAATTTCAAATCTACCAAGTCGCTGTCTTTTTTTAAGATAGCGCCATGAGAAAAAGTGCAGCGATGCATGCTGGCTAGCGACGTGAGAGGAGCAGGAGAGTTAGCGCTACTAGGCCGTGGCCCGTCAAGCTAGTGACGTGCGAGCAGGGGCAGGCCTAGGAATTGAAGATTGTGTATTCAAATTTTGAATTTCTTTTGGGAAGCCTATAGTCCTCCTTCTAACGCGTATAACCGATTATAGTAGTATATTGTACTAGTTCTAAACTATATGAAAGATATTGCATAATATATTATATTCATCAAAGTTGATCATAACTTGGCATTGTTCAACATGTAGAAGTACAAATTGTTCAACATATTGTGGAAAAATCTAAGATATATAGAGGATAGAAAATAGAAAATGATAAGAAACTTTACAAATTACAGGGGTACTATTCTTTATAGATAATGTCCGATGTAGTAAATTCAAAATTTATAAACATTCTCAAATTACAAATGTAAATGGAAATCCCCATGTCAAATATTTCACAATCGAATGCAAACAAGTTCTAATTGCACTATAGTTAAATAGGCAGACTAATGTACTGTAGTGCAGCCTGCTTAATTAACAGCATGAGAAGAAAACTGTGCTCCGGCCTGCAGCGATGGATGTATTCAATTGGACTAAGAAAGAAGAATTGGCATGAGAGGAGACGTCCCAATTTCATAGGTGAAGGATCAATATATCCTATTAGCAATTATACCTGAATCTGTGGGTTGTGGCTTTGAAACTGAGCCATGCCTGCTGGCTGCTGCCCGCTGCTGGATCAGAACCAGGGTAAGTTTCTCGAGGGGTCGTTTGTTTTTTGGAGGGTCAATGAACGAATTAAGTTTCTTGAGGGGTCGTTTAGTAAAAAATAATGCCGTTTTCCCATGATCTCAACCTTTACAGTAGCAATGCGCCATCTGGCCAGACATAGAATTGAACGAATATACTGCAGAGATAACATCTCAAATCGCCACTTGAAAAATGAGACTGGATCAAATCGCTACTTAAAATGTCGTATGCAAAGAAATCCCATTGCTTTTTCATGTACACCATGGAACTACACAAGTTTTCCAAATATGGAAAATGCAAACCCAACGCCAACACAACTGGATAGTTTTTTCTTTTTTTTTTGAGAAAAAACTGGATAGGCCGAACAATCTCATGTACGGGCCGAATAGGCCGAGCTGTTGGACCGTTCAAGATTTGCGGGTCAGCCCACTTTAGCAAAGGACTCGCATAGTTTCCGGTACTGAAAAAAAAAAGTTTCCAGCGTGCGCCTCGAGCAAATCCACCCCCTCCCTCCCCCAAACCCCCACCTCGCCGGCGCCACCACCATTGCCGCCGCCGGAGAACCCGCCCTCTGGAGGTGCACCCGCCCGCCGATACCACCGCCCTCTCCGCCGCCATGATTTGCGCAAGTAAGCTCCTGCCCCTCGTCCAAATCCCTACCACGGAAACCTAGCTCCACGACCCCGCTCTCTGCCCAATTTCCGAGCACTAACCCGCCGCTTCCTCCTGCCGCCGCGCCCTCTCGTCTCAAGTCTCCGGCGAGGTGCCGGAGGACCCGGTCTTGTCGACCAAGTCGGGGCTGCTCTTCGAGCGGAGGCTCATCCAGCGCTACATCGAGGTCACCACCGTTTCCCCCGCTCTAGGTTTGGTTTTGGTTGGCCTAGGACCTTTGCGCTGAATCTGTTTGGTTTTGGTTCCCTAGGACCATGGGAAGTGCCCGGTCACCAAGGAGGAGCTCGCCATGGACGACCTCGTGACGGTGAAGACCAACAAGGTGAGGCCTGCAAACTGTTTCTCTTTCCTTCAATGCGGTTCCAGTGTTTATGTTGTTGTTCTGAAGAAGAACTTGTTCAGACACTAGGGTTTGGTCAAGAGCCTCGCTGATGCCTGCTAGTGCCACACTTTGTGGTCGCCTGCTTTGGATTGGGTGTTTAGCAATCCTTGACTGCAAGGACAGGACACCATGCGGCAATTACATGGTGCATCTTAGTATGTATGGGGTGACAGTCTCTTACTTGTGGCGGACATACTAGTTGGCCATCATGTTCAGTAGTCTCGTGTCTAAGGTTCTCCGTTCTCCACATAGGCAATAATTAACCCCGAGAAGGAATCATCCTACTTTGTAATGCAGTTTTGCTCCTTCAGAAATATACCCGATAGGTACTCAATCAGACTTACATTGTGGAAAAAGGACATTAAATTAGGGAATGCGTGCAGATTTTAAGATAAGCAACCTAACTCTGATTTGCAGTGATTTTGGATTCTTTTGCATGGTTCAAGTCGCCGTTTGCAGTAACTGGGAAATATCATTTGAGGAGACACTAGTATTTCCACACGATGCTGACTATCTATATAAAGGTTTTAGTCATGGGTGTGTAACATATTAGCTTCAGAAAGTACTGAAATAGAAACAGTAATCATGTATTGCCCACCAGTTGATTGAAATGTTGGTGTCTTAGATAAGGTCTTGTAATGATCTTTGTGATAATCTATTATATCCAAACCAGAATTGATAAACCTGATTGCACATGTATGTATGCGCCAATACTTGTGGCGCTGAAACTTTTAACTTAGAATGGCAAAAGAAATCGACATCCTACGTGTTTTTTAAAATTTGACATTCATACCTGAACTAGTTACCATACTCTCATATATTGTGTGTAGATGTCACTTGAAGTACTATCATTTTTTGCAGATTCCTAAGCCTAGACCTCTGCAAGCTGCAAGTGTCCCTGGACTCCTTGGTATGTTTCAGAATGTAAGTGCCTGCTTCCTTTCTTTTACAGTTTATATGCTTGATTTTCTAGTTATCATAATTCTTAATCTTTCTTACCTTGTTTAGTAAAACGTGTAGCATGTTTTTTGTATTGGAGTCTCTTGTTGTAATTTTTAAGAATTAAGTAAGTCTTTTGCCTAAAGATTGTGGGTCTGTTTCATAATGTGCTTACTTTTAAATTCTAATAGGAAGAAATAAGTAGTACTTGAACATGAACACATTCAGCTCACAGCACTTCCCTTTTGCTCTTTGACATCTTAAGACGACTTTTTTTTTTTCCGTATGTAAGACTACTGAATTCACTTCATTTTTTATGTGGGTATTTAGTGCCATGAAAAACCGAACGATCTTGATCTTCTGCTGTTGAATAGTTTGGAATTCTTATCGAGCTGCAAGTGCAGATTAAGACGTCTTGCCCCTTTGATGTTTGCAGGAGTGGGATGCTCTCATGCTGTCTAATTTTGCTTTGGAGCAGCAGCTACATACAGCAAGACAAGAACTCAGTCATGCGTTATACCAGGTTTTCCAATCTTTCCAAATAGTGTTTTGAATTGTATACACGTTTTTGTTGTATTCAACAATAAACTGTTTTTCCTTTAAAATTGCAAGTGCCATTTGATATCAGGATCCTAGCCATAGCTAGGATATCTTTGTGGATCACTTGGATAGGAGGTTCCTTAAATCTAAGAAATGCTTTATTTTTTTTATTCTTTCATAAGCATGATCATCATGTACCCCTTGGTTTTTACTAGCTTCTTTTGCCCATTTCCAGCATGATGCTGCTTGCCGTGTTATCGCCAGACTAAAGAAGGAAAGAGATGAATCTAGGACACTTTTGGCTCAAGCTGAAAGGCAGGTTCCTGTTTCAGCTGCAGGACCTGCGCCTGTAGCTGCTGTTACAAATGGGAAAAGAGGTTTTCACCGTTCTAAAATGTCAAAAGCTAACCTTTTTTTTGTCTGTTTTGCGCTAATCCTCTTTCCTTGATATACAGCTTTGGAAGATGAAGTGGGTCCTGATGGGAAGAAGATACGTCCTGGTATTAATCCTGTCATGATTGATGAATTAACAGAATGCAATTCTGTGCTCTCAGCACAGCGCAAGAAACGGCAGGTGTGCATCTCTTCTCCCTAACAATCAATTAAAGAAGGACCTGAAGTTTGTTGTTTGTCAAACCTGTCCTGTTTTAGTTCATAGGAAACTTGATATGTCCTTCTCTAAACTTGCGTACTACATGCCTTCTAGATCGGGTCATATAAACATTATATGCCAAAAATAATTGTGGTTTATACCCAGTTGGTTTTTCGTCTTGTTTTGTTGAAATGGTACACTAATTTCTGTGTTTTTGTCAGGTACCTCCAAGTTTAGCACCAATTGATGCACTTGAAAGATATACTCAAATCTCCAGTCATCCACTTCATAAGACAAACAAACCAGGGATTTTATCTATCGATATTCATCATTCAAAGGTCAGATTATTTCAAGTTTAGTTTTAAAAAGTGGTAAATTGTATGCTTGAATAGTGACACTGCAATGATTGTTGTTTACTTACCTAATGATTTCTATATTTATCACCAGGATATTATTGCTACTGGGGGTATCGATACAAATGCAGTTCTTTTCGATAGGCCATCGGGTCAAGTCTTGTGCACTCTCACTGATCACTCAAAGAAGGTCCATCGCCAAACTCAAACTCACTGACTCTCTCCCCATCATTTTACATCTACATATGTTAATATAGCTTATTCTTATGCACAGATTACAAGTTTGAAATTTGTTCCCCGGGATGAGCTTTTGATAACCGGATCAGCAGATAAGGTACACCTACTGCATAGTAGTAAAGTAAATCATTAATGTGATATTAGCTATGTCAAGATCAGTTCTAGAAAAACTTTTGCCTTCACTAAGTTTTCATTCTGGTGATTAGGGCTCCCTTACATAAATATGATTAAAGGATAATTTATTGATCCAGTAATCTGATAATACCATAGTCATCATACAACTCATCATTATAGGCTTCACTCTTCTGTTTGTAAACTCTGCAGACTGTCCGTATATGGCAAGGCAATGAAGATGGAAGTTATGGTTGCCGGCACACAATGAGAGATCATGGTGCAGAGGTTAGTTTGCATTGACATTTGTTTCTGGTGAATGCCTGCTTATTTGATGTTTGCTCTGCGTTACAGTGTGCACACAATTTTATTAGGCACCAACTGGCGGCCAGGGGTTGTGGGTGAGTGAGTGAGCAGGGATGGGTATATCTAGAGCAGCCGGTCAAGGAAGAAACCAGAGCTGGACTATAGGGATTTGAGAAATCTTCTTGGTTATTCATAATGAAACCATATGAATGCTTAGCCTAAGCAGCCGTTGAAGGAAGAGACTGGAGCTGGACTTTAGGGATTTGAGGAGACTTCTTGGTTATTCATAATAAAATTATATGAATACTTAGCCTAAGCAGCTGGTCAAGGAAGAGACCGGAGCTGGACTTTAAGGGATTTGAGAAGACTTCTTGGTTGTTCATAATGAAATTATGTTAATACTTGGACTACATAGCCAGTAGCCCGATACATGAAGATTGGAAACAAATAATCAACTCAGTATCAATTCATAAAATTACATGTTACTTCCTCCGTTCCATAATAAGTGTCATGGTTTTAGTTCAAATTTGAACTGAAACGATGACACTTATTTTGGAACGGAGGGAGTAACGAATAAGCTGCTCACATCCATGACGGTCAATCTGCTATAGAACTTGCTGTTGCATGGCAGTCAATCTGCTATAGAACTTGCTGCTATATTGTCAGTTCTACTTGTTGGTTGAATGAGCTCGGATAAGTAGGAAAACAGTCTGCAATATGCTAGAGACTCCAGTTTTTGTTTTTTCTCAAGAACTATAATAAGAGTACACGTCAATATCTGAGATCTAGAAAAACAAATAGTTCTCTGTTAGTTGTCATTGTTGAACCTTTTTTTAAACTGTCGAAATGGTTCGGCTACACTATTATTGGCTTGTTCCCTTTTCGTGCATGCAGCGATGCTAGCTAGCAGAGGATGTTCTTGCATTCTTTTCATGTGGATCCTGTGCATTTTCTCTATTTTGTTATTTGAATAATCTTGCTGTTGAAGCTGCTCGTTGTATTATCTTACGTTCTGATTTTTCTTTTTGAAAATGTACCAGGTTGAAGCTGTGACGGTCCATGCTAGTCAGAAATACTTTGCAACTGCCTCCAGAGATAGCACATGGTGCTTTTATGATATTTCAACAGGGTCTTGCCTCACACAGGTCTGGTACTTTGCTTAAATTTCCAGAAGCATGCACATCTAGAGATTTACCATTTTGACAAGTGCTGTTATTCAGGTTGGCGAGGTTTCTGGACAAGATGGATACACATCAGCAGCTTTCCACCCGGACGGTCTTATTCTTGGAACAGGCACATCAGAAGGTGTTATCAAAATTTGGGATGTAAAATCACAGGTAAGACAAGGCAAAAAATACTATTCAGATTAAATTCAGGTTGACATCCATGCCATCCTCTTGTAATGTCTCTCATCTCGTGATTGAAAATTTATATTTGCAGGCAAGGGTTGCAAAGTTTGAAGGGGAGGTCGGGCATGTTGGAACAGTGACTGCTATGTCCTTCTCAGAAAATGGATATTTCCTAGCGGTATGTTACTTATTTTCTTTTATTATAAGATTGAATTCTGTGGAAGTCAAGATCTTTGCACAATAACTCTGGATCACTTGCTGTTTCATACTGATATTTTCACCATCACTTTACAGACCGCAGCCCTTGATGGTGTAAAGCTTTGGGATCTACGGAAGTTGAGGAATTTTAGGACCCTCTCTCCATACGATGCAGACACACCAACAAATTCTGGTAAGGAGATCTCTATTTTTTTCTAAAAGAAATGCGATAGTACTGGGTTTCTACATAAATTGCAAGTTGAAATTTGGAAGAAAACTGCTCAAACTAATGTGAAATAAGGCTTCCATACAACCAGAATCCGTATTTTCATGAATGACAAGACATTTTCTCTTGCAGTGGAGTTTGACTTTAGTGGAAGTTATATCGCCGTTGCCGGTTCTGATATAAGGTATGCTACTGACCGATCCAACTTAGCTGCTTGGTATTATTATCCTGTAAGAAATGAAATGGCTCAGCTCACGATACGTTCTTGGCTTTGCGCTGAATATAACCTCTTGTGCATAATGGTTGCAGGGTTTACCAAGTGGCCAATGTCAAGACGGAATGGAATCTTGTCAAAACATTACCAGATTTATCCGGCACAGGTTCGACATACTAGTATTTATCTGCTCTGGTCCAGTGTCGCAGGTTCCTTTGTCGAGGGCAGATTAACATGGCTGTGTCTGTCCTTTCCAGGGAAGGTGACGTCGGTGAAGTTCGGGGCAGATGCCAAGTATGTGGCTGTAGGTTCCATGGACCACAACCTGCGCGTATTCGGGCTCCCTGGAGATGAGCAGATGGAGGAGGCAAAATCAGAATCACCGGCGCAGTGAGTAGATGGTACATATATTTGATTTTGCTCAGGGTGCGACAACCATTTTGCCGTTGGTATAGTCTGTGTCGTCGAGGATACGCTTGAAAGAGGAATATGCATGCCCCTGAACTGATGCAGCCCGGCGGTCCAAGTAGTCCATCAAACCTGTTGTGGGGCGAGCCGCATGTTTTTGGTAATTCGACGAAATATCTAAGATGCCAAAGGCTGTCTAGGTCGTTGGTCGTTTGATGCGAGGGCTGCGCGGGATTTGCTACCGACGATATTTGATGCGACTTTGATAGCTTCACTAGGAGTACCAAGGAGTATACAGAATATAATATGGATGAGCAACTCCTTTTGTATGTGGAGAAAACCCAAACCCGCTGAAACCTTCCTTTTGTTTGACTTGTACTCCCTTGGTCCCAAAATTTTTGTCTTAGATTTGTCTAGATATGGATGTACTTGATACATCCATATTTACACAAATCTAAGAGAAGAATTTTGGGACGGAGGGAGCACTGCATACTAGAAATCATACATACATTGGCACCATTATATATTACAGGCCTTTGCATAAGCTCAACGTCCACCCAAATCTCATAATCTGAAATGAACAGGACAAAAGAAAAGCCAGAGCCTTTTCCTGTGGGAGCTTATTTATTATTCATTTCCACTGTACCGGCTCCCCCACAAGCTCAAGTAAGCTCAATGAATGCGACCACCCTACCACGGCTCGGAAAGCCTCCCTCAATACAACACATGCATGCCTATTCTCTTATTTGTCACTCGTACAATACGCATTACTAGCAATCTTCTGCACTGCCACATCATCAGTTGATCGCTCAAAGGGGCTCACCTGAAAGCCATCTATCCATCATAGCCAGGCACTCCCTTGGCATGTACTCCGGGGCTGTGTGGCCGGCACCCTACACGCACATTTTTAAATTAATCAAATCATAGTCGACTTTTTACTTCCTCCGTCCGGAATCTACTGACGCTCAAACGGATTTATCTAGCGTTAAAATATGTCTAGATACATAGGTTTGAGCGTCAGCTAATTCCGGACGAAGTAAGTACTAGATTTACTCCCTCTGTAACTTAATATAGGATGTTTCTTTATACTATCATGGTGTCAAAATACGTCTTATATCAAGGTAGAGTGGGAGTACTTGTTATGGATGCTAACTAGCTTTGGTAATTAAGCTCAAGTTAAACCTGAAAGCAGTTAATGGCGCATGTATATATATGTTCATCCAGACATGTACCTTCACAGTTGCGTATGTCAGATTGTTGGAGTAAGTTCTCGTGTATCTATGCAAAACAAGAGAATGAAAAGGCGACGTGTAAGGCATCAATATGTGAACTACAACCCTTCAGCTTTCCACTAATAAACACACTAGGCCAGAACGTATAACTTGTGCTGGGTCGGTGTCCTTACCCCACAATTTGGTCGTCCAAACGCCATGGTCGCCAACGGTCTGTGATGGGCAGGTTAAGTCTCCTGATCCATGCTTGGGTGTCGACATAGGATATTTTACTGTCATGATCTCCACTGCCGCGTCATGAAACCACGAATCTAGTTATTTTCTTACGGTGGTAATTAAGTGAGCGACTGTTCACCCAGGTGTATATTTCCAACATCAAATGACTGTTCAGGTGAAACGTATATTAGCATGCGTGCTTAATTACCTGTATATCATAGCCCGGTATCCTTTCGTAATCAAGGCTAAATGATCATCAACCGTGCTGCTGATTTCGTATGTGTAAGGTAGATTGAAATCACATCGTAGCCATGATGGAACGGTTTCCTGCACAACATACACCATATTTACGAAATGAGCCCTTCGTTATTGATGGAACATGGGGTTTCTTATTTGGTGGCGCATGCGGAGAATTCCCTCGCCGCAAAGAAAAGCCTAGGGGTTTATTAGTTAAAAGCTCATAATAGAAGGTCAATTTTATAATCACTAGAATAATTCTCTTCCAATTCTCACCTCCTACCTTGTTATTAAAACAGTAGGAGTAATTCCGGTTTCCTAGCTCTAGTTAGGTCCAGTCAAACACTTTATCAAGTAAGAATGCATATACCTCTAAGCTAGTCCCACCCTACCTTACCTTGTGAATACCCAAACTCTCCCTTACAGCTTCGTCATTTGTCCATAACTCGGACAGGAAATATGTGGCATTCTGCATCAAACAAATGAAGCACAACAGTTAAGATGTTGACGTAGTTAACGCCGTAAAATAAGATCTCACCACAGATACTAAATACTGAATAGGGCAATACATGTGCCAAGATCCAATTTTGGCCTTGTTACTGGTAGCATGGCAAAAAATATTACTATGGCATTTTTATCAATTAGTCCATGGAAAATTTGGAATTCTTAGTTTTTGGGTCATTTTTTATCAATTAGACAGAATAACAAAATGAAACCGATAACAGATTTCGACAAAGCAATCAAGAAGTAAAAAAAACAAGGGTGTGCTTTTTGCCTCGTTTGTTATAAAATGGGGCTGGGAAAAACCCCTTTTATTAAAAAAGAGATAAGTGAAAATGAAAACTAAGAAGAATCGACGTTTACCCTGCACACAGACGAAACTGCGGACTCTGTTAGCCTTCTCCTTCCATGATCTCGCGACGTCGGCTGCTTGTCAAGGGTGAGGCTTGGATATTCTGGACAGATTTTCTCCAAGACGTGTACATCGTTTAAGCCCCTCATGCACTGTATCAGAAGCCAAAATACCGACCAAGTCATCAACCAGCAAGCTGCTAGCGCTAGCTAAGTGTGTCGTGTGATTGCTACCGGGATAATCAACACATTTGGGGCTGGTACTGTCACTCACCCCTTGGATTTCTTGGAGGGAATTGGCACAATGGGAGTTCGATGGCCAGCGATATTCTCCTCCACAATCTTCACGAGCAGCCTGCAAGGTGAATGCAAGCTAATCACATTTTCTGCACTGCGGTTAACTATATATTGTTCCATGATATTCCAAATTAATAGGGATGCACTTGACCGAATTCAGTATTTAAGTTAATATAATTTTTTTCTGACTGAGAAGCGTTATACTTGACAAGAGAGGTAGCAAGCTGATTTTTTTTTTTTCCGAATAGGAAGAAGCAAGCTGATACCAAATGTAATTTGTACTAGTCATCTTCGTATAGCATACACATAAATTACTCTGAAAAGGTAAACTTAAATATGTCGTGACTATGTCACCTCATAGATTTCATCTGGTATAATTCCCATCCCATGAAGAAATGGAATTCGAGCGTTGAAGTCCGTTGTTGTATCAGTGTATGGATTGCCAGCAATGACACCCTGACCAATTAAGATAAATTTCCATGTTGGTACGATTCTAACTCCTTAAAGAGATCATGTGAGTACCACAGCTTGACATATCGATAAGCATGCTAAACATATTATCAAAGGGAGGCACGAGAAAAAGAATAACCGTAAAATTTTAAAAACCTGGTCAATCTTTGTATCTGACGGTGCATATAAGCAAAAGGTCATTGCAAAGTTTCAATTACAAAAGGCATAAATGAAAATAGAGAAAATAAACATGCATCGGTTGACTACTTAGAGCATTGTTGCAATGGACATTGGGTTGTTATTTGTAACTGAATAGAAAATTGACCAAGAAAAGGAAAAGATAAAAGGGTGAATTTCACCCAAATATGGTAACCACGTGTTTGAACCCACTGAAGTTTGAGAAATTCATATACCAGATCCAGACACATATTTGAATAGAAATATTCAAATTAAAACAGATTATATTTGGTTTTCCCGTGTTGTGTTATTAAACTAAAATTTGTTGACCTTGATACATGGAGAACCTGGCCCTCACCACTAGAAATGATATTACAGATCTTAGAAGGAGAATAAGAAACATCACAATGGCACAAATATGAACCATGAATAATATGTCGGATGAGAAGTCATGAAAGTAATTGTTATGAATACCTTGAGATTAATGAGCCGCTCATCACCAACTTCTATCCCTAGAATGAAAGCGACATGTAGTTAAAAGATGCACTTTATACCCTCAAAAGAAATGCATGTGCTTTGAATAAAGTTGTAAGCAGAATAATCCTTGTTGATAGAGATGGAGAGCGTGAAGGAAGTTGAATTACCTTTAGCAATTTTCATAGCAAGAGAAGGTATGATTATGCCGCTGTATGAATCACCCGAAATATAGAGCGGATTCGACAAGAACTGTGGGTGCTCATCAAACCACTGTAGAGGCAACAAGGAAGCAATTGGAAAATTGCACAGATGATTAACTTGTAGTACATTCTAGTAGAAAATGCGTATAAATTATAACCGGCGGAGACCGTTTCGAGGAAGACGTGCAGCTGTTGAATAGCAATTGTGTCACTGGGTATGGTTCTGTTATCTCCGGTGGCATATGAGAAGCCTGTCCCTGCCGGAGCGTCCACGAAGATGACATTGCTAACCTGCAATATATGAAACCAGCACATCACAACACATACATATTTAATTAGTAGTACACAACAAGTAGACATAACAATTTCTCCTCTGCAGAGAGGGATTTTTAATTTTGTCACATCAACAAAAGAATTCAGGTGATTGTAACAAAAAGTACACTGTTATATCACATTTGAAGGAATTTTTCTGTAACAAAACGAAAGGGGGGAAGGGGGGTTAACCTTGGTCCAAGACGCTGGCTTGTAGAGCAGAGTGGGCAGGCCTCCCGTGTAGCCATGGAAGTCGAAGTAGAACGGGCCGATCTCGTAGACGAGGCCGGAGAGGGCGGAGCAGCCGGGCCCGCCGGTGAGCCAGAGCAGGACGGGGTCCTCCGCCGGGTCGCGCTCCGACTGGATGAAGTAGTAGAAGAGGCGGACGCCGTCGTCCAGCGCCACGTACCTGCGCCGTACGTACCACACGACCAAGTTAACCGAGGAGGAAGAAGAAGACGACGACTTAGGAGAGAGCAAGCAGAGCAGACCCTGTTTCGAGGGAGAAGGGCAGGGGTCCGGCGAAACCCGGCAGCCGCGGCACGGCTTTGGTGGTGATGGACGGCGTCGCGGCGGACAGGAAAGGGTGGGCTAGGAGGAGCAGCAGCAGGGAGGAGGATAACGGCGGAAGCGGCGGCCGGTGGTTGGGTGGCGTTGTCGCCATAGCTAAGCTGGACTCTGTCGATGAGCAGGAGAGGGGGACGTACGGCACCGCAAGCGGCAAAAGTTGCACCAGCTCACGTGATTTGGCAACAGTTGAACACAGGAGACTATGTATACGGTGTCAAAAATTGTACTTCTGTAGTGCCTATCCGAATCAGCATCATCACGTGTACGACGTGACCCTCGTACCCGCTTTCATCCAGACCGTGCGATCCAGTGTGTCACCCGACCGATCGGTCCAGCCCACGCATGACTCCGACACCCTGTCTCACCGAATCAACCCCTCCCTCGTACTATTTTCTTCCAATCTGCTCCAGCCCCCCTCCCCCCTACCTAATTTGCATCCGCACCCTACTCCTCCAACGTCGTCGCTGCACCTCTCCGGTCGATACACACGCATTGCCGGACCTCCGCAACCAGCACCAACGTGCCCGCTCGCCTTTTACGACGGCGTCGTCCATCCAGGATTCGTCCATAGGCAGATACACTCCACCCCATGTAGACGACGTCCATGGCATACACCGTGCCCGGGTGTTCAGTCAAATGTCATTGAGCTTATTTTTGAATGCCATCTCATTTTTTTAGAGTACGAAGGATGGTGGGGTACTCGACCATGGAGTATGAGTTGTTGCGCGATGCGTGGTTGACCGTATCCGCGGATTTCATAGACAGGAGCAGAGGGAGGACTCTTCTGGCAGCGTGTGCACGATTCATTTCGCGCGCGAAAGCACATTGCGCCCTACGACATGCAAATCATTTGAACAACGCGATGTGAGATTGTTATCGTATTGATGGTACGCCATCCAGACCATCGTCACCAAGTTTTGTGATGTGGTTGCTCCGCCGGAGGCAAGTAGGCCATTGCGGGGTCAGCGAAGGGGATCGTAAGTTTTACTTTTCTTGCTCAATTTGTCTGACTGAATCATCCGTTCACTCAATATTGGTTTACACATTGTATAAGCCCGTACACGCTAACTCGTGATGTACCATATGATAGACGGACAACTATTTACTTACATACACCGTTGGATGAAGCTGAAGAAGCATTATGTGTGGGACGACATGATCCATTCACGAAAAACTTATACAAGACTTATTTGCATGCTATGGATGGATGATTTGTGCTATTTTCTATTCGAACTTTGATGAAATCCGTCATATTTACATGAATTTCGTTCGGTTAGTTAAAATGCGGGTTGAAATGTATGTGAGCAGCGTTGGATGATCGGCGTCCGTATCCATGTCCGTGGACTGGTCCCTGTTCACGGATGGATGCCGGAGCAAATTTATGAGTCAACATTAAAGATGCCCTACCAAAATATATGAAAACAAGAGTTGTAACCTTCCTGGAATCAACACCCCATACCCACTTATCCCAACATTTACATGGTCAGCTCTGTCCATGGTTTTCCCCGGATCGGCCACGTCCCAACCAACGAGCTGCCACACGTACCTTATCTCCATCGTCACTGTCAGCTGCTGTCGTTTTCTTAGGTTAGCTTCAGAAAGCTTTTAGTACACTACCTTTAATACTAATTTTATGAGTATTGACTAGTACGTAGTACATTACATATGCTGATTGGACGAAATTGAGCGATTTTCTCCATGCGTGCCTGTCAGTTAGCAGTGTCGTTGCTTCCGTGTTTCCAGTAGCTGTTTCTTTTTCGATGCAGGAGTAAGAGCATCACTAGTAGTACCCTTAAACCCTCAAACTCTAAAAAATAACCACTTTTTTACGAGTTGAAACAAAAAAAACGCAAAGACTAGAACCTTTTAACCCCTAAACCCGTAAACAATTTTAAGGGTTGGAACCCGGGTCGCTCTCCCAGCCTCTAAAAGTGAGGATTGGAGAGGGAAAATAACCCCAACCTCTATTCCTCCGCTGCGCGCGCGGGAGGAAAAAATCAGGTTTGTCGCCCGCCTCCTCCCTTGCTCCGCCCGTCGCCCTGCCCCCAATCGCCGCCTCCGCGACGCCCACGTCGGCCCAGCAGCCGCCCGTCCCGAGCCAGGCACAGGTCGCGTCGGTGGTCGCACCACCCACGTCGTCGGCGCCAAGCGGCGGTGTGCTGGCCAGCACGTCGTCCCTCCGCAGCCCGCAGTCGCCCCGGCCCCCGCCTCCCGCCTCGCCCCGCCCGAACTCACCCCGCCGCAGCCGCCCACCACCAAGCGCTGTCGGAAGACATCGTCGGTTGGGCCGAAGGGTGCTGCGGTCGCCAAGCTCGCCGCTGGAGGGACCCTGGTCGTGAAGAGGACCACCTCCCGGACGAAGACCGCGCCCGCGCCCCCAATCGCCGACTCTCCGCCCGTCGTGCACGAGGTGCTTGACGGAATGCCCGCAACTACGACGTCGTTCATGGGACTTCTCCAAGGCGCGGAGGTGGACCTCGGGGCTCCTCCTCTCGAACCCTTTGGGTTTGGTGATGACTTGGAGGAAGAGGGTGATGAGGAGGAAGGGGAAGATGAGGAGGAGGTGACTGAGATAGAGGAGGAGGCGTTCGTCGCCCCGCCGTGCGCTCGACAAACTATACCGAGGCCGAAGATATTCTCTTGGTTCGTGCTTGGGCACATGTGGGGATGGATGCAAGCACCGGCACCGATCAAACCGGTAAACGCTATTGGCAACGCATAGAGGACACCAATTGCAAGATCAAGCCGAAGACCGGTGGGTACATCTCTCGTACATACCGGTCGCTTCAAGGTCGGTGGGAGTTGATGAAGCCCCAATGTTCTCGTTGGAGTGCGGCAATGGACCAAGTGAAGGATGCACTGCCTAGTGGAACCGTGGAGAGTGACTATGTGAGTACATGTGTGTGTTTTCACATCTATTTTGATGCTCTTACAGCTATTGTTAGGTTCTTATGTGTGTTTACTATGCTATTGGTGGGTTTGTAGGAGGCAATTGCCGGCTTGAGGTACAAGGAGATGGCCGCTTCCAAGGGCAAAGCATTCTCATTTATGCATGTTTGGGCAATTCTTCAAACTTTTGACAAGTGGAAGTTGAGGGATCAAGATACTGCACCCAAGAAGGCAGCAATGCTTAGGATGGATGATAGTGACGAGGAGGAAAGGAACTTGTGCAAGCCCGAGGGAACCAAGAAGGATAAGCTAAGGAAGAAGATGGAAGTAGAAGCGTCAAACATAAGCGAGAAGATGGAGCATATGATGAAGTCAAAGGAGACATTGACAATGAAGACATTGGAGACAAAGCTTCTTATCACCGAGAAGAAGAAAGAGGTGAAGCTTGCACAAGTTGAAGCAAGGCGTGAAGAAGCCAAGCGCAAGGCCGACTTGGAGGAGAGGATGATCAAGGTTAAAGAAGCAAAGGCATGGAAAGAACTCATGGTGGAAGAGAAGGAGCACATGATGATGTCCAAGAAGGACATGGATGAAGACCAATTGATGTGGTGGAGGGACTACAAGGAGGACATCGCAGAGAGGAAGAGGATATTTCGTGGTGCATCCTCTACTCTTCAAGGTGAAACTCCGATGAGTGGTGATGGCGATGGCGGTGTGGAGGACTCCACCACCGGCACCTATGGATGTGCTTGATGGACGTGGAAGTGGTCTAGAAGATGGCGCCGAGGTGCAACTATTTGGTGATGGTGCCGATGAGAGGGGAAAGATGATGATTTTGTGATGCAAACTATTAAACCATGCATCAATGATTTTCATTTCCTAGTTTGTTTCAAGGTTGATTGTGTTTTTCTAATGATAATTGTGACATGTCAAATGATAGTTTTAAGGGTTAGGATTACGGCAAAGACTAGAACCCTTAAATTCAACCCTTATAATCTTAGAGCATCACTAGTAGTACCATCAAACTCAACCCTTATAATCTTAGAGCATCACTAGTAGTACCCTCAAACCCTCAAACCCTCAAATCAGTTTAAGGGTTGAGAATTGACATTTTTTGGCACTTTTAAGTAAGGGTTGAGTTTGATGGTTCTAGTCTTTGCCCCTGTTTTTCAATCCTTAAAAATGCCAAAAAATGCCAATTCTTAACCCTTAAACTGATTTGAGGGTACTACTAGTGATGCTCTAAGATAACATTGCCGAGTTGCACACCCGAGTAGGTGGGGATGGCATGGCACTATCTGTCGGATCGATGTGCAAATATACGCATGTTTCCCTCGGAAAAAAAAATACGCATGCTCGTTTTGCCTTTGAAAATAAAAAGGGATAAGTCTGCAGCGCAAAAACTAGTGTCCAAAACGATTTATCTTTTTCGAGTTGGAACCAGTGTCCAAATTGCGTTGTGTTTTTCTTTGTGCCCTCTTTGCCGAAGCCGAGAGCGCCAGCATGTACGTTTGGGACTCTTTTTTGCGCGAGATGTGTGTTTGAGACTGCTTTTACATTAAATTCTTTGTTTTTTTATAAAGGACGATTTTATTATCTCAAATACAGCATCAAGCGGATATAAAACATTACGAGTAAGAGCACCCCAGCTGGGCGCAACAAACCCGCCTTATACGGTCGGCCGGGCCGCCCGGTCACTGTCCGGTCACGTTTTTTCGACCCAGACGGACTCCTTAAATGGGCCTCAAACGCCTGGGTTGATCGGCACCCCTCATATCCAGCCCAAATATGGGGCGGATGTGGGAGCGCCCGGGCACGCCCGCCACATCGGACCCGACAGCCCGACCCCACCCAAATTGCATCAAATCCACCAAACCCTTTGTCCTCCTCCCGCCGCCCTCCAACCTTACCCGTGCCCAGACCCTCATCGTTCTCCATCTTGCTCCCAATCCTCACCTCCATTCCCGATCCACCACCGGAGATGTCGTCCACCCCGACCCACAACTCCGCGACGGAGACGCAGTCTGCCTTGTCCATCGACAACGACTTGCAAGGCGGAGAATGTCGCCCACAAGTTGCAACGACATCGATAGCGAGAGGGAGGCGGCGGCGGCGTCGTAGGGAGGTTCGGACGTGGTGGAGCAGCTTTCTCCTCCGCCGCACCCAGATCCCCGCACCCCTTCCCTCCGAGCGCCTACACGGATTATGCCGTACGACCCCCTTGGGACAAAGGATAATGCGACTGCCGGCTGGGCTATTCCGGACAGCTTTCCGCCCACGCAGATGGCTGCGGTCAAGGTGTGTGTGACTCACCGCAGCTTGTTTGGACACGTATGAGCACGGGCACCGGCACTTCCCGGGTTGCCCTCGACATGTTCGACGGAATAACCGAACAAGAGTTGGTGCATTTTGTTTGCTCTTGTCTGATAAGTTTTTAGCATAGACCACTAGTTCATTTCACACATGATGAATGCTTGCAAACTATAATCATTTAGGAGGCGTTCTTGTCCAACATGATCAATGACAATGAAGATCCGACCGAAATGGAGTATGAATTGGAGGCCACCACCACATTTGAGGTTGGGACAACATCCGATCCCAATCCGAGCAAAAGAAGAAGAAAACCAAGACGCCGAAGGCAAGAGGTCCGGCATTCTCAAGATTTGAGGACATCTCGTTGGTCAAAGTTTTGTTGGCCACAACAATGGATCAAATGTGCGGCACCGAGCAAAAGCGGAACACCTATTGGACGAATATTTGGAAGGAGTATCATGAGCAAAAGGAGTATGTGGAGCTGCATCCTGTCGTGACCACCCGCAATGCGGCATATCCCGAACATCGTTGGGGGATCATTCAAGGGGAAGTGAACAAGTACGCCGGCTACTACTCACAAGTGACCAAACGCCCACAAAGTGGGATGGGAGTTGCAACTCATGTAAGCTCGATTGCCTCATCTTGTCGTCCATTGCATATGCTTCTTGTGTTTGCATTCTCATGCTCATACATATTTTGTTTGCTAGACGGCGGTGGCGGCCACTTTGTATCACGAGGTGGAGAAGAAGTCATTTGCTTTTAGCCATTGTTGGGTCATATTGAATGGCAAGCCGAAGTGGGACCAACTTGTAGCCGACCTCAAGTCCAGCAAGAAGAGGAATGATGGCTCAAGCTCGAACCAATCAATTGGGTTGAACAATGAAGAGGACGATGTTGTCATGGCAAATGGAAAAACCACCGTGCCAAAGGACAACTGCCAAGTCATGGGAAACAAGTGGGAGAAGGCACGTGCCGCGCGTGATGCCTCGGCTACCAAAATTTCGTCCACATGGGCGGGCATTTTTTCGGTGAGGGGGAACAAGAAGGAGGAGAGGTACAAGCTCATGTTGGATGTGCAAAAGCAAAGGATGGACTGGGTGAAGGAAGTATGCCCTAGAGGCAATAATAAAGTTGTTATTTATATTTCCTTATATCATGATAAATGTTTATGCTAGAATTATATTATCTGGAAACTTAGTACATGTGTGAATATATAGACAAATAGTATGTCCCTAGTGTGCCTCTACTTGACTAGCTCGTTAATCAAAGATGGTTAAGTTTCCTGACCATTGACATGTGTTGTCATTTGATCAACGGGATCACATCATTAGAGAATGATGTGATGGACAAGACCCATTCGTTAGCTTAGCATAATAATTATTTTATTTTTATTGCTATTTCTTTCTTCATGACTTATGCATATTCCTCTGACTATGAGATTATGCAACTCCCGAATACCGGAGGAACACTTTGTGTGCTATCAAACATCACAACATAACTGGGTGACTATAAAGATGCTCTACAGGTGTTGAAGGAAATATGCCCTAGAGGCAATAATAAAGTTGTTATTTATATTTCCTTATATCATGATAAATGTTTATTATTCATGCTAGAATTGTATTAACCGGAAACTTAGTACATGTGTGGATACATAGACAAACAGAGTGTCCCTAGTATGCCTCTACTTGACTAGCTCGTTAATCAAAGATGGTTAAGTTTCCTAGCCATAGACATGTGTTGTCATTTGATGAACGAGATCACATCATTAGAGAATGATGTGATGGACAAGACCCATCCGTTAGCTTAGCATATTGATCGTTTAGTTTTTCTGCTATTGCTTTCTTCATGACTTATACATGTTCCTAGACAATAGATCGAGATTAGCATTTGTCACTCAGTGTATCGGAGAGGTATCTCTAAGCCCTCTCGGTAATGCACATCACTAT
>LR880969.1:812895862-812916849 GCA_904067115.1 Aegilops sharonensis | reverse complement strand
CCATTGAGGAAGAGGAAGAACAAGAGAGTGCCTGCTGGCAAGGCTGCTCCAGTCGCGGCGATTCCTGAGACGCTGATTTCCGAGGGAGGCAACCCCACTCGGGCTTCTGTGTCTTTCGCTGTACCGCTGACAAGTGCCCGACCCACTTCGTCGACTGCTGATCCACCATCTCTCTTTGCTATACACCACGTCCCGGAAGACCAAGTGAGTGCTGCTAAGGAGGCCATACGCCAGGCAGGGATCATGATGGAGCAAGTGAAAGCGGTCCGAGAGGCTAGCCAGGCGGCCTATGATGCTAGTTCAGCTCTCCAGAGCAATGTCCAAGTAAGTCGATCGTTGCTTGCTTTGTTAGGATATGCTACCTGAAACTGCTTCCTTCTGGAGATTTCCATATCTGTATACCCACTGGGTGGGTGTGTCGATTGAATTTTTGTGGGGGCACACTGAGTGCACCCACTGGGTGTAGTCCCCGAGACTATGGTCGACTGCGTGCAGTCGGCTATAGTCTTTATGCTGTGAACTTCTTCACTTGACCTGGACGGACCAAGTCGAATGGAACCGTAAAACCGGTGGGGGCACGCTAAGTGCACCCACTGGGTGTAGTCCCCGAGGCTATGGTCGACTGCGTGCAGTCGACTATAGTCTAAAGAACTGTGTGCTGTTGTCGTTTTTTTTCCTATTTTGGTCGACTGGTCGAACCAAATTGGTAAAACCAATGGGGGCACGCTGAGTGCACCCGCTGGGTGTAGTCCCCGAGACTACTGTCGAATGTTTTGATTCGACTGTAGTCTTAGAAATGCTAGTATTTTTCCTTAATCACTCGGAAGTGATCTGTCTTTGATGTCTTTCGTTGGTTGACTCTTTGTAGAAATATTGCGAGCTTGTGGCTCGCTATACTGAGTTAGAGAACAAACAGATCCAGCTCAACCTCGATTTGAAGCTTGCTCAGGAGAATTTGCAGAAGGCAAAGGATGAAGCAAAAGGTATGGCTGGTGAGAACTTTTGACGACTGCCTTTGTTTTTCTGTTCATTCTCAACTCTGTTCTCATTGTTGCTTTGCAGATGAACTGGAAGAGACTTTGAAGAAGAAGGACCTTGACCTTGCAGAGGCACAGAAGGCGGCTTTGGAGAAAACAAAGCTTGCTGAAGAGAAGCTTGCCTCAGTCGACAAACTTGAAGACGAAAATGCCAAGCTGAAAACCGCTCTTGACGCGGCTAACAAGGAAGTTAGTCGACCGAAGAACGACAAGATTGCTCTGTCTGACAAGGCTGGCCAACTGGCGGGAAGCGAAATGACCCGGAGATTTATCTTGGAGGGCTCGCCAAGAAGCTGTTTCTCATGCTTGAAGGTAATCTCTTTTACCCGACTGTCTTGCTATCACCGGCTCATCATATGATCGTTATTTTGAATCTGAGCTGTCTTTTCAGAATTCTGTCAAAACTTCGAAGAAGAAACCAGTCGAGTGGAAACCAGTTTGGACCTCATCAACTCTCCTATGAAGGACGAAGCTGCTATGAATGTGCTCCGACTGGAGTCTCGCGTTGCTAGCGTGGTGGATTATCTTGCTCGAATGAAAGTTGCAGTGTCGCGGATCGACTCGACTCTCTGGACAGATCAGACGCTTCAGAATGACCTTGAATCCCTGATGACTCGACTGAATGAGATTCCAAGTCGAGTGCAAGAATGGAAAAAGTCTTCTGCCAGGTGTGGTGCTGATGTTGCTCTATCTCTGGTTCGTGTCCCCTGCAAAGAAGCGCAAGAGGACAAGCTGGTGCCTCTCAAGGTTGCCAACACCAGGAAGCACGACTTCAGATCTTTCATGGAGACTTTCATCGCTGCTGCTACCCGTATTGCCGACGGAATCGACCTCGACCAGTTTGTTGCACCTTCCAGTCCTCCGCCGGAGGAGTAAAAAACTTCTAAGTCCCACCTTAAATTTGCCTCGGAATGCCGAGTGGTTTTTGTAACCGATAAACTTTAGCAGGATTAACGCCTGAGTACCTTTGGATCCGTAGGACGTTTATCCGAAGTTGATTTATCCTTTAACATGCTTTGTTTGCCTTCGAGAGAACTTTGTTCCTCATTCGGAAGATATTTCGTTGAAACTCCAGTCGACTTGTGCTTCATCTATCCTGCAGGTAGAGATGGAACATAGACTGCGACTGACCTCGTCGTCCTTGCGGATTGGGATGAACCGCACGTTGTACTTGTGGCGAAGCTCCGAAGGAGGAGGTAGCAGTCGACCTGCACCTCGTCGTCCTTGCGGATTGGGATGAATTCCTTACTTAGGCGAGCACTGGACCGCAGCCAAGCTCCCGAGTGGGAGGTTTGCTCTCCACTCGGTAGGGTTTTTATTACTTAGGCGAGCACTGGGCTGCAGCTAAGCCTCCGAGTAGGAGGTTTGCTCTCCACTCGGTAGGATTTTTATTACTTAGGCGAGCACTGGGCTGCAGCTAAGCCTCCGAGTGGGAGGTTTGCTCTCCATTCGGTAGGATTTCTATTACTTAGGCGAGCACTGGGCTGCAGCTAAGCCTCCGAGTGGGAGGTTTGCTCTCCACTTGGTAGGATTTCTATTACTTAGGCGAGCACTGGGCGGCAGCTAAGCCCCCGAGTGGGAGACTGGCTCGCCACTCGGTAGGATTTTGAATACTTAGGCGAAGCGGTTTCGCAGCTAAGCCCCCGAGTGGGAGACTGGCTCGCCACTCGGTAGGATTTTGAATACTTAGGCGAAGCGGTTTCGCAGCTAAGCCCCCGAGTGGGAGACTGGCTCGCCACTCGGTAGGATTTTGAATACTTAGGCGAAGCGGTTTCGCAGCTAAGCCCCCGAGTGGGAGACTGGCTCGCCACTCGGTAGGATTTTGAATACTTAGGCGAAGCGGTTTCGCAGCTAAGCCCCCGAGTGGGAGACTGGCTCGCCACTCGGTAGGATTTTGAATACTTAGGCGAAGCGGTTTCGCAGCTAAGCCCCCGAGTGGGAGACTGGCTCGCCACTCGGTAGGATTTTTATTACGTAGGCGAGCACTGGGCTGCAGCTAAGCCTCCGAGTGGGAGGTTTGCTCTCCACTTGGTAGGATTTCTATTACTTAGGCGAGCGCTGGGCTGCAGCTAAGCCCCCGAGTGGGAGGTTTGCTCACCACTCGGTAGGATTTCTATTACTTAGGCGAGCACTGGGCTGCAGCTAAGCCCCCGAGTGGGAGGTTTGCTCTCCACTCGGTAGGATTTTTATGGCGTAGCTTTGAAGGAGAAGGTAACAGTCGACCTGCACCTCGTCGTCCTTGCGATTTTCATTATTTTGGATGTTAAGGCGAATCCTTGGGCTGTTGCAAGCCCCCGAGTGGGAGGTTGGCTCACCACTCGGTAGGATTTGAATACTTAGGCGAGTACTTGGACTGCAGCTGAGCCTCCGAGTGGGAGGTTGGCTCGCCACTCGGTAGGATTTGAATACTTAGGCGAGTACTTAGACTGCAGCTAAGCCTCCGAGTGGGAGGCTGGCTCGCCACTCGGTAGGATTTTGAATACTTAGGCGAGTACTTGGAATGCAGCTAAGCCCCCGAGTGGGAGACTGGCTCGCCACTCGGTAGGATTTTGAATACTTAGGCGAGTACTTGGACTGCAGCTAAGCCCCCGAGTGGGAGACTGGCTCGCCACTCGGTAGGATTTTGAATACTTAGGTGAAGCGGATTCACAGCTAAGCCCCCGAGTGAGAGACTGGCTCGTCACTCGGAAAGGATTTTTTTTACAAACTTAGGCGAACCGGATTCGCAACTAAGCCACCCACTGGGGGAAATTTCAACAAAAAATAATAACAATCACTGGGAAAATTATAACATTCTTGTCTTAGATAAACAAACTACAAAAGTACTTTTATTACATCTCAACCGAGTGAGTATTAAGTGTAAAAGGGGCGGAGCAGCTCCGCGTTCCAAGCTCGAGGCTCGTTGATCTGGCGATCAACGTTGTAGAGATGATATGCTCCGTTGTGGAGAACTCTTGTGATGATGAAGGGACCTTCCCAAGTGGGAGCGAGCTTGTGTGGTTTCTGTTGATCCACTCGGAGGACCAAATCTCCCTCTTGGAAGGCTCGACTCTTCACATTTCTGGCATGGAATCGACGCAAGTCTTGCTGATAGATAGTCGAGCGGATCAGGGCCATTTCTCTCTCCTCTTCCAAGAGGTTGACTGCATCTTGCCGGGCTTGTTCCGCTTGTTCTTCAGAGTATAGTTCGACTCGAGGCGCATTGTGAAGCAGGTCACTCGGCAGAACTGCTTCAGCTCCATAGACCAGGAAGAATGGAGTTCTCCCAGTCGACCGATTAGGAGTGGTCCTCAATCCCCAGAGAACTGATGGAAGTTCGTCAACCCAAGCTCCTGCTGCGTGTTTGAGATCACGCATCAGCCGTGGTTTCAGCCCTTTGAGAATGATGTCGTTTGCACGTTTTGCTTGTCCATTCGAGTGAGGATGAGCCACTGAAGCATAGTCGACCCGCGTGCCTTGAGAGGCGCAGAAGGCTTTGAACTTGTCATTATCGAAGTTTGACCCATTGTCGGTGATGATGCTATGCGGAACTCCATATCTGAATATCAACTCTCTGATGAAACTGATAGCAGTGCATGCATCGAGGTTCTTGATGGGCTTGGCTTCGATCCACTTGGTGAACTTGTCGACTGCTACTAGCAAATGAATGAAGCCGCTTCTGCCAGTTCTCAACGGTCCAATCATGTCCAATCCCCAAACAGCGAAGGGCCAGACGAGTGGGATGGTCTTCAAGGCTGAGGCGGGCTTGTGCGACATGTTGGAATAGAACTGACATCCTTCGCACTTGTCAACTATTTCTTTTGCCATTTCATTTGCTTTCGGCCAGTAAAATCCCACTCGGTATGCTTTAGCCACAATGGTCCGAGAGGACGCATGATGGCCATAGGTCCCCGAGTGGATATCTTCAAGAATTATCTGACCTTCTTCTGGCGTGATACACTTCTGGCCGACTCCAGTCACGCTTTCTCTGAACAACTGTCCCTTGATCACTGTAAAGGCCTTGGATCGTCGGACGATCTGTTGAGCCTCTTCTTCATTCTCTGGGAGCTCTTTCCTTAGGATATATGCGATGTACGACACCGTCCAGTCGGGAGTGATGACCACAACTTCCATAATTAGGTCGACCACGGCTGGGACTTCAACTTCAGTCGGATCATCGGCACTCTTTTGCTGCGGGGCTTCTTCTGTGAAAGGATCCTCCTGCACTAATGGTGCATGAATGTGCTCCAAAAATACATTACTAGGAATGGCTTCCCTCTTGGATCCTACCTTCGCCAAATCATCTGCAGCTTGATTTTTCAGTCGGGGTATATGATGAAGCTCTAACCCCTCGAATTTCTTCTCCAGCTTTCTCACTGCATTACAATAACCTGTCATAGCTGGGCTTCTGACATCCCACTCCTTCATCACTTGATTAACAACCAGATCCGAGTCGCCGTAGACCATAAGGCGACGGACGCCGAGTGAAATTGCCATGCGCAACCCATACATGAGTGCTTCATATTCCGCTTCGTTGTTGGAAGAATCAAAGTGAATCTGGAGAACATATTTGAGCCTATCTCCTCGAGGGGAAACCAATACAACCCCTACACCAGAACCGTTCAGCATCTTGGAACCGTAGAAAAACATAGTCCAGTGCTCCGAGTGAACTTGAGTCGGAAGCTGTTGTTCAGTCCACTCGGCGAGGAAGTCTGCTATTGCTTGGGACTTGATGGCTTTCTTTGCCTCAAATTTGATATCAAGGGGAAGGAGTTCAATCGCCCATTTTGCTACTCGACCAGTTGCATCTCTGTTATGAAGAATTTCCGACAATGGGGCGTCGCTGACGATAGTAATGGAATGATCGGAGAAATAATGAGCAACCTTCTTTGTGGTCATATAGATCCCATAAACAAGCTTCTGATAGTGAGGGTATCTTTGCTTTGATGGGGTCAGTACTTCAGAAAGATAATAAACTGGGCGTTGAACTTTGAAGGCTTTTCCTTCTTCTTCCCGCTCGACCGTAAGTACGGTACTGGCGACTTGTCCAGTGGCTGCAATGTAAAGCAGCAAAGGCTCTTTGATGATTGGGGCAGCAAGCAACGGCTGGGTGGAGAGCAGAGCTTTGAGCTCTGCAAACGCTGCATCAGCTTCTAGAGTCCACTCGAACTTGTCTGACTTCTTCATCAGTCGGTAAAGAGGCAATGCCTTTTCACCGAGGCGAGAGATGAATCGACTTAAAGCGGCCAAGCATCCAGTAAGTTTCTGGACATCGTGCACACGCACAGGGCGCTTCATTCAGAGTATGGTGCCAACCTTTTCGGGGTTAGCATCGATTCCTCGCTCAGAAACGAGAAAACCGAGTAACTTTCCACTAGGAACTCCAAATGTACACTTTGATGGGTTAAGCTTGATATCATACCTCCTGAGATTGGCAAATGTTTCAGCAAGGTCAGTCAACAGGTCGGAACCCTTTCGTGACTTGACCACTATATCATCCATGTACGCTTCTACATTCCGACTGATTTGAGTGAGCAAACACTTCTGAATCATCCTCATGAATGTGGCTCCGGCATTCTTGAGACCGAATGGCATGGTGACATAACAGAAGCACCCGAATGGAGTGATGAACGCTGTTTTAATCTCATCGGGTCCATACAGATGGATCTGATGGTACCCGAAATAGGCGTCTAAAAAAGACAACCTCTCACATCCCGCAGTTGAGTCGACTATTTGGTCAATGCGAGGAAGAGGGAAATGATCTTTCGAGCAGGCCCGATTGATATGCTTGAAATCGATGCACATGTGCAACGACTTGTCCTTCTTGGGGACCATGACGACATTGGCGAGCCACTCGGAGTGGTAGATCTCTCGGATGAACTCTGCCGCTAAGAGCCGAGCCACCTCCTCGCCAATGGCCTTTCTCTTCTGGACGGCGGACCGCCGAAGATATTGTTTAACCGGTTTGAATTTTGGGTCGACTCGTAGGCGATGCTCAGCCAGCTCCCTGGGAACACCCGGCATGTCAGCAGGCTTCCATGCAAAGATGTCCCAGTTCTCACGGAGGAACTGGATGAGCGCTTCTTCCTATTTTGAGTCGAGTGTTGTTGAGATGTTGGTCGGAGCAGCATTGGGATCAGTCGGGTGAATGTGAACCTGTTTCGCCTCACCAGTCGACTGAAATGCCGACTCCATAGCAGGCTTCTTAGCTCGCAACAAATCACTCGGATCTGCAGTTTTCTGATACTCTTGTAGCTCTACCACTGCCAACTGAGCATCGGCGATCTTAGAGCCTTTCTGGAAGCACTCTTCCGCCTTCTTCCGATTGCCCATTACACTGATCACGCCCTTGGGACCAGGCATCTTCAGTTTAAGATACACGTAACATGGTCGGGCCATGAAACGTGCATAAGCTGGCCTTCGCAGAATAGCGTGATAAGAGCTCTGGAAATCCACGACCTAAAAGGTCAACTTTTCTTTCCGGAAATGCTTCGAATCACCAAAAACTACATCAAGAGCAATTTGGCCGAGTGACTCAGCCTTCTTTCCAGGAATAACTCCGTGGAAACTCATGTTACTGGTACTGAGTCTGGACATCGGAATGCCCATTCCTTTCAACGTCTCCGCGTACAATATGTTCAGGCCACTACCACCATCCATCAGGACTATGGTCAGACGAGTGCCCTCAACAACTAGGTCGACCACCAATGCTTGCCTCCCAGGGGTGGCAATGTGCGTCGGGTGATCAGACTGGTCGAATGTGATGGCGGTCTGGGACCATTTCAGATAATTGGGAGTCGTCGGAGAAACCAAGTTCACTTCCCGATTGATAACCTTCAATCGACTTTTGCTTTCAACGTCAGCAAAAATCATCAGGGTGGAATTGACCTGGGGATATCCATCATCACTGTCATCTTTGTCCTCAACTTTTTCTGTTTCCTTATCCTTATCCTTGAGTTGTTTCCCTTGGAACTGCTGAATCAAGAGCCGACACTGTCGAGTGGTATGTTTCGGGTAAATGAGTTTACCCTCTTCATCTTTCTTTGTATGAATATGACATGGCAAATCCAACACGTCGTTTCCATCCTGGTCTTTCACCTTATTGGGGTTCCAAGGACCCTTGGGTTTCCCCTTGAACTTTCCTGGGGTCACAGCCAAGGCCTCTCCGGGAGCGGCTGGCTCGGCTTTGCGCTTCTGCTTCCGACTGGAATTTCCTCCGCCGGCCTCATTGGCGGCCGATTTATATTTACCACTCCGGAGCCGATCCTCTTCTTCACCATTTGCATACTTGGTGGCAATCTCCATCATCCGACTCAGGGTCATATCTCCGGTTCGACCAAATTTCAAACTCAACTCTTTGTTCTTGACACCTTCTTTGAAGGCACAGACTGCCTGGTGATCAGATACATTCTCGACTGTGTGGTGCAAAGTGATCCACCTCTGGATATAATCTCTCAAAGTTTCACTTGACTTTTGCACACACGACTGCAACTCCGTCAATCCTGCTGGTCGTTTGCAAGTTCCTTCAAATGTCCTGACAAACACTCGGGCAAGATCTTCCCAAGTGTAAATACTGTTGGGTGCTAACTAATTCAACCACGCCCTGGCTGAACCCTCCAACATAAGAGGCAAATGTTTCATGGCTACCTCATCGTTGCCACCGCCGATCTGAACAGCCACTCGGTAATCTTCAAGCCAAGTGTCAGGCTTGGATTCACCAGTGAACTTACTGACTCCAGTCGCCAACCTGAAGTTGGGAGGAATCACCACGGCTCTGATGACTCTGCTGAAACACTCTGGTCCCGAGACATGAACTCTGCTGCTGGAGGGAACATCTCTATCATGGCCGTCTCGGTGAGCTCTGTTCCTGTCGACCAAACCTTGAACAATAATAGATCTCGCATCAAAGCCTGGTTCCCTGGGGTCGACTGGAACTCTTCGCCCAACACTGTGCTGGCGTCTGTCGTCCTGCTGCCGAGGAGCGTATGATCCACCCCTTTGGGGAGGAGTGGGCACTCGACGTCGATTGTTGCGATCGAATCGGTGCTCATACTGCTCGCGGCCCTTGTACTGATCATCACGCCGGCCCCCACGTTCCTCACGCCTCGGGGGCGATCTCGGACTATGGGCTGATTGGACTGAATTCGCAGCGACGGATCGGCTGTGAATCCTGTTCCGCGACTGTGATACAACTGAGTTTTGATCTCCTGCCGCCCGGAGCAGATCTCTGATTTGCAGCAAACCTCTACCCGCCTCCGACTGGGAAGGCTGAATTGACTCTGCTATACGGGCGGCAGCTGCTAAATTCTGAATCGGAGTTAGATATACCTGAGTTGGCGGTTGAAAGAGCTGGCGTCGACTGGATTCTGGAACCCTTGGTCGCGCGCGCTCGTCGAGTACTCGCTGAAGGTTCTCCAGTCGAGTGCGCTCAGCCAGGTTGGCCAAGCACGCATCCTCCAAGGCACGAGCCTCGGGGGTTTCTCCAACGATAGGAGTGTGAAGTGCATCATGTTCCGACGGCGAAGCTCCTCCCTCTGGAACGAAGTGAGGGGCTCGGGCAAGTACTCTTTGTGGGCTTGCTCCGGATCGCCTCCACCATCACCTCCGTTGGTGCGGGTGAATCCGGGGGGACTGCGTGGTCCATCGACCATCAGAACCTCTGCCGTCGGGTCACTGCTATCGCATTCGGACGCAGTCTCTGCGGAGCCAGTCGAACAGGCCGTAGAGAGATTCGTCGGGCTCGATCGCCGCGACTTGGGGTGTGGCCGACTGGCGGGCCATCACATGCCTCACCCACCGCTGAAGCCTCGACCGACCGGAACGCTTGCGCCGGTGGGAGACTAGGAGCGAAGACAGCACAGGAGCCGACCCATACTGGGTCGACGGTTGCCGCAGGAGGACGCTGCAGACACACGCGCGAAAGTGCGTCGCCCCGCGGACGGGGAGCGCGTCCACGTCGAGTGGAGCCTCCTGAAGCCAAGCGGAGTCGTCAGCGACGAACGTGAGCACACCGAGATGGATCTCGTGGCCGTCAACCAGAACTCCACTTGAAACCATGATGTAGGAGATCGAAAGAATCCCAACTTCTCCAACAAATCGCTAGAACACCAGCCCCACGGTGGGCGCCAACTATCATGGTTCTAAGTCTGACAGTAGAATGGGGGGTAGGTATGGAGAGGCAAGTTCCTAGCTATGGAGTAGTTGTATACGCAAGGGATTTACGAGTTCAGGCCCTTCTCGGAGGAAGTAATAGCCCTACGTCTCGGAGCCCGGAGGCGGTCGACTGGATTATATGCGTATGTGTTACATGGGTGCGAACCCTTCTACCTGTGGAGGGGGTGGCTTATATAGAGTGCGCCAGGACCCCAGCCAGCCCACGTAGCAGAGGGTTTAAGGTGTGTTAAGGCTAGGCGTTACTGGTAACGCCTTACATAAAGTATCATTATGATCATAAAGAATATTTAACTACAGACAGTTTGGACACCGAGTGGCTCTTGGACTCCTGGTGGTCGAGTGGGTCTTCATGGTTGAGTGTCTTTGGATTTGTCGAGTGGAAACCTACCAGGTCGACTGGAAGGCCGCTTCTCTTGCGAGTGTCCTTGTGGAGGGTACCTTTGGGCAGGTCTATGACCCTACCCCAGGTACATGACTTCATCAGGAACCAGTGTCCAAATTGCGTCGTGTTTTTCTTTGTGCCCTCTTTGCCGAAGCCGAGAGCGCCAGCATGTACGTTTGGGACTCTTTTTTGCGTGAGATGTGGGTTTGAGACTCTATCGGGCTTTTACATTAAATTCTTTGTTTTTTATAAAAGGCGAGTTTATTATCTCAAATGTAGTATCAAATGGATGCAAAACAATATGAGTAAGAGCGCCAGAAATCCGTCTCATACAGCCAGGCGGGCCGCCCGGTCTGTCCGGTCACGTTTTTTCGACCCAGACTGGCTCTTTAAACGGGCCTCAAATGTCTGGGCTGATCGGCACCCCCCATATCCAGCCCAAATATGAGGCGGATGTGGGGGTGCCCGGGCCCGGGCACGCCCACCACGTCGGGCCCGACAGCCCGACCCCACCCCAAATTGCACCAAATCCATCAAACCCTTTGTCCTTCTCCCGCCGTCCTCCAACCTTACCCACGCCCGGACCCTCGCCGTCCTCCACCCTTACTCCCAATCCTCACCTCCGTTCCCGATCCACGCGGGCGGAGATGTCGTCCAGCCCGACCCACACCGCCGCGATGGAGATGTAGTCCGCCTTGTCCGTCGGCAGCGTCAATTCGGCCGCTGCGACATGCAAGGCGGAGAACGTCACCCACAAGTTGCGGCGATGCCGGCAGCGCGAGAGGGAGGCGACGACAGCGTCGTAGGGAGGTTCAAACGTGGTGGAGCAGCTTTCTCACCCCTTCCCTCCGAGCGCCGACACGGATTATGCCGTCCGACCCCCTTGGGACAGAGGATAATGCGACTGCCGGCTAGGCCATTCTGGACAGCTTTCCGTCCACGCAGATGCCGGCGGTCGACGTGTGTGACTCGCCGTAGCTCATTCGGGCGCGGATGAGCACAGGCACCGGCACTGCCTGGGCTGCCCTCGACATGTTCGACGGAATGACCGAACAGGAGTTGGTGCATTCCACCGCTGGCCTCGTGCGTGCTCTGTGAGGTCGCACACAATGTGCTCAATGAAATGACTGAAAAAATGAGATGCGGATTTGAGGAGCGTGGTTGTTTGGCAACAAATATGAGGAGTCAAAACGGATACGCCCCGTCACTGTTCGGACGTGTCCACGGGCATTTTTGGGGTCAAATAAGTAATGCCCGGGTGTAGATGATCTTATGGCACTATCTATCGGATCGATGTGCAAATTTAGGCAAGTTTCGTTTTATCCTTTTCGATTTGGAACCCGTCGCATGTTTTTCTGTGTCCACTTCGCTGAAGCCTAGAGGGCCAACATGTTTATTTGAGACTCTTTTTTTTGCAGGAGATGTGTGTTTGAGACTCTGTCGGCCTTTGCACATTAAATTATGTGATTGCCATGTGCCAGGTAATTTATCCGTTTTCAACGTCGATGCTCTCGTTGATCTGCCCTGTCTATTGTGGTCTTAGAGCCATGAAGGCGTGGTAGATCTTGATACCATGGTGGTGGAAGGGCTCCTGCTTCATTTTGAGGTGTTTTTTTTAGTGTTTTTAAGGTATATTTTTTTGCTCAGAAAGACAAGACAGCGGTGGCTCTCTGAAGATGAAATATGGTTCTCTTGCATAACCCCCGTCCCGATTGTGTGCCGCATCGTCTGAGGATGTGTGGAGGCGTGTCTCCGACGAATCTCATGAGTCTAGTCAGTATTTGTCTTCGGTGGATCTGCTTGGATCCGGTCTTTGCTCTTTTGCATGGATGNTCACTGTTCGGACGTGTCCACGGGCATTTTTGGGGTCAAATAAGTAATGCCCGGGTGTAGATGATCTTATGGCACTATCTATCGGATCGATGTGCAAATTTAGGCAAGTTTCGTTTTATCCTTTTCGATTTGGAACCCGTCGCATGTTTTTCTGTGTCCACTTCGCTGAAGCCTAGAGGGCCAACATGTTTATTTGAGACTCTTTTTTTTGCAGGAGATGTGTGTTTGAGACTCTGTCGGCCTTTGCACATTAAATTATGTGATTGCCATGTGCCAGGTAATTTATCCGTTTTCAACGTCGATGCTCTCGTTGATCTGCCCTGTCTATTGTGGTCTTAGAGCCATGAAGGCGTGGTAGATCTTGATACCATGGTGGTGGAAGGGCTCCTGCTTCATTTTGAGGTGTTTTTTTTAGTGTTTTTAAGGTATATTTTTTTGCTCAGAAAGACAAGACAGCGGTGGCTCTCTGAAGATGAAATATGGTTCTCTTGCATAACCCCCGTCCCGATTGTGTGCCGCATCGTCTGAGGATGTGTGGAGGCGTGTCTCCGACGAATCTCATGAGTCTAGTCAGTATTTGTCTTCGGTGGATCTGCTTGGATCCGGTCTTTGCTCTTTTGCATGGATGTGTTTATAGGTTAGACCTTGTTGTTATCACTTCTCATCCACCTACTCAAGGGCAAGTAGAGATTCAACTGGAGATGCTGATACGTGCTAAACGTATCTACACTTTTTAATCATTTCATGATATATTTTATTTATACCACTTCACTATAGCTTTAATATCATTTCTTTATTAATCTTTTCTACTGTCAATTGTTGTTTTTTGTTTGTCTTTTGACTTTCAGACAAAATAATTTTTCGGAGACAAAAAGGAAAAAACACAACAATTATTTTTGCACCGAAAGAGACCCAGGGCCAGAAGGGGGAGCCACTAGTTGCCCACACACTACAAAAGGAGGTTGGTCAATCATGAAATTAACATGAGGTATGTAAAACTGAAGCAAATTGAAACTTGCATCCTAACCAATTCAGAGAAAATTCCCTACGAAAACCACCGAGCAATGCCCCAATTCCCTGTATTCTACAACTTCATGCATACCCCATTGAAATGATCAAACAAAATGGGGGCCTACAAGTTACTCCAAGGTGTAATGAATTCATGTAGCTGAGCACAAGTTTCTTGGGGGAAAAGAAAGGGTAGAAGAAAAAACATTAATGCACACTTATGGTTATGGGAGGGCCCATGCCCCCTCTAATTCATGTTTATAAAAGGAAAATCTCTGGCCTCATGAGTTAGGACACCAAACCCATATAATCAACAGCTTTGAATAGGCACAATCTGGGTAGTTCCGACATGATATACTAGACGTTGAAAATACATTGATACATCATACATGGCTGTTATACATCGAGTACACACTCATCCCAATTGGTCAACATGTTATCCTATGATGCCACCCGGAATGTGTGCTAGATGTGACCTCTAGTTCTTTGCATGTTCCTAGCTCAAAATGGAGTAGATCAGTTGGAGGAGCACACAAATAAGCCCAATGGTATCCCACTAGTGAGCCATGGGTTGCTGAAGTATGTGCGCCTCACCCACTCCATCCACCCCTATGGGTAGGTTCGATATCTCTTCTCCATTTTCCTGCATGTTTCCCGCAGGCAGCTGCAGTCAGCATTGTCAAGGTTGAATTGAATACCTTTGCAGAGATCCACGAAGCACTTGTCCACCTCCTTGTTAGTGTCATGGTCGATTGACGATGCATGATGACGTCTTTCTTCACCAATAGTTCCACATTTCTCGTGGTGCTGGCCAGCTGTGACATGAAGACACAATGCACGGTGACATGGTCCCCCCTGTAATTAACCCACTGATACGTCTCCAACGTATCTATAATTTTTGATTGCTCCATACTATATTATCTACTGTTTTGGACAATATTGGGCTTTATTATCCACTTTTATATTATTTTTGGGATTAACCTATTAACCGGAGGCCCAACCCAGAATTGTTGTTTTTTTGCCTATTTCAGTGTTTCGAAGAAAAGGAATATCAAACGGAGTCCAATTGACCTAAAACTCCACGGAACTTATTTTTGGACCAGAAGAAGCCCACGGAGTACCGGAAGCTCACCAGGGGAGTCCCGGGCTGCCCACGAGGTTGGGGGGCGCGCCCACCCCCCTAGGGCGCGCCCCCTGCCTCTTGGACAGCCTGGAGGTCCACCGACGTACTTCTTTCACCCATATATACCCACGTACCCTAAAACTTCCGAAGACGAGAATATATCGGGAGATCCGCCGCCGCAAACCTCCAGAGCCACCAAAAACCAATCTAGACCCGTTCCGGCACCCTGCCGGAGGGGGGAACCCTCACCGGTGGCCATCTTCATCATCCCGGCGCTCTCCATGAGAGGAGGGAGTAGTTCACCCTCGGGGCTGAGGGTATGTACCAGTAGCTATGTGTTTGATCTCTCTCTCTCTCTCTCTCGTGTTCTTGATTTGGCACGATCTTGATGTATCGCGAGATTTGCTATTATAGTTGGATCTTATGTTTCTTCTCCCCCTCTACTCTCTTGTAATGAATTGAGTTTTCCCCTTGAAGTAATCTTATCGGATTGAGTCTTTAAAGATTTGAGAACACTTGATGTATGTCTTGCCGTGCGTATCTGTGGTGACAATGGGATATCACGTGATTCACTTGATGTATGTTTTGGTGATCAACTTGCGGGTTCCACCCATGAACCTGTGCATAGGGGTTGGCACACGTTTTCGTCATGATTCTCCGGTAGGAACTTTGGGGCACTCTTTGAGGTTCTATGTGTTGGTTGAATAGATGAATCTGAGATTGTGTGATGCATATCGTATAATCATACCCACAGATACTTGAGGTGACATTGGAGTATCTAGGTGACATTAGGGTTTTGGTTGATTTGTGTCTTAAGGTGTTATTCTAGTACGAACTCTAGGGCTGTTTGTGACACTTTTAGGAATAGCCCAATGGATTGATTGGAAAGAATAACTTTGAGGTGGTTTCATACCCTACCATAATCTCTTCGTTTGTTCTCCGCTATTAGTGACTTTGGAGTGACTCTTTGTTGCATGTTGAGGGATAGTTATATGATCCAATTATGTTATTATTGTTGAGAGAACTTGCACTAGCGAAAGTATGAACCCTAGGCCTTGTTTCCTATCATTGCAATACCGTTTACGCTCACTTTTATCATTAGTTACCTTGCTGTTTTTATATTTTCAGATTACAAAAACCTATATCTACCATCCATATTGCACTTGTATCACCATCTCTTCGCCGAACTAGTGCACCTATACAATTTACCATTGTATTGGGTGTGTTGGGGACACAAGAGACTCTTTGTTATTTGGTTGCACGGTTGCTTGAGAGAGACCATCTTCATCCTACGCCTCCCACAGATTCATAAACCTTAGGTCGTCTACTTGAGGGAAATTTGCTACTGTCCTACAAACCCCTGCACTTGGAGGCTCAACAACGTCTACAAGGAGAAGGTTGCGTAGTAGACATCAAGCTCTTTTCTGACGCCGTTGTCGGGGAGGTGAGTGCTTGAAGGTATCTCTTTAGATCTTGCAATCAAATCTTTTTGTTTCTTGTTTTATCACTAGTTTAGTTTATAAAAGAAAACTACAAAAAAAATGGAATTGAGTTTGTCTCATACGCTTCATATTTTTAATATCTTTCGTGAGTATGATGGAAAAGAAAATTGTGCCAAAGTGTTAGAAGAAGAATGCATTAAAATGTTTGGCACTAAATCTTTGAATGATGAGCATGATTGCAATGTTGTTAGTATGAACTCCTTGAATATCCATAGTACTAATGATGATTGCAGTAGTTATGATGAAAATGTCTCCTATAAACATGTCAATTTTTGTGGAGTATATTGGGTTTGCAAGTACACACCAAATAGGGAAGATAGATATTGCAAGAGGCATAAGTATTTAGAAACTAAATGGTTGCAAGAAAGGCTAAATGTGAGTGCTGTCATTTAAATATCAATTGCAAATTGTTTCATGATCGAATCGTGTCCAAAAATTGTGATGACTTGATTTCCCTTGCACATCATAATGAACTTAGTTTGCTTTTGTGTTATGAAGAAATGAAACATCAAACTAAGCATATTCCAGAATATAACCTTGAGAAATTCCTCGATATTGATCTAGAAGAGATTTATATGTATTGTGCGGTGAATTGCATTGAAAATCCTTATATTGCCAATTACATAAAGAAAAGAAAACAAATAGAAGATGAAGAGAATACTAATGAAAGGGAAGAGACTTCCCAATATTCTCCTATTTTTCTTATGATGAATCAGGTAACGAGGAGGAGCCTTCTATTCAACCAATCTCATTAATATGGAGCTCCAAAAAGAGGAGTGAACCCAGATATCTCTCCCAAATAATGTTGCTCCTATTATTGTTGTGCCTCATTGAAAGAACATGCGGTGCCCCCATGTTTGGTTTTGGTAATTGATGACAATCTCTATGGACTAATGGTTGCCTTGAGTTATATTTGAAGGTTTTGTCCATAGGCTTTTCTTGGAGTACATTTGTTGGTTTCAAGGAGAGTTTGTGTTGACCAAGGTGCTATTAAGGAATTATCCAAAGATTGGTCATGTGAGAGTTGAGCTTATTTCAAGCATGTCTTGAAGAAGAAGATTGTGTGATCATTCATGTTTACCTTCAAGACATCATCCAAATGAAGAGAGTTGGAAAGATTCAAGGTTGATCAAGACTAAGTCAAGAGTGAATCAAGTTGATCAACTCACAAAGCGTAGAAGATGTACCGAGAGGGATCAAGTGATCCCATGGTATGGTAAGCATTGTCCATTGTGCTTTGTGTACTAACCCATGGTCTATGTAGGAGTTCTACGTCGGGTTAGGTACGTGTTCATGGGCTTGCGTCAAGAGGAAGATATCACTCAACCTATGGAGAGGATGACATCAAGTGGTGATCGTCATCAAGATTGCCGTGTGCAAGTTCAAGTGGAGCATCGCGAAGAGATCAAGTGCTTGAAGCTTGCCGTCCATTGTGGTGTCAATGGACTTGTGAAGATGTGCCGAAGAGTGGCTCACCCATAGTGGACTATGGGGGAGCAATCATCTAGTCTTCATCGAGCCAACACAATCAAGAAAGGTGGTCCAACTTAAGGGAGTCAAGATCGTCATCATCTAGCTCAAGTGGACCATGTGCAAGGCAAAGGTTTTCCCTTGATAGGTTTTCCATTTTACCGGTCTCATGGTGGTAGTTGGGAGACCGGGTTATAGGATCGTTTGCCGTACTATCAAGGGGGGCTCTCAAGTTGGTAGCTTGATCGTATCGTTAGTAGAGAGCTCAAACCATTGCATCCTTGCGTCATGTTTCTTGGTTTGTGTTTGGTGTTTCTCTTTGTGAGTTTTAGAGCTTGTGGTCTTCTTCTTGACAAGCTCGAGTTCATCAAAAACGGAGTTCATGTGCATCTTCTATGATGTTTTCGATGTTGGAGGTTGTGCCAGTTCTTCTCTGTTGGAGGTTTCTCTCCTCTATTTGTTAGGCATACCTCCCCTGCCACTTCTTTACTATAATCAGCCGTTGTTGGATGCTACTCGTCGTCTTCTATCCAACAAGCTTGAGTTTGCTCAATTTGAAGCTCATATGCAGAAGTTGTGGCAGTTTAGGCTTTATTGCATCCTCTGTTTTCTCTGTTGTGTTCCTGAAAGCCTCAAGCGGTAGTACTTCTCTCTAGAGCGGTAGTACCGCTGCTTCTGGGGATGCGTCTTTTCGTGTCGGGTTTCACGGTAGTAGAGCGGTAGTACCTCTTATAAGCGGTAAGCGGTACTACCTCTCCACCTGAGCGGTAGTACCTCTTATTAGTGGTAAGCGGTACTACCTCTCCTCCCGAGCGGTAGTACCTCTTATAAGTGGTAAGCGGTACTACCTCTCCCCAGAGCGGTACTACCTCTCTGGCAGAACTTCAACTCGTGTTTTCTCTCTCGTTGGGCTGTTTTGACCGTGCTAAGCGGTAGTACCGCTCTTCCAAGCGGTAGTACCGCTTGTGCACGACCTGAGCACACAATGGTTGGATTCGGGAGGTCCTATAAAAGGGGGTCTTCTTCCCCAATGAACCTTATCCTTTTAGCTCGTGTTCTTCCCCCATTGTTGACCTTCTTCGAGCTTGCTAACTCTCATTCCCTCCAATGATTCTTGCTAGTTCTTGAGGGAAAAGAGAGAGGAGATCTAGATCCACGTTTCCACCAATCACTTTCTCCTCTAAGTGAGGGGAACCCCTTGGATCTAGATCTTGGAGTTCTTCGTGTTCTTCTTTCGTTCTTCCTCTCATTTTCCTGCCTAGCATTAGTTGCTTTGATGGGATTTGGGAGAGAAGGACTTGGGCACTCTGTGTGCCCTTGCCATTGCATTTGGTGCATCGGTTTGAGTTCTCCACGGTGATACGTGGAAGTGAAGTTTTGAGAAGCTTATTACTCTTGGGTGTTTGGCACCCTAGAGCTTGTTCCTCTTGGGTGCCTTGGCGCCCTAGACGGTTGGTGGTGTTTGGAGCTCAATCATTGTGGTGTAAGCTCCGGGCAAGCGTCGGGGTCTCCAATTAGGTTGTGGAGATCGCCACGAGAAATTTGACGGGTACCGGTGAACGCCCCCAAGGGTTGCCAAAGTGTACGGGTTCGGTGACCGCCCCCAAGGGTTGCCATTTGTACGGGTTCGGTGACCACCCTCAAGGGTCCCTTAGTGGAATCACGGCATCTTGCATTGTGCAAGGGCGTGAGGAGATTACGGTGGCCCTAGTGGCTTCTTGGGGAGCATTGTGCCTCCACACCGCTCCAAACGGAGATTAGCATCCGCAAGGGTGTGAACTTCGGGATACATCGTCATCTCTACGTGCCTCGGTTATCTCTTACCCAAGCCCTTTACTTATTGCTATGTCTCGAGCTTGCGTTGGATTTCCCCGAAGAGGAGAGGATGATGCAGCACAATAGCGTAAGCATTTCCCTTAGTTTTTTAGAACCAAGGTATCAATCCAGTAGGAGACCACGCGCAAGTCCCTCGTACCTGCACAAAACGATAGCTACTCGCAACCAACGCTTAGGGGTTGTCAATCCCTTCACGGTCACTTACGAGAGTGAGATCTGATAGAGATAATATTTTTGGTATTTTTGGTTTTAAGATGCAAAGTAAAAAGTAAAAGCAAAGCAAGTAAATAAAGTGATAGAGATTGATATGATGAGAATAGACCCGGGGGCCATAGGTTTCACTAGTGGCTTCTCTCAAGAGCATAAGTATTCTACGGTGGGTGAACAAATTACTGTTGAGCAATTGATAGAATTGAGCATAGTTATGAGGTTATCCAGGCAATGATCATGTATATAGGCATCACGTCCGTGACAAGTAGACCGAAACGATTCTGCATCTACTACTATTACTCCACTCATCGACCGCTATCCAGCATGCATCTAGAGTATTAAGTTAAAAATAGAGTAACACCTTAAGCAAGATGACATGATGTAGAGGAATAAATTCATGCAATATGATAAATACCCCATCTTGTTATCCTCGATGGCAACAATACAATACGTGCCTTGCAACCCTTTCTGTCACTGGGTAAGGTCACCGCAAGATTGAACCCAAAGCTAAGCACTTCTCCCATTGCAAGAACTACCAATCTAGTTGGCCAAACCAAACGGATAATTCGAAGAGACTTGCAAAGATAACTTAATCATACATAAAAGAATTCAGAGAAGAATCAAATATTTTCCATAGATAAGCTGGATCATAAACCCACAATTCATCGGTCTCAACAAACACACCGCAAAAAGAAGATTACATCGAATAGATCTCCACGAGATAGGGGGAGAACATCGTATTGAGATCCAAAAAGAGAGAAGAAGCCATCTAGCTACTAACTATGGACCCGAAGGTCTGAAGTAAACTACTCACACTTCATCGGAGGGGCTATGGTGTTGATGTAGAAGCCCTCCGTGATGGATGCCCCCTCCGGCGGAGCTCCGGAACAGGCCCCAAGATGGGATCTCGTGGATACAGGAAGGTACGGCGGTGGAATTAGGTTTTTGGGTCCCGTTCTGTTCTGTCGGGGGTACGTAGGTATATATAGGAGGAAGGAGTACGTCGGTGGAGCGTCAGGGGGCCCACGAGGCAGGGGGGCGCGCCCAGGGGGAGGGGCGCGCCCCCCACCCTCGTGACCGCCTCTGGCACTCCTTGGAGTAGGGTCCAAGTCTCCTGGATCACGTTCGGTAAGAAAATCACATTCCCGAAGGTTTCATTCCGTTTGGACTCTGTTTGATATTCCGTTCCTTCGAAACACTGAAATAGGCAAAAAACAGCAATTCTGGGCTGGGCCTCCGGTTAATAGGTTAGTCCCAAAAATAATATAAAAGTGGAAAATAAAGCCCATTATAGTCCAAAACAATAGATAAAGTAGCATGGAGCAATCAAAAATTATAGATACGTTGGAGACGTATCAGGCATCCCCAAGCTTAATTCTTGCTCGTCCTCGAGTAGGTAAATGATAAAAAGAGAATTTTTGATGCGGAGTGAT
>LR880969.1:812832371-812848059 GCA_904067115.1 Aegilops sharonensis | reverse complement strand
GAGTGGGGGGGGGGAGTGGATAAGGGAGAGGAGTGGGGGCCGACCTGGGCCGGCCTGGTTGGCCCGATGGCCAGCTGGGCCGCGGTCCAGCAGGGGGGGTTCTCCTCCTTTTGTTTTTTTTTGTTTGTTCTGTTTTCTTTTGTATTTCCTTTCTGTTTTAAATCATTTTAAATTATTTAGGCCTTTTATAAAAATGTGTTTACCTCACCACAATTACCTTTGTAATATTTGACAATCACCGAACATTTTAGTTTTAATTTTTGGAAACTTTTATTGTTATCATTAACTTGCATTTGAATTTCAAAACAGTTTTGAATTAACCCGTGATTAACTACAGTGACAGAGGTGACGTGGCACCATCAACGTGAGATTACTGTAGCATGATTATCCGGGCGTTACATCTACAGTAGAGAATGATAAGGGTTTGCGTGGATTTATACTAACTTATCTCACGAGTCCTTGTTGAGTTTAGTGTGGATGAAGCTTTTGAGATTTAGGAAACCGTGATATGAGAGGAATTAGGGAGACACAAAAGCTCAAGTTTGGGGATGCCCAAGGCACCCCAACATAATATTTCAAGAAGTCTCAAGCATCTAAGCTTGGGGATGCCTCGGTAGGCATCCCACCTTTCTTCTTCAACAATTATCGGTTAGTATCGGTTGAACCTAAGTTTTTGCTTCTTCACATGATGTGTGCTATCCTTGAAATGTCATTTTATTTTGTTTTGCTTGCTGCTTGAATAAAATACCAAGATCTGAAATCCTTAAATGGGAGAGTCTTCACATAGTTGTATAATTATACAACTACTCATTGATCTTCACTTATATCTTTCGGAGTAGTTTGTCATTTGCTCTAGTGCTTCACTTATATATTTTAGAGCACAATGGTGGTTTTATTTTGAAGAAATATATGAACTATCATGCTTCACTTAGATTATTTTGAGAGTCTTAAATAGCATGGTAATTTGCTTAAATAATCCTAATATGCTAGGCATACAAGATTTGTAAGAATTCTTATGAGTGTGTTGAATACTATGAGAAGTTTGATGCTTGATAATTGTTTTGAGAAATGGAGATGGTGATATTAGAGTCATGCTAGTTGAGTAGTTGTGAATTTGAGAAATACTTGTGTTAAAGTTTGTGATTCCCGTAGCATGAACGTATGGTGAACTGTTATGTGATGAAGTCGGAGCATGATTTATTTATTGATTGTCTTCCTTATGAGTGGCGGTCGGGGACGAGCGATGGTCTTTTCCTACCAATCTATCCCCTTAGGAGCATGCGCGTAATACTTTGCTTTGATAACTTGTAGATTTTTGCAATAAGTATATGAGTTCTTTATGACTAATGTTGAGTCCATGGATTATACGCACCCTTCTTCCTTCCACCATTGCTAGCCTCTCTAATACCGCGCACTTTTCGCCGATATCATACACCCACCATATACCTTCCTCAAAGCAGCCACCATACCTACCTATCATGGCATTTCTATAGCTTCTGAGATATATTGCCATGCAACTTACCACCGTTCCGTTTATTATGAAACGCTCCATCATTGTCATATTTCTTTGCATGATCATGTAGTTGACATCGTATTTGTGGCAAAGCCACCGTTCATAATTCTTTCATACATGTCACTCTTGATTCATTGCATATCCCGGTACACCGCCGGAGGCATTCATATAGAGTCATATTTTGTTCTAAGTATCGAGTTGTAATTGTTGAGTTGCAAGAAATAAAAGTGTGATGACCATCATTTTTAGAGCATTGTCCCAAGTGAGGAAAGGATGATGGAGACTATGATTCCCCCACAAGTCGGGATGAGACTCCGGACAAAAAATAAAAAAAAGGGAGAAAAAAAAGAGGCCATAAAAAAAGAGAAAAGGCCCAAGCAAAAAAACAAAAAATTGAGAGAAAAAGAGAGAAGGGTCAATGCTACTATCCTTTTACCACACTTGTGCTTCAAAGTAGCACCGTGATCTTCATGATAGAGAGTCTCCTATGTTGTCACTTTCATATACTTGTGGGAATTTTACATTATAGAACTTGGCTTGTATGTTCCAATGACGGGCTTCCTCAAAATGCCCTAGGTCTTCGTGAGCAAGCAAGTTGGATGCACACCCACTTAGTTTCTTTTGTTGAGCTTTCATACACTTATAGCTCTAGTGCATCCGTTGCATGGCAATCCCTACTCACTCATATTGATATCTATTGATGGACATCTCCATAGCCCGTTGATATGCCTACTTGATGTGAGACTATCTTCTCCCTTTTTGTCTTCTCCACAACCACCATTCTATTCCACATATAGTGATATATCCATGGCTCACGCTCATGTATTGCGTGAAGATTGAAAAGGTTTTGAAAATGTCAAAAGTATGAAACAATTGCTTGGCTTGTCATCGGGGTTGTGCATGATTTATATACTTTGTGTGGTGAAGATAGAGCATAGCCAGACTATATGATTTTGTAGGGATAACTTTCTTTGGCCATGTTATTTTGAGAAGACATAATTGCTTTGTTAGTATGCTTGAAGTATTATAATTTTTATGTCAATATTAAACTTTTGTCTTGAATCTTTCGGATCTGAATATTCATACCACAATTAAGAAGAATTACATTGAAATTATGCCAAGTAGCATTCCACATCAAAAATTATCTTTTTTATCATTTACCTACTCGAGGACGACCAGGAATTAAGCTTGGGGATGCTTGATACGTCTCCAACGTATCTATAATTTTTGATTGCTCCATGCTATATTATCTACTGTTTTGGACAATATTGGGCTTTATTATCCACTTTTATATTATCTTTGGGACTAACCTATTAACCGGAGGCCCAACCCAGAATTGTTGTTTTTTGCCTATTTCAGTGTTTCGAAGAAAAGGAATATCAAACGGAGTCCAATTGACCTGAAACTCCACGGAACTTATTTTTGGACCAGAAGAAGCCCACGGAGTAACGGAAGCTCACCAGGGGAGTCCCGGGCTGCCCACGAGGTTGGGGGGCGCGCCCACCCCCCTAGGGCGCGCCCCCTGCCTCGTGGACAGCCCGGAGGTCCACCGACGTACTTCTTTCACCCATATATACCCACGTACCCTAAAACTTCCGAAGACGAGAATAGATCGGGAGATCCGCCGCCGCAAACCTCCAGAGCCACCAAAAACCAATCTAGACCCGTTCCGGCATCCTGCTGGAGGGGGGAACCCTCACCGGTGGCCATCTTCATCATCACGGCGCTCTCCATGACGAGGAGGGAGTAGTTCACCCTCGGGGCTGAGGGTATGTACTAGTAGCTATGTGTTTGATCTCTATCTCTCTCCCGTGTTCTTGATTTGGCACGATCTTGATGTATCGCGAGCTTTGCTACTATAGTTGGATCTTATGTTTCTTCTCCCCCTCTACTCTCTTGTAACGAATTGAGTTTTCCCCTTGAAGTAATCTTATCGGATTGAGTCTTTAAAGATTTGAGAACACTTGATGTATGTCTTGTCGTGCGTATCTGTGGTGACAATGGGATATCACGTGATTCACTTGATGTATGTTTTGGTGATCAACTTGCGGGTTCCGCCCATGAACCTATGCATAGGGGTTGGCACACGTTTTCGTCGTGATTCTCCGGTAGAAACTTTGGGGCACTCTTTGAGGTTCTATGTGTTGGTTGAATAGATGAATCTGAAACTGTGTGATGCATATCGTATAATCATACCCATGGATACTTGAGGTGACATAGGAGTATCTAGGTGACATTAGGGTTTTGGTTGAATTTGTGTCTTAAGGTGTTATTCTAGTACGAACTCTAGGGCTGTTTGTGACACTTTTAGGAATAGCCCAACGGATTGATTGGAAAGAATAACTTTGAGGTGGTTTCGTACCCTACCATAATCTCTTCGTTTGTTCTCCGCTATTAGTGACTTTGGAGTGACCCTTTGTTGCATGTTGACGGATAGTTATATGATCCAATTATGTTATTATTGTTGAGAGAACTTGCACTAGCGAAAGTATGAACCCTAGGCCTTGTTTCCTATCATTGCAATACCGTTTACGCTCACTTTTATCATTAGTTACCTTGATGTTTTTATATTTTCAGATTACAAAAACCTATATCTACCATCCATATTGCACTTGTATCACCATCTTTTCGCCGAACTAGTGCACCTATACAATTTACCATTGTATTGGGTGTGTTGGGGACACAAGAGACTCTTTGTTATTTGGTTGCAGGGTTGCTTGAGAGAGACCATCTTCATCCTACGCCTCCCACAGATTGATAAACCTTAGGTCGTCTACTTGAGGGAAATTTACTACTGTCCTACAAACCTCTGCACTTGGAGGTCCAACAACGTCTACAAGGAGAAGGTTGCGTAGTAGACATCACCCACCAGCTAGCTACATGCTACAAAAGGAGGTTGGTAAATCACGACACATGTGGACTAAGGTAAGTAACACTGAAGAAAACTGAAACTTGCATACTAACCAATTAAGAGAAAATTCCCCACAAAAAGCACCGAGCAATGCCCCGATCCCCTGTATTCCAAAAATCTCTGCATACCACTAAATGATCAAATGAAATGGGGGCTACAAGCTACTCCAAGCTATAATGAATTCATGCAGTTGGGCACAAGTTTCTTTGGGGAAAAGAAGGAGTAGAAGAAAAAACATAAATGTGCAGTTAATGGTCAGCAGAGGGCCCATGCCCCCTCCCATTCCATGTTCATAAAATGAAAATTTGTGGCTCGGGAGTTAGGGCAAAGTCAAGTTTTTAGATATCTATGGAGACCCCACTCATTTGCAATACTGTTGACTAGAGGGTTTCATGCGGAACATGTGCCCAGGGACACGGGGGTCAACCAGAGGGTGTCCATCAATCATCAACATCAATTAATCTATGGGTTAGCAATGGCAATGATGTTTTGCAATGCTTGGCAAACCCTGGGCACTGGTGAGGGAGCTAGCTTCCTCAATACCGTCGTTGGTCGATGATGCCAACAAACAGAAGGAAGGGGGAAGATAACATAGTAGATCAGCTCATCTGAGCATGCCCTACAGACCAACAACGCATTATCCGGCTTCAGGAGGTGCTCCAGTCACGTCGACGACAGATGCACTGTGCACTGCAGCATAGTGCGAGCGTCGGTGCAGCAGCAGACTTCCCCACAATAGGCATGGTTGTGTCCAGGATCACCGCCATCGCGGTTACACAATCCATGAGCTTTTATCGATCGAATGATGGGCAATGAGGCAATAGGAGAATGCGTGGCTCGGTAGGGAAATGTGTTCAGCACGACGCTTCTTTGATTTCTATAGAGCTACGTCCTCGTGGTGCTCAGAGGACAGAGACCACACTCTTCTCCAACATGCGCCACTCTTTTTTCCACCACCAATTCTTATGTGGAGTCATTGCTATTGACAACACTGCTCATCATATTCAATTTGTAACAAGGCATGTATTTTATTTAGAAACAATTGTTGTGGTGACTAATTCGCTCCAATGACAGGGTCTACATTTGACCATGAAAATGCAGGCAATATTTTTTACCACTGAAAAATAGGTCAACACAAGTTTTTTTGGCGAAAAGAAGGGGTAGAAGAAAAAACATAAATGTACATGTATTGTTAGGGGAGGGCTTATGCCCCTCCCACCTCATTTTCATAAAAGGAAAAAAAAAATCTGGCCTTGGGAGTTAGGGCATAGTCAACTTTCTGGATATCCATGGACCGATAATACTTGATTACTTCTTCGAAAACCTTGGCGAGTGAGGTAGAAGCAATTATACGCTTGGAATCCAATTATTTCTTCAAATTCTGATTTTGAGTCTATTTTATGGCCCGAATCACTCTCTATTTCAACATAAATGTACACTTAATAATTATACTAACTATGTACAATAAAATGAAATCTTGGTGTGGAGAAATTAAATAAATACAACCAACATGTTTACTCTTGTAAGATTATTAATCATGGTAAGGCAGTGAGATTGTGATTTTCGCCTCCCATTTATATTCTCCATACATACCAGGAAGTAGGAGTTCTGAACTCAAAAAATCGATAACAAAGTAATCTAGGAAAACTAACTTAAAGCATATTTATATTGAATGCACTACTGCAGGACCAGGGCGGTACAATTGCGGGTGTCCCTATTGTACCGATAATTAAATTAACTTCCGGAACAACCGTTCAACCACCGCCTGGTACTGCACCTAAAACCCGAGCTGAATCACCTGACTCGCCGTTGTTGGGGCAGCAACCGCCGGCTACTACACACCATACCCGAGGGAAATCACCCCTTGGGTGGTGGTTGGGCCGGTGCAAGGGCCGGTAGTACAACTCGAAACTCAAAAAGTACAACCGCTATGGCAGTGACAACGTGACCACTCCATAAGGAAGCATTACAACCGCTGGCACGTGCAATACAACCGCTACGGACAGGTTTCTCTGCATAGGTTACATAAGAGGGTCTCTCCTCGCAATGGAAGGCTATATGGTGGGTGCAGTATGAGTTTGTGTACGTGTTTGATTCCATCATACCTTCATATACGGACCGCCTTTTAATTGTCTGGATTTCCTACGACCAAAAATATATAACGCGTCGAAAATATCGTCTTTGTTCTTTTCCATCAGAAGGGATGCCCAACCATCTTGTGCCATATAAAGTATACCTGAGTAGTATAGGCACACGGTTAGTCCGCAAATTGCCCTTTCACCGGCATAGTAGCGCCACACTGTAGGTCGCTCGGTCGCTAGCTCGTTCAATGTACTAGTTCAGTATTTTGTCCTTTTTTCATTTTTCTTTCGTTTTTCTTTTCTTTTCACGTTTTTCTTCAATTTTCTGTTTTTCATCATCTTTAATTGTTACTTTCTCGGTTTTTAGCGCTTCTTTCTTTTCATTCGTCGATTTTTTTCTTTTATTTCTTCATATTTACTATTTTCGTGCTTTCCTTCCTTCTTGGTTTCTTCATGTTTCTTTTTTGGCTTTATTAGATTTTTATTGTACATTTTACGTATACACCACTAACATTTTTTTATGTAGACATTTCACATTTTTTAAAACTTACATACCTTTATGTATACTCTTACATGTTATAAATTTTCTGTTATACGCCACGAACATTTTTATTTATTATTTTAACATTTTAGAAAATACATGTTTCAATTTTTTAAAACATATATTTTTAATATCTATTTTTTAATACATAGTGTACATTTTTATGTATGCCACACCATTTTTTACACATGTTTAACATTGTGAAAATACATGATTAACATTTTTTAAACTTATATTTCTTTATTTCTACTCAATACAAAAAATATATATTTTTGTATACATTTTTCGTACACATTGAAAATATTTTTCCAATGCACATTTAACCATTTTAAGTGCATGTTTAACATTTTTCAGAAACAAATATAAAAACTTATAATTTTTTGATGTCTACCTTTTTCCCTATGCATTGTTCATACATCAAAAACATTTTTTCTATATACATTGATTTTCTACATGATTATCTGATTTCAAATATTTCTGTAAAGTGTTTTTTTACTATACTATATATTTAGAATATTTTACTCTTATAAAAAATAGAAAAAGAAAAAAGAATGTGAAGAGACGAGCCCTTTTGATGCATGTGGCCTCCCTCGCTCTGGGACACCACATTCTGGTGCTCGCTTCAGGCAAGGCACAAAATCACAAATTAAGGGTACTCGTTTCAAAGATCACTCCCACTTTCTCAGGTTACGACAAGTGAAGCACTGCATGCACGCCACTTATCGCAACCTGAGAGTTTCCCTTTTTTTCGTATATTCGTTTATTCAAAACCTTTTACCTCTTAAACTGCGTCCAAATCTCGAACCATTTTCGCCGTTGAATTCCTCGCGTCGAGATTTTCAAAATTAGATCCCATGTTGATAGGTTTGATGAACTTTTTTTGTGAAAAAACCCGGACAAAAAACCTAACCGGGAGCAAGTTTTTTTTCCTTTCAGAAAGAGGCTCGCGAAAGCACAACCGTGTCTCTCACGAAAGCAAAACCGTGGCTCTCACGAAAGCAAAACCGTGGCTCTCACAGAAAAAATAGAAAACTTGTTTTTTTTCGTTTCTGACAGGCACGGGTATGCCTCCCGCGAAAGCACAACCGTGCCTCTCGCGGAAGCAAAATCATGCCTCCCACGATAAGAAAAAAAAATAAAAAATGCATTTTTTTTCGTGTCCGAGAGGCACGCTTGTGTTTTCGCGAAAGCACAACCATGCCTCTCACAAAAGGAAAAAAACAGAAAATGTGTTTTTCTTTTCATTTCCGAGAGGCACGGCCGTGCTTCTCGCGGCTCGCACGGAAGCAAAAACGTGCCTCTCGCAGAAGGAAAAAACATAAAACACGTTTTTCCCGTTTCCTAGAGGCACGGTTGTACCTCTCGCAAAAGCACAACTGTGACTCTCGTGGAAGAAAAAAACAATAAAGCATTTTTTGGGGTTTCCGAGAGGCACGGCTGTGCCTTGCGCGAAAACACAACCGTGCCTCTTGCAGAAGCAAAACTGTGCCTCTCGTGGAAGGAAAAAAAACCATGCTTTTCGCCCAAATAAAAATTTCCCGAATTTGTTTTTGGTCCAAAAGCTAAGGAAAACCGGTGAAAAATCAAACAGCGAAAAAAAACCATTAAAAGGCCAAAAAAGTGTGCCAATTTTTTTTCCAAAAGAAGCACCCAGAGTGCGACACGTGGCAGCGGCTAAGAGGACACGCTCTCAGCCCACCCCAAGTGATCATTGGGAGTGCTCACCAACTAGTTGCTCCCAGCAAGGCAGCTTTTTTTTTTAGGGTTTAGCCAAACTTTATTCATCAAACACCACATGGAGTGGTATGCGGTTCGGATCATGGGATTGGCCAAACCAGACGTGGCGCCCCCGACCGAGATTAAGTACATATTTGGCTAAACTATGTGCTTCGTAGTTAACAGCACGACTTTCAAAAATAAAAGAACAATTAAAAGCTAATGCATGAAGTTTTATCTCCTTGATAATGGCTCTGTATCCTCCTTTAGCTCCACTATTGATATCGCCAACTGCTTGCTTTGAGTCAGAAGAAACGATGAATTGATGCACGTTCAGGTCTGCAGCAAGTGCTAGAGCCTCTCTACATGCAATCACCTCCAGAGTAGCTGGGTCGTGGAGGCCGTATATTGACAATGCCGAACTCCCTAAGTAGTTGCCATCTCTGTCCCGACAGGCTGCAGCTGCCACTCCCCTTCGCCCCGCTCGAACTCCGGCATCGACTTGTATCTTACAGTGACCCGGTGGTGGCGCTTTGGGCCTTCTTGCTGTAATGTTACGGTGAGCTGGAGTGGTGCGGGCTGCTTTTCCCCCTTCATCTCGAATCATCTCCAGGTCCTGGATGAACCGACTCACAAATGAATGTATAGCATGGGGACTTTGGAATATACCCTTATGTATTGCCTTTCTCCTAGCAGCCCAGATTGCCCACAACGTGACAGATAGCTTGACAAACAACTCATGCGATAATGACTGCATATGTGTAAATAACCATTGTTTCGCATTGGGTTCCGAGGTTGCTGCAATTTGTTGTCCAAGCTCTTCATCAACCAGCGCCCACGTACACCTCGACATGGTGCAATCTACTATATGTATGTGTAGTTGTAAGCGAGATATAGGCCCACTCATTGATTTGTACGTTATTCCCTGGTCGGGGTGGGCCATATTATTCCGTGATCCAAACATCGAAGCCAGGCCTTGCAACGGGGCAGACTGGCCCTTCCCCACTTTTTAAAGATAAAAGGCGCGCCTACGGCCTTTTCTATGAGCACGCCTACCATGCGACCATCTGCAGGGCGCCCTTGTTTTTTAAATTACATTTATTTTGTTTTCATTTTTCTTTTCCGTTTTATTATTTTTGTTCTATTTTAGATAATTTGAGATTTCCTAGCGTTCCGAAATCTAAAAATATGGGCACCTTGAAAAAATGTTCAAAAAATCATAAAATGTTTGCGGATTCAAGAAAATGTTCATGATTTGACGAAAAATGTTTTAATATTCAAATAATGTTCACGACTTTGCAAAGGTGTATGTGGATTCAAAGAAATGTTCGTGATTTTACAAAACATGTCCGCATATCAAAACAAATTTGCAATTCTTTTCATAAAAATGTATGTATATTCACATCAAATTATGAATTTGAACAAATGTTCGCAAATTCATAAATGGTTCATGAATTTCGCAAATACGAAAGAGAACCGGAGGCGTAGGGGTCCAGCACCACTGGGCCGGCCGCCGAGCGTGTACATTGGGGTGACCTGACGAGGAAGGAAAAAAGTACAAGAGCAATTGGTTCTCAAAAAAAAAAAAAAAAAAAAAGTACAAGAGCAATTTGTCCCCCGTGCCGAACCCCGACGGCGACTCCTGTTGTTTAGACGCCATTGAATCCGTCGTAACAGCTACGTGCCCACAGTGCTTGGCATTCCCGGGGAACGCCACGCTCCGCCATTGGCCTAGCTCTACAGCATAACGACCCGACTTATTTGTTTTCAAGGCCTCGTCCGGTCACCGGATTAGTTGGCTTGCTTGCTTGCTTGCTAGGATCGATCGACAGACCACGCACCCGTGGCTTTCACCGAGAAGATCGACGGCGACGGCCGGAGGACACGATCAAGTTACCACCTCGCTACTGCCCATACCCATCGCTCCTGCCGGTGCACACGTGACACGTTCCTGTCCTAGTCCGTCGACCGATGGATCCACTTGCAACATGATCGTCCAACAAACGCAACGGAACAACAGCGACCCAGCACCCGCACCGGCCGGCCGGCACGTGCTTCCAAGCCGGTTAGGCTCAACATGCATGTCATCTCCTGGTTTGCCCATCTCAGTTAGAGTACGTACAGTGCACAGACTGTGAGAGAGAGGTATCTCTTCTAGTGTTGCCTACAATACGTACGTATTTTAAAACCAGCTCGTTGTTTCTTGATAATCACCTGCTACTGGTGCTGATCTCTTCATTTAATTTGCATCAGAGACCGCGGCGTAGTAGTGTGCGGCAGTGAATCATACCACGACATTCTCGACCCATCTCATCTGTAGGGGAATTAATTAGGGGCTTGATCTAATCCATCAGCAGCAAAGCATAATGAAGAGCCTCTCGTGCACGCGTGCCGGTCGCTCTCGAGCTTGGTTTACTAGTTCTCCTTTTGATTATGCTTCCAACTAATAAAATATATGTTATACATATCAATAATACATTATCATTGCAAACTGCATTTAAATACGGATACAACAATATAATTTTGACGACATGCATTAATATTTTGCTTGTCAAATATATGATCAAATTTTAACCCAAAATACATGAGACTAGTAAATCACAACGGAGGTAGTAGCTAGCGGCTGTTGTGACAAATTCCAATGCAGGGAAGCTACATTAAGTTATGGACGTGATGGAGAACTTATCGTCATTATTACGTATATGCAGACCGTTTGTTCGGGATGTTGATTTGGCAACGCTCTCACAGACAATTTTATTCTGTACTAGTGGATCCATCGCTCATCTTCGAGTATTTCTAAGTAGCTGGTTATTATTTGGAGTTTATGTGATTGCTAAGTCATCAAGAGCCAACATTATTAATTAATCACTCATATAACAGAGTTAGTTGGATGATTGGCTATCAGGTTAGTTATCCACTCCACTTTATCTCTTCCTCTTTCCTCTGCATTTATTATTTTTTCTAGGAGTACAATCTTTTCATTTTTCTTTATCTCACTCCTCTATATAGTCACATGTGTCGTGTAAGCAGGCTTATAATATGCTCTTAACTGAGGTGAACTATACAGAAAACATACACCAAAGTTCAGAAACATACGAACATTTAGGATCATTTTGTGTTGAGCTCGGATCCAGTAGCTCAATCACAACTGAAGAACTTGTAGTTGAACTTCTCCGTCGGTTTCTCCCCACATGCATGCACAACACACACCATCTACTATCTTTACATAGTACTCCCTCCATAGCTCGATCCGACCAGGTGGGGGTGTTTTAAAAAGAGAACAAATGAACGCACAACCAAAGAAAACACGCTACTAGGCCGTCCCATACGCGTGGACGCTCAGGTTTTCTTATAGCGAGATGGTAGCTCCCGCAGTGAGATATAGCCTAGCCTCTCCGCTTCCCGCCGAATCTGTATGCCGAATATCCTCCGTTTTTTCCATTGTATTATTTTCTTTTCCCTTATTTCCTTATTATTATTATACATTTTACGTTTTTCTAGTTCATTTTATTTTATTTTTCGCTTTTCTTATTTTTTATTTTACTTCAACACGCCTCTATTTTTTTCATACACATTCTACATTTTCCATATACAACAGAAATATTTTTTTCGTCCTCATTTAACATTTTTCAAATATATGCTTAAATTTTTGGCGACTATTTTTCAATTTCTTGAACTTTTACAACTTATTTTCATATGCTCTTTTTACAAAATCTGAAAAAATCAAATCAGTGAAATATTTATTTCAAAGTCAATGATTTTTTAAAATCCGTCAATTTTTTATCAAAAAAACAAATCCGTGAACTTTTTTAATATCGATGATTTTTTCCAGGTCTGTGGTTTTTATTTTCAAAATCGCGGCAAACATTTTTTGGATTCACGATTTTTTTTTAAAACCATGAACGTTTTCTGAAATTAGTGGAATATATGGAATTTTGCGATTTTTCAAATCCATGAACTTTTTTGAATTCAGGACATTTTCAACTTTTTTGTATTTTTGAAGTCGAAAGTCAACGACTGACCGGTCGACCGCGGCCATGATTAGCAAACCTAGCGACACTAGACTCTTGGCTGATTTTTGGGCAAGCCTACAAACCGAGGCGCATGAGCGCCAGGAACGCAAACCCGCACTGAAGGAGATTAGGAGGCGCTTCTGGGCGATACATAGTCGCTCCCCCAGAAATCTATAGAACGATACTTGTGGCTCTAGATGTGTGGCATCACATAAGAGCATCTCCAGAAGATCCCATAAAAGGCCTGAAACTGTAAAAAAAACCGCGGTTTTGCAGTTCTAAGCAGATAAACTGGCCCGGCAGATCCCTCAAAATTCCCCGACCCCAACATTTTTTTGAAAACCTTAAAATGAGCCTTCAACACTTCATATGTTCAAGATTCGGGGCAAATCTCAGTTCCCCTTAAACAAATGGTTGGCAGGAAGGATTTAGGTCCATCCGCCATTGTTGCCACCAACTCCCGATTTCAGACATTTTCGCCGCCGCCAACTAGCCGGCCGACGTCCCCCGCCCTTCCTCGCCTCATTCCCAACGCCTATCGCGCCTCTTGGGTTCTCGGGTGGTCGTGGCAGCTCGCCCATGGATGCGGGCTCGAGATCGCCACCTGAACAGGAGCCAGTCAAGATGCGGTACCTTCCATGGTCGCCGAACACGGCAGCAACGCGTTCAAAGGGGACGGCATGAATAGCATCGCGCGCGTGCTACCTAGCCGCCATGGATGGCGTCGCGTGTGTGCTAGCATCCGCCGCCTACGTGCTAGTTAGTCGCCGCTTGCGTGCTAGCAGCTGTCGCCTGCTTGCCAGCTAGTTATGGTGGCGGACGAACCCAATCGCAATCTATAATTTACATTTAGGGGGTTTTATGCTATTTTTCAAGGACTTTGTTGTAAACTTAATTGCTGACAAGTGGGATCCACATTGGACCCGGAACTATTTTACGGGTCTATTCTAGCAGAACACATGCCATACTATAAAAATGTTTTACAGTATACCCTAACACGACTTTGCCACATGAGATTTTAAGGAATTTGCTAGAGATGCTCTAATATTGTCTCTGATTGTGTTAGCGCATATAGCGAACATACTGTGGTGAACTGTGTTTTCTGTTTATTACTTTTCTAAAGTTGTTTTCGTTTTTAGGAATATATAAATATTTCATTTATATGAAAGCACAATTTTATTATGTCAAATTTTTATAGATATTTTGTGAACATTTCTTACACATTTTTCGAGTTTTATGAACATTTTTTTATAAATTAGAATATTTTTTGAAGTTTGCAAATAATTTTTATATTTTCACTTTAAAAATTTAAACATTTTCTTATTTTGTAAACTTTAAGAAAAATGAAACCGGAATGAAAATCGGTACAGAAAACAACAGGAAAAAAAATGCAAGTCAACTCAAGAAGAAGCTAGTTCAACAGTAGGGACCGGCTATGTTTAAGTCGACTGAAAGCATAAGTCACCTTTTTGTCATCTCCACCCAATAGCCAGGTTGGCGCTGCCATTGTGCATCTTTTTAGTATGAGAACATTTTGTAACTTCTTTCAACAATTTTCGAAGCCGATGAACAGTTTATAGAATTGGAACAATTTTTTAGAATTAATGAACAATTTTTATATATTGTTATTTGAATTTAATTTTTTTATTTCATATTCTTTTTGAAAAATAACAGAAAGAAAAGCAAAATGAAAATCGGTCCAAAGAACAACAAGGAAATAAAAAGGTAAGTCCACTAACAAGAAGCTAGTTAAAAATGAAGGACGGGCTATATGTAAGTCGAGTTAAAAATATTATGTAAGTAATACGTTTTCTATGGACACCCAACAACCTGGATCGTGCTGTCATTGTTCATCTTTTTCGTTTTGCGTCACCTCCCAGCCCACCCTAACTGTCGGCCTTAACCACCCGCTGCCGGCAGCACTCCCATGATCTCCTCGCCGCCCCGTCCTCATCTCAATCTTTCCCACCATTATGTTGCATGCTGACCCCAGCCATCCCTGTAAAGCCTCGACCAACTTCGGTGCCCCTCGTAACCCTCCCCCCTCCTCCTTTATCCGCACCCGTCAAATTTCAGACTCACTCCCGCCGGCTCGACCTCGTCCATGGCTCGGCCGAGTCATGGCCGGTGCTCCTCGCGTCGTACCCGCCTTCGGCCATGCGCTTCCCAAAACCGGACTTAATTACACCCTAAAAATTGGAGAGAACTTACGAATAGCCCACTCGTCATAAGTATAGCCTCTTGAGAACAGAGCGTAGCTCAGTTGGCAAGGCGCGGGAGTTCGCAGCCAGTCCACCAAGATTCAAGTCTCGGCTCAGACGCTTAGTGCTCACAGAGTTTTCTTTTATAAAAAAATGCCAACAGGCTAGTCTAGCCCGGGTTGGTCTCCTTTCCTTTTTATATAAGTATAGCCTCACCATTGAGCTCAATCCACAATCCCGTTCTCTCTTGGTGGTTGCCACAGAAAACGACTTGCCACACGAAACCTCGATCGTCAACCACGTATCTTAATTGTTAGTTAGCGTATAGCGTCCGCGAACAAGCGAGGCCGCGAACCGGCGGAAGATAGACGTACGCCGTCGCAGCCTGCCAAGCAGCCGTCGTAGTCGTCTCGTATTGAACTGAAAGGCTCCCCTGCTCCGCACGGCTGCGCTGTGCTGTACTGTCACTCGCTGACGAGCTAACTAAACCGTGTGAAATACTACTACTCTCCCTGCACGGCTGCACTGCACTGTCACTATTCTACATCACGGACCGCACGTGTCAAGTGTGTGATCGAAGCGGCCATGCATGCTCCGATCTCTGTTGCTTCAATTATAGGTTCAATGCAGAACACGTGCACGCAGTGCCGGAGCGTACAGATCGTGCTGGGATTCTTGTGTCCTGTGTAGGTATGTCCAGGCGCCTCCATCG
>LR880969.1:812815602-812832020 GCA_904067115.1 Aegilops sharonensis | reverse complement strand
CGTCCTAGCTAGTGCTTCCAACAGTTACACCGTACTTGACGCCGTCGTATCACCTACCGCATGCGTCCGATTGCACAGTCCAACTCTCGTAGCGTTGCCTACCTTACATGCGGCCCCAAGTTAGCATGGGCACGAACCATCAGAGCAACTCCAGTTTGTCGATCCAGACAGTCTGTGCGTGTTTACTTGGGTCAGAGGAGGACAAGGCCAGTCGATGGCACATTGGCCATTCTTCATTCCTCCCACGACGAGTACTTTTCCACAGTTTCATTTTTGATTAAGATGATTCCTCATGCGATGATGAGGAGTTTGTGGCTGCCGTGTTGGTCATCCATGACCACCTTAGTAGACAGCGGCCGATGTTCAGGCGCTCGATCACGGGGCACACTCCGGCGTTGAATCGCAATCGACAGAGCGGCCATGTATTTGAAACAATTTAATTTTTATTTAGCTTGTAAACTATGAGATATATTTGGTTGTCAAACTATGAGATATTTATATATATTTTGTTAGAATTATGTGAACTAGGGTCAATTTTTTCATATGCTGAAAAAAGGCTAAGAAATGGACCATGCTCCGCGTTGGGCGCACGGCCGCTGATCCAAACGCAGAAGGGGGCGGACGAACCGACCCAAACGTACAAAACACGTGTTCATTTGAGTCGGCGCGTTAGCGTTGCTCTTACAGAAGGTTCCTGTGCGACCGTATCCAAGAGCCAACCTGGCAACCAATCTGGGTGCATCGTGCTCTAGTATGGATTGCCAACACGAAACCGTGTATGCTCAAACTGCACGGATGGCATTTGCATCCGAAGGTCGAGCACTAGGATACATAGACCTACACGGTTTTGGGCAAGTGTCTCAGTCGCCAGCAAGCAAGGTAGCTACATCAGCCGGTTTTGTGCTGGGTAGGCTTGAGAAACCACGCGCGCCTTCCCTGGGACATCACATCGGCGAAGGTGGCGGTAGCGTGGCTCAAACAGCTCCGCACTGTAGTGTAGAGTCGGTCGCACGAGATAGACGTCCAGGGCCGCCACTCCACTCCACCGCGCCTCCTCTGTCAGCTGTGCGTGCGTGTGCAGTCGCTGCATGCGTGCCGCCAAAAGTTGCACCGTCGTGATGTTGCTGCATCACCCGCTGCTACTGCTAGCTCAGCTAGCTAGCTAGTCTACAAGATACCAAGCGCTCAACTGATCGACCGAAAATTTTACATAGGGAGTATTTAATAACTTGCCGTGAGATTAGCACGTATACTACTCCCTTCGTTCTGAATTACTTGTCTTAGATTTGTCTCGATACGGATGTATCTAGACTCATTTTAGTGCTAGATACACCCGTATCTAAACAAATCGAAGACAAGTAATTCGGAACGGAGGGAGTAGTATACAGTAACATATATGGACTGAAAAATAAAAATAGAAGGATGGGAAGTGCTACTAGTGTGCGTTATTAGGTAGCATGGACGTGGAGCATGCATGTACGTACGAATATTCGGGAGCACAGAGAATGGTCGGAGTTCATGTAGTTAGTAGTATTCGTACGTCGGCAACAAAGGGAGCAGATAGCACAAGGTAGTAGTACTACTCCCGCTGATTTGAGTGCAGTTGTGCAAACATGACCAGCAAAATTATTGATTGGTTGGAGGGGGGGGGAGATAATCTGATGGAAGGACACAAATTGCCAAACAATGTGGGGAGAAGTAGAGTTGTTCATGCACGGTTCCTTCTTTCTAGCTCCTCTGCCCATAGCTAGTAGGAGCACATGCGTGCTGATCTATATTACTACCGTATCCATATATGGATCGGTTGGTACTCCTATCCTGTGCGCGGCACATTATTCAACAAACGCATGTGGGACATGGATATCTATCTGAATATCTGACTCCCGGCCGTTTGCCGAATTAATGCTGCATCCAAAGTCTGCCTCTCCCCGTTTTAGCCACGGCTAGTTGCAAAAGGATGTACTAGCATACAAATTAATGTGTGATATGCATAACGAATAAAGAAAGTGAGCATGCAGATAAGAACTTCCAGAAATGTATATAGCGTGTGGGAAAATATAGTGTGCAGCTGGGACAAGCATCCAAGCTGTATGGCTCATGCATCCAAGCTGGTGCCCATGCATGCCTCCATTTTCTATTTAGGGAACACACACATACAGCTTACACACAGCACACCTGCACACGTCTATTTTTCTTATATTTTTATTCTTGTGCTACTATGGAACTCCATTACACGATTAGTAACCACACATGCATGCCACCCTTGCACACATATAATACGTACATGTACGTACGTGGCCGCTACGTGCGCCCCGTATACCTCTTGCAGCCGAGACGTGTAGGCATTAGGCACGCACGTACGTACTAGCTAGAGCCATGCACGCCAGCGATGTTCCTCCGCTTGACCGTGACGGCGAGCCCGTTCTTCATGTGAAGAATGATGGACAGCTTCGGCTCCACGACGTGGCCCGGCACGGCCTCGACGGCGAAGTTCCAAAGCACGGCCGCGGCGGCGGTCTTCATCTGCACGAACGCCATCTCCTTGCCGAGGCAGGTCCTGGGCCCGGCGTTGAAGGAGATGAACTTGTAGGACGGCTCGTACCTCAGCTTCCCGTCGGCGGTGACCCACCTCTCCGGCCTGAACTCCATGCAGTCCTTGCCCCACACGCCCTCCATCCTCGCCATGCAGTAGGAGAAGATGAGTATCTTGTCGCCGGCTTTCATCTCGTGCCCGCTGGGGAGCACGTCGTCGGCCACCGCCGCCTTGTGCTCGAAGGGCACGGACGGGTACAGCCTCAGGCACTCGCACAGCGCCGCGTGCAGGTACACCATGCCGCTCAGCTCGCTCACGTCGAACACCACCATGCCGTCCAGCTTCTTCTTCTTCCGGGAAGCGATGGGCGCCAGCTCGTCCAGGATCTTCTGCTCGACGCGCGGGTTCTTGGAGAGCAGGTAGAAGAACCAGGACAGCGCGGCGCCGGTGGTGTCCCGGCCGGCGAGCAGGAGGTTCACCGTGGTGTCACGCAAGAATTCGTCGCTGTACTCGCTCGAGTCACCGTTGCAGATGAAGGACGAGAGCATGTCGGACGAGTCGGTGACGCCCTCGTCGCGGAGCTTGTGGTCGGCCCTGCGTTTGGCGATGGTGTCCGCGGCGAACCGGTCGATGGTCCTACGGGCCGCGGCCATCTTCCTCTCGGTGCCGACCTCATACCGGTACATGAGCTTCCAGCACGCGGGCGAGATGATGTGGCGGAGGAAGAGCGTCTCCAGCACGTCGTCCATGGCGCGCGCGAAGGGCACCACGGGGAGGCCGATCTGCAGGCACCCGGGGTCGACGCCGAAGACGAGGTTGCAGGTCATATCGAACGTGAGGCGCAGGAACACGTCGTGCAGGTCGCAGGGGGTCCCGGCCTCGGCGGCGTGCGCGAGGAAGGGCAGGAGGCTCCTCTCCACCTTGTCGCGGCTGTACCGCGCCGAGAAGGCGCGGAAGCGAGGGCCCGCCATGATCAGCTGTGACTTGGCACGCTGGCGGCGCCATGACTCGCCGTCGGCGTTGAAGATGCCGTCGCCGAAGACGTCGAAGATGTCGGCGAACTCCTCGCCCTTGGGGTAGTTGGTGAAATTGGAGGTGAAGATGTGGCGCACGTTGGCGGGGTCGCAGGTGACGAAGAAGCGGACGCCGGTGATGCCGGCGCGGGCTTCGAAGTTGTAGCGCGTGCCGGCGAGGATGCCAGTGGCCCAGTCATGGAAGTGGGACAGGTTGGCGACCATGCCGAAAAGATGGCCCAGGATAGGCCATTCGGTCGGCTCCGCCTTGCTTATTTTCTTGGACTGGAGGTGGCGGTAGTAGAAGACGAAGAAGCAAAGGAGAGAGAGGAGTTCCACGAACCAGAGGAGGGAATCCATGGCTGGCTTGGAAGAAGATGTGAGGTCGCCGGTGCAACATATGGGCTAGCTTATATGGACGCACTCTTGCATGCATGTGTAAGGTGATGAGTAAATGTGTTTCATAGGTTGGTGAGGTGTCTCCCATCAGCTTACAGTATGGTGATTGGGGTCATCAGTAGCATATCTCTTTTTAAATTCTACCTTGTGGTTTTTGATATGAAATGGAATTATGTGCTCCTACATATCATATCCAATAGTCTGTGAGTGAGAATTGTGTGGACCACATATTTTTTTTCGACAAAGGGTGGACTTTATTGGCTTAAAATGGAGCATCAAGAGGATACATATAATGAGCACACACCCGGCCTCTGCATAACTAGGATGCACACAGCCAAACCCAACACACTCACGCGGAAACATACCCGCAACTAGCAAAGTCATAAGACCAAAAGCTATGTGCGGGCGAGAAAAAAGGAGAAAAAAAAATCAAAACGATCAGATCAGTGATGGACAAACTACAACTGAGACCATATTCGCACCAACCATTGACACCACATGATGACGAGGAACTTCAACAATAACGCCTTCACGAAGGAAGCGACACTCAAGTGCCGCCGTCACCGGATCTAACCACAAAGGCCAGAATCTAAGTTTTCACCCTGAAGAGTCAGTAGAGCAAATCCGAGCAATGCCTCCAACAAAGTAACGACATAAAAACATCGCCATTGCCAGGTGTAACCACTCGGGTCTAACCTAGGCTTTCGCCCCGGAGCTCGAGACCTGGTGCGTGCAGCATCACCATCCAAGTCACACGAGTGTGGACCACATATATGTCCTCTTTGAACGGGAAAATGTATGGTCCGTGTTTTTGTGGAAGGTATGCCATTATCCATGCAACTAAAATTATTTTGAGCTTTCGTTGATGTTTTCGCCATCGATGGGGCATGAATTGACGCAGAGACTACAATGGATGCGAGACTGGGGGAGTTAGGCTTCAGACTGAGTGGCAGGGTTAATTTTTTTAGTACCCCTAATTTACTCATATTTGTAAAATATATGATGTCTTAGAGATTTTAAGTGCATTTGAACCAAGAACGTTTTAGCTTTTCGCTCAAGAAAACAACCTTTTAGGAAAGGAGAGAGAGTGCTCATAGTAGTGACCTCATGAGGGATGGTGAGCCGAAGATGACAGTATCATGAAGAAAACAAATACTAGCAAATTAGTTATTCTCTATGTCAGAATCGGTATCAATTAAGAAATAAAAGGTCCAAATTGTTACGTGAAAAGCAATTGTGGAAAAAATTGTCTATGCCTGACGATGAATTACATTATATCAGAAGTGTTTACAAATGGGGACGAGTAGCGACGAGTCGTCTTTTAACTAGGCCTGTGCGACTTACAAGAGTCAATATAGGCAACATTCGGTTTTTTCTAAGGGAAGGCCATCATGGCTAGTTTTATTAAACGCAAGTAGGAATTACATCGCACTAGTAGAACAAAGGCCATTTGTTTCGGTTCGTAAGGGCCTTCTGTCCCGGTTTAGAAACCAGGACTAAAAGGTCGATACTAATGCCCTTGGCTTTTAGTCCCGGTTCTTACACGAACCGGGACAGATGGGCCTCCACGTGGCCGCTGCGGCCAGCCCGGGCATGGGGGCCTTTGGTCCCGGTTGGTGACATAAACTGGGAGCAAAAGGCATCCACGCGTCAGCAGCTGGCTGGAGCTGAGGTTTTTTTTGAAAGGGGCTGGTTTAGGGGTTTTGGGTGTTAATTTAGGTTGTTATTAGCTAGCTAATAGAGAGAAGTGTCCACTCTTATATCTCCGTGCTTGGTTTACCAACGCTACTGCTATGTTCATTTCACCCGCTGATATATAATAACTCTTCATGCTCGCATCATGCATCATCATATATAATAACAAGTCCTACTAATCATGCATCATCATACAACTTCTACTCCTTATTAATAACTCATACGATCATCATCCTCATAGTCATCGAACCAACCCTACTTAATTGTTTTTAGCACATGATCATCAGTATCAGGTAGGACCTAAATACCCTTAAGGTAAAATAGCATAAAACAATATAGACCCTGACTCTCCATTATGGAGAATGGAGATCATCCCGTCTCCAATTCTTGCGCTTCGCTTCCTTTTGCTTCCAAGAACCTCCTTACGACTGTCTATACATTTTTTCCATTCTTTGATTGTCATGTCTCCACTTTTTTTAGAAATCCGGTATGGACAGTTGAGACTCGTAGGATGACCTGGTTGTATGTTCAAAACATCAAGGCGATCATGCTGATACATCAGATGAGGCACACAAACATTCGGGGTTATCTGTTGAAAAACATAGTAATAACTTCGTAGTTAGCAATGATGTACTAGTTTTAGAAGTATGCAAAAGATGCACATATGTCGTAATAGTAATTTTTTTACCAGGGTATCTCCATGGTAGTTACCGTAGTTCAACACGTGTACTAGTGGCACGTATTGACCAGAATGTTGAGGAGTTCGATTGTAGATATTCTCAAGATCAGTACAAAATGTGATCAGATGATTTTTCTCCTTATAAGTTAATTCGGAGCCATCAGTGTAGTGGGTTTTGTCTACCATCTTCCGCACATTCTTTGAAGAATGAAAATAAGCTGTCAATGAAAATAAGCTGTCAACTATTTTGAAATAAACAATATAAATTACCTAATAACTATGTTTGAGAAGCTCACATAGGGAAAGAATTGGAAGCGTATCAACAAGGACCTAAATGTCCATATTGTCTTGCTCGATTTTAGGATCACCATGATCCATGGTGACAAGCATACCCTCATCAAAACCATACATCTTGCAAAGTGTTTCCCAATTTTTGCAACCAAAATGGGTTACACTCTCAGAATTGTACAACTTTACTTCAAAATCCACACCATGATGGGTCCTTAGGTGAATTTTCTTTGTTTCCATACTTTCATGGTCTTCAAAAACCATCCTCTCCAAGACATAGCGTCTTGCATAGCATGGGATAAGCTAGTCGGATTGGAAAAGATGAAAAGTACACGTTGAAATAGTTGAAGTCGTGCTTAATTACGAAAAAAACTATTGTCGTCGTTGCATACCGTTTCAACATCGAAGGTCTCCTCGAGCTTAATGCTGAAGCGCCGATCTTCGTCGAGCTCAAGGAACCTGTCGCACATACCTCGGTCGTCGTGGCACCAGCCGCACTCCCCCAGGCGGTTTTCGTCGTCCGAGTACGACATTCCCTATGTTCATAATTCAAATATTAAACTTGTACAATTAAAAATATGTACTAAAAACCTAAATTAGATCATTATTATTCATCATGGGTTGACTATTGGTCTGTCGAGCCTTTTCTTGAAAACTCTCAGCTCATGTGGTGTACATATTGGACCGTTGGTGATGGTAGCTCCTCCTTTCATTCCTGAGTGCATTACACCAAATTGTCTAGCACACAGGAATGAAGGAGAAGCTACCCCCACGACAACAGTCGGGTTTCTTCGTCCTCTCATATATATATGGTTGGAGACTCTCCCTCACTGATTCCTCTCTGACATTTGCGAGGGCCGGTTTATGGCGTGGATGAGCTCGCGGCGTCGTCGAGCAGGGGGAAACTGGCGATGGAAATTTGACAATTTCCTAAGTGCTGGCTTATATAGCAAAGGCTTTGGTCCCGGTTTGTCACACCAACCGGGACCAATGCCCCCTTTAGTCCCGGTTGGTGGCACCAACCGGGACCAAAGGCCTCTTTTCAGCAGTAGTCCCGGTCGGTGGCACCAACCGGGACTAAAGGGGGGGGGGGCATTGGTACCGGTTGGTGCCACGAACCGGGACCAAAGGTGTGAATTGGTCCCGGTTCGTGGCACCAATCGGGACCAATGTCCTGCTGCCAAAGCCGCGGTGCGGTGGGATGTTTAGTCCCACCTTGCTAGCCGAGGAGCGACGCGACCGGTTTATAAGCCCTGCCACGCCAGCTCCGTTGCGCTCCTCTCAACCGCAGGCCTCTGGGCCTAATCTCGCACTGCTATGCCTGTGGGCCTGCTAGGCCTTCTGCGGGCGTGAATCCTGGCCCATGGATGGGTTTCTAGTCGTATTCAGGCCGTGGTGGCCTAGTAGGTGGTATTTTTTAAATTTTCCCAGTTTTTTTATTTTCTTTTTTGCTTTATTTATTTTATTTTGTTTCTACTTACAACAAAATACTTACTGTTGCTATTTTATTTATTTCAGGAAAATTCTTTTTGCTTATAATGTTTTGAACAGAAAATACTTTGTTAATTTTAGGTCCATAAATTTTATTTATGTTATCAAAGTTTATTTTATTTTATTTTATTTTGTTTCAACTTATATATTTTATTAAAGTTTATTTTATTTTATTTGGTTTCTACTTACATCATCAATTTTCATCCCTTTCTGACTTCATTTGTTATTTTTCATGCATTTACTGATTATTTTGAGCTATAAGACCCTGAAATTGAAAATCATTTCAAATGAACTCTAAAAAGGTTGAAAGTTGGCATGGTATCATCATTGCATCCACATAGCATGTGCAAGAAAGTTGAGAGGGTTACGGCAGAAACTGGATGCACTTCGTGTACAAAACGGACAATCTCTTTCGAAGTATCAGGATTTCATACGGAAACTCGTCTGTTACAAAGGGATTTCATTTTTTAAACTTATTTGAACTCCTGACTTTTTGTGTGTTCAAAATGCACCATTCAGAGCCACATCATCAATTTTCAACCATTTCTGACTTCATTCGTTATTTTCATGCATTTACTGATTATTTTGAGCTATAAGACCCTGAAATTGAAAAGCATTTAAAATGAACTCCGAAAAGGTTGGAAGTTGGCATGGTATCATCATTTCATCCACATAGCATGTGCAAGAAAGTTTAGAGGGTTACGGCCAAAACTGGATGCACTTCATGTACAAAACGGACAATCTCTTTCGAAGTATCAGGATTTCATACGGAAACTTGTCTGTTACAACAGGCATTTCAAATGAACTGCGAAAAGGTTGAAACTTGGCATGGTATCATCATAATAGTTGTGGAGAAAGTCTTCACTTTTTCTTCGCTTGTGTCCTTTCCTTATTGCGCCGTAACCATGGATAATCTTCATCATTTATTAGGATGCTTGGGTCAGCCTTGACTTTGAACGGAGGAATTTCATGAAACTTTTCATAATCTTCGGACATGTCTGTCTTGCCCTCCACTCCCACGATGTCCCTTTTTCCTGAAAGAACCATGTGGTGCTTTGGCTCATCGTATGATGTATTCGCTTCCTTAACTTTTCTTTTTCTAGGTTTGGTAGACATGTCCTTCACATAGATAACATGTGCCACATCATTGGCTAGGACGAACGGTTCGTCAGTGTGCCCAAGATTGTTCAGATCCACTGTTGTCATTCCGTACTGTGGGTCTACCTGTACCGCGCCTCCTGACAGATTGACCCATTTGCATTTAAACAAAGGGACCTTAAAATCTACTCCGTAGTCAAGTTCCCATATGTCCACTATGTAACCATAATATTTGTCCTTTCCCCTCTCGGTTGCTGCATCAAAGCGGACACCGCTGTTTTGGTTGGTGCTCTTTTGATCTTGGGCGATCGTGTAAAATGTATTCCTGTTGGGGATATTACTACTGGGCTAAACCGGCAGGAGAGGCCGGATTAACTTGAAGCCCATGAAGACAGACGGTGACGCTGAGTAAAGGCCCAAGGCCCAGAACCGGTTTAAGGCCTGTAGCTATAAACCGACATTAACATGTAACTTGCATTGTAAGGTATAAAGAGCGGAGACCGAGCCGGACACGTTTATGAGCCGGCCTCGGGACTCTGTAAACCAACGGGCGTCAATCCATGTATATAAGGGGACGACCCGGCGGCGGTTCAAGAGAACAGACGACAACTCGAGACTCAGGCAAAGCGTATTTGCTCCCTGGTCATCGAAACCCCATCAATTCCATCACAACTAGACGTAGGCTTTTACCTTCATCGTAAGGGGCCGAACTAGTATAAAACTCTCTTGCGTCCCTTGTCCGCTTTAACCCCTTTAAGCTAACACGTAGTGATGGCTCCACGACTAAGTCCTTTCACGAGGACATCTGCCATGACAAAACCACGATAGTTGGCGCCCACCGTGGGGCTATCGCACGATGGTTTCAAGTTCTTGGAGGGCAGCTTCGAAGGACTCAAGGGTTACGTTGTAGGCCGGATGACCAAAAGTCGTCGCGGCAAGCTCTACATCGACGATGCAGGGTGGGGCCCTGAGGCCGGCTCAATCGAGTACGGGTACCGGGTCCCCTTTGGTGGCATACACGTTTTCATTGGCAAGATCGGCGAGCCGGGCCCTGAGCCGGACATCTGCACCGACCTCATTGAAACGGCTCAGGGTGCGCGATCTGCCCAGGTCAAGCTTGCCATGAAGCGTGCCTTCGTGGGAGTCATCCATGGAGGGGAGTACGAGGACATATCGGAATCTGGTGGTGAGACCGTCGTTTATTCCGGCGACGAGTCATCGACCGGAGAGACCGAGTCGTTATATCAGCTACAAGATGGCCGGATTGGAGGCTGTTCCGATGGCGGCAGTATTCCGGACCCCTCTGATATGCCAAACCGGGTTGGAATCTTCATGGCCGGTACACAGCCAGCGCTCCACTCTTCGACCACAGCAGCAACGGTGGCCGGGGCAGGAGGCCCTGTGCGGCCGCCAGCTCAGGTTTTATCTGATCTATTTGATGCGTTGGCAACACTAATGGCGGAGGCTAACCCGGCGGATCAGGATGCGCACAATGCGGAAATCGCTAAAGTAAGGGATCAGATTACTCAGGCCAAGGCCGATTTGGCCGCTGAGGATGCCAGGATGGCCGCAGAGCGGGCCGCTTTGGATGCAGAGGCTTACCGGCTTATGCTGGATCAGAACGCATCGCACGAAGTCCTAAAGAGAAGACATCGGTCTCGCCTGCCTCCGATTTATGATGCTAGGAACCTCTTTAACAATCCAGGTGTAGGGACCAGTAACCCGCCGGTTGTAAACTGGGTGGAGGCACCTGGAGCGGGGGAGCCGGTTCAGCCCCGTTTGATGGGTCCGCCTCGACAGAACAACAACGTGACGCATATTGTTCCAACACCACCTGGTCATTACCCTACTCCAATAGACAATCTTGTTGCTGCCGCTTCACGACTGGAAGCTATCCCAATTGAAGGCGATTCTCCGGCGGCGATCGAGACGCGTCGGGTTAAAGAACTTCTTCGGACAGCCTTGGAGCAACATGAGGCTTATTCATACAGTCGTGATCGGATTCATTGCACCCCCGTCCAAGCCGGAGTTATAGCAGGCGTATGGATGAACCAGCCATGTCAAGCAATGCGGGGAACCGCGAACCGCCCCGTGGCCACAACCCGGCAGGGGGTGCCGGTGATGCTCAGGAAGTGGTGGACCGGGCTCGCGCGCGCAGGGAGGCCGAGTTAGCAGTGCAGTATGAAGCCCGTCAGCTTACTCTGGTTCGTTCAACCACGTTGAGAGAGCCAGGAGTTACCTCTAGCTCTTTGGGGGTACCGTGTCTCGTCCCGGCGTTACGCAATGTATGCCTGCCCAAGGATTTCAAGGGCCCGCGCAAGGTGCCAAATTACACTGCCGATTTACCCCCAGAGACATGGGTTGAAAGCTATGAGATGGGCATGGAGATGCTGGATGTAGATGATGCAGCCTGTGCAAAGTACTTCACCATGATGCTAGAAGGGACGGCTCGTACTTGGTTAAAAAGTCTACCTGCTAATTCTATCAGATCATGGGCCGAGTTGAGAACCCGGTTTATCCAGAATTTTAAAGATACATGCAAGCAACCCATGTCGATTGTGGATTTAGCTACCTGTGTACAGGAGGAAGGAGAATCAACAACCCAGTGGGTGCGCCGGGTCTCGGAAATTTTGCATTCATCGGATCGCATCAACGCTGACACCGCAGTTCTAACTTTGGAAGATAATTTCCGGTTTAAGCCTCTGAAGTTGAAGTTGGGACGGATGAAACGCCATTGCACTGACATGGGAACCCTCATGGCCGCTTTAGTAAAGTATGCTGACTCTGATAGTACCAAGGACCCTGAGTCAGATGATGATAAGGCGGGGAAGGGAAAGAAGAGCAGCAATGCCAAGGGGCAGCACCACAGCCCGGCGGGTCATGGAAACGGCGGTAAACGTAAAGCGGACCACAACATGGATTTTGTGGCCAATGCCAGTGCGCAGGATAAGGGCCAACGGCTCAAGGGTAAACCGCCCCGGCGCAATGGGGCACCTAACCCTAACCCGGACCGTCTGTCTTACCTATTGAACCAGCCCTGCCCAAAACATGGGACGAAGGAGATGCCGGCCACACACCTCTGGAAGGACTGCTATATCATGCAAGAGTTCAAAAATTCTAATGACTTCCAGTATGATCACAGACCGGGTGATGGTTCAGGCCCCGGGTCTCATGGGTCGGTTTATGGCGGAGGAAATTCCGGTTCAGGCTTCCATGGTAATCAGGGCGGACATACAAATCAAGGAAATTAGGGCAACCAAGGTGGCTACAATAATCAGCAGCAGCAGCAGTCGGGTTACCAGAGCAATCCAAAGCAGTTAAATAGTGGGCAATATCATGTCTTCACCACTAGCTTGGACAAGCGTGACCAAAAGCTTCATAGGAAGGCAGTAAGCTCCGTTGAGCCGGCGGTGCCCCGTTACTCACGCTGGTCTGAGCAGCCGATTGTGTGGAGCAGGGAGGATCATCCACCCCGGGTTGACAATCCGGGTAATCTGGCGTTGGTAGTGGCACCTCAGGTAGGAGGTTATAAGTTCATAAAGGTACTCATGGACGGAGGGAGCAGCATCAATATCCTGTATTATGAAACTTTCCGTCGCATGGGGTTAACAGATAAACATCTTAGACCGTCCAGTACGGTGTTCCATGGTGTGGTACCTGGTAAATCGGCGTGTCCTGTTGGCAAGATAGCTCTGGAGGTGGCTTTTGGGGACGAGCATGACTCAAGATCAGAAACCTTGACCTTTGAAGTGGTGAAGATCAGAAGTCCGTATCATGCCCTGTTTGGACGGCCGGCTTATGCTAAGTTTGTGGCACGACCTTGTTATGTTTATCTCCAGCTCAAGATGCTGGGTCACAAGGGAATTATAACTGTCCATGGGAGCCGCAAGATCGCTCTGGAATGTGAAGAAGGTGATGCGGCCTATGCTGAGTCGGTTTGTGCCACAGAAGAGTTGAAGTATTACAAGGACAACGTTGATCCGGCAGATATGACTCAATTGAAGAAGCCAACTACCGAGCATGATCCGGCCTTGAAGTTTAAATCGGCTGATGATACTAAGCTTGTTGACTTAGTGCCTGGCGATTCGTCCAAGCAGTTCAGCATCAGCGCTAACTTGGATCCGAAATAGGAAAGCGCGCTCATCGAGTTCATCCGTGAGAATCGGGACATCTTTGCGTGGAAGCCTTCTGACATGCCTGGTGTACCGAGAGAACTCGCTGAGCACACACTTAATGTTGGTCCTAAGTATAAACCGGTCAAACAGTTTCTCCGCCGGTTCAATGAAGAAAGACGCAAAGCTATTGGAGAAGAAGTGGCCAGGCTTTTAGCGGCTGGATTTATTGTTGAAGTCTTCCATCCTGAGTGGTTGGCTAATCTGGTGCTGGTCCTTAAGAAAAACGGCACTTGGCGGATGTGTGTGGATTACACAGATCTCAACAAAGCTTGCCCAACAGATCCTTTTGCCGTTCCCCGTATTGATCAAATTATTGATGCTACGGCGGGTTGCGAGCGTTTAAGCTTTCTCGATGCGTATTCCGGTTATCATCAGATCAAGATGGCAGCTAAGGACCAGGAGAAGACGGCCTTTATAACCCCCTTTGGAACCTTCTGCTATATATCTATGCCCTTTGGGCTCAAGAGTGCCCAGGCGACTTATCAACAGTGTGTGCAGAACTATCTCCATACACAAATCGGCCGTAATGTTCATGCCTCTGTGGATGATATTGTGGTCAAATCAAGGAAGAAGGAAACATTGATTGATGATTTAAAGGAAACCTTTGGTAACCTGCGGGTTTACAAGATGATGCTTAATCCGGCTAAGTGCGTTTTTGGTGTCCCGACAGGCAAGCTCTTGGGCTTTCTGGTGTCTAACAGGGGCATTGAGGCTAATCCGGAAAAGATCAAGGCCATCACCTCCTTGGCTAAACCGAAGTGTATCAATGACGTTCACGCTTGGCAGGCCGGATTGCCGCGTTGAGCCGATTTATCAGCCGCCTCGGCGAGAAGGCTATTCCTTTGTATCAGATGCTGAAGAAAACGGATAACTTCATCTGGAGTGATGCCGCGAATGAAGCGTTGAGGATTTAAAGCGGCAGCTGGCTAATCTGCCGGTTCTTGCTGCCCCAGTTGACAAAGAGCCATTGTTGCTATATGTGACAGCTAATGCTCGGGATGTCAGTGTGGCTATTGCGGTGGAGTGCAAGGAGGCAGGAAAGGAGTATCCAGTTCAGCATCCGGTTTATTATATCAGCGAGGTGCTTATTGAGTCCAAGCAGAGGTACCCGCACTGGCAGAAGCTGGTATATGGGGTTTTCATGGCAAGCCGGAAGCTCAAATAGTATTTCCAAGGTCATCCCATCACAGTGGTCAGCTCTGCTCCTTTGGGAGACATAATCCAGAACAGAGAAGCAACTGGCCTAATTGCCAAGTGGGCTATAGAGCTCGGGCCTCACGGGTTGAAGTATATACCCCAAACGACGATCAAGTCTCAAGCACTTGTGGATTTCATCAATGACTGGACAGAACTACAAGCGCCTGAAGAGAAGCCGGATCATACTTATTGGACTATTCACTTTGATGGGTCCAGGCAATTGGAGGGCTCGGGGGCTGGAGTCGTATTAACTTCCCCACGAGGTGATAAGCTTTGTTATGTTCTCCGTTTAATGTTCCCTTGCACTAATAATGCAGCTGAGTATGAAGCTTTACTCCATGGTCTTCGGATGGCTAAGGAGATGAACTTAAGCCGAGTTAAGTGCTTCGGTGACTCGGACCCGGTGGCTCAACAGGTGTCTGGCACTTGGGATTCCAAGGACCCACTCATGGCAGCGTATCGTCTAGAGGTGGACATTGTTGCAGGTCACTTTAATGGTTATCAGGTGGATCATGTGGACCGGCGGAAGAACGAAGCGGCGGACGCTTTAAGTCACCTGGGTTCTCAACGTAAACCGGTCCCGCCTAATGTCTTCTTGGACGTTCTGCATAATCCACCCGTCAAGCTCCCTGGTGAAGAGGATTTGGCTATTCCTAATCCGAAAGCTCAGTTGGTGGCGGCTCTAATGTTATCCCGGATTGGACGGTTCCTCATCTTCCATACATGAACCGGGGCGAGTTACCAGAGGATGAGACACTGGCCAGACAGATAATCCGGCGGTCCAAGTCTATGACTATTATCAACGGAGAACTGCATCATTGCAGTGTTACAGGGGCGTTTCAGCGTTGTGTGTCTCCTGAAGAAGGCTGTGAAATTTTACGTGAGATCCATGAAGGAGATTGTGGTCACCACGCCGGTTCAAAATCTTTGGTGGCTAAGGCATTTCGTTACGGTTTCTATTGGTTAACAGCTCATGCCGATGCCGAGGACTTGGTCAGACGATGTGATGGCTGTCAAAAGTTTTCAAGGCGCGCTCATGTACCGGCTCAAGAATTGAGGATGATTCCAATTACTTGGCCATTTGCGACTTGGGGGCTGGATATGGTTGGGCCTTTCAAGAGGTCCAAAGATAAGAAGACCCACCTTTTGGTGGCGGTTGATAAATTCACAAAGTGGGTGGAGGCAGAACCAGTTATCAAGTGTGACGCGGCCACGACGGTTCAATTCATCAAAAAGGTGATTTTCCGATTTGGCTTTCCACATAGCATTATCACTGACAATGCTACCAATCTATCAAAGGGTGCCATGAAGGAGTTCTGTCAACGTGAGCATATATGGCTTGATGTATCACCAGTGGCTCACCCACAGTCCAATGGTCAAGCGGAGAGGGCCAATCAAGAAATTTTGGGAGGCATCAAACCTCGGCTTATGGTTCCCTTGCAGCGGACGCCGAGTTGTTGGGTTGAGGAGCTACCTTCAGTATTATGGAGCATCAACACCACGCCCAATAGGTCGACAGGATACACACCGTTCTTCATGGTTTATGGACCAAAGGCGGTTCTCCCTAGTGACATCCGTCATGACTCGCCTCGGGTGGCGACATATGTTGAAGCGGACAACGAGAAGGCACGACAGGAAGCTCTCCACCTGTTAGATGAGAAGCGTGACATAGCGGCCGCCAGTTCGGCGATTTATTAGCAAGATCTACGTCGCTATCATAGCCGCCGGGTTAGGACCAGAACCTTTCAAGAAGGAGATTTGGTGCTTCGGCTCATCCAGGATCAAACAGATATGCACAAGTTATCCCCACCTTGGGAAGGACCTTTTGTGGTCAGCAAGAATCTACACAA
>LR880969.1:812793288-812813267 GCA_904067115.1 Aegilops sharonensis | reverse complement strand
CCAACATCATGCATAAAAGTTGCATGTATTATATATTTCCATTTTTGGTTATATGTCACAACCTAAGTTATCATCTTTGGTTATATATATATGGGTATCATGACCCGCCCGGCGGTAAACCGCCCGGGCGCTTTAAGCTTCTTGTCTGCAGAAACAGCTTGGACAAATAAATATATGGATCATATCTTATGTATGACGAATCAAGCCGGTGCCAATTGCATATAAGTATGCACGAAGGCATATCAGAACAAATATTTTAACTAAGCCTATTACAAGGCTTTCCAGTGCCCAACATGATCATTTTTTTCTCAAAATACATGTCGCAGCATGTAGAAGGCTAAACCGGCCTCCGGTTCATGCTTGGTCACCAGCTTGGCCTGACGGTTGCGGGTCATCTCGCGCCGGATCAACATCTTCTTCTCTACCCAATGGCTGGAAATCAATAGTTGCCCAGTCGATTCCAGTTAGGGCCTGGAATACAGCTTCATCACTTATCAGCGTCGACGGTTCAATGTCAGGGGCATAAGTGTGCTTACGAATTGGCGGGATGAGATTCTGAGCTTCGGGGATTGGTGCAGCAACCCGCTTGTTCTTGTCATCATAGTTTGCTTGATAGTATGACATGTCCGCTTCTTCAACTAGTTGACAAGCCAATGGGTGTACCTCCCAGTTTATGACCCGGAGATCATCTTCATCGAATTCTGTCCCGTCTTCCTTCAAACTGGGATAGCCTTGAGCCGCTTCAATTGGATCAAAGTCAGGTACCCATGCCTTTGCCCGGGTCAGTGCAGCCAAAGCACCCGTCCTAGCATCAGACTTTTTCAGTTCATCAACCCAGGCAGGTAGCATGGATAACCTTTCTAAAGTATCTTTAATCAAGGTGGGAGGGGGATTGTTGTGAGAAGAAGTATATATGATCCATTGCGCGCTGGTATAGAGCTGCTCTATCAGAGTATAGGTTGCTTTTAACTTCTTCTGAATGTCAGATCCCAAGTGGCCAATACAAGTTCCTATATCATTGCAAGGGTTAGTAAACCGGAAGATACATGAAAGAATATGGTAAAATCGGGAGTTACAGATGGTTACCAAACACGACTGCGGTCATGGCATGAACCTGCCGCTTTATGCTGGTCAGTTCATCAACCACTGGTTTAAGAGCAGCTTCTGCTTTCTCAGCCCTTTTGATCAAATCGGATTTTTCATTTTCCCAAGCCGACCATTCCTTGTTGAAGCCTTCTTTCAGTTTCTCCATAGCGCCTAAAGCGCTGGTCAGCTCTGCCTTTGCCTTGGAGGTTTCATCTTGTTGCAATTTAAGGTTTTCTTGAAGGTCAGCGGTTTGGCTCTCCTTTTTGCTCAGCTCAGCCTACAAAGAGACAGTCATATGGTCAGGTAATAGTAAATACTTGAAGTACAAGCCCATAACTAGTTATGCCCTTGGCACTTGGGGGCTAATGCATATTTGCTCTATCAGACAATTTTCAAAGTCCCAAAGCACAATACAAGTATTAAGCTTGGCACTTGGGGGCTAATGTGTATTTGCTCGTAACTTGCTAAAAAGATAATTCTTCTATAAAGTCCCGCTTCATCTCTATACAGTTAAACCGGCCTTTGGAGACTACATCGGTGAAGTTAAAATACATTGTTGCAAGCCCGAAGATTGCTATCAAAGTCCCGGTTTAAGTTTCTATCTTAAACCGTCACTTGGGGGCTACTACAGTTGATAAACTGCAAACACAATACAACAAGAGAAGTATGAATAAAGTTACCTCATATTTTTCCTTCATCATATTGACCACACCGACTTCATAGTCACGGCTCGTAAACAGACGGTTCAGATAGCCGGAATGAAGGTCTTGAGCGTTCAGATGGGTATAGGTGGACATATCGACATTCCACTTTCCTTTACTAATTGCAGAAAATTCCTCATTGGCGGTATGCTTCGACAAAGCGACAGGATTCCCTGGATCTGTATAGCCAACACCAGTAATCAGAACGTCATCATCCTTTTCAGCAGCATCTCGTACTGGGGTCGCCGGTTTGTTGATATTCTTTGCTGGACTTGCCGTTTTGTCAGTTCGAGGAGAACGGGCCGGTTTGTCAGCATGTCCTGTGGTGTCGACGTCTGCCGGTTCAATAACAAAGTCATCATCTTGAGGCGGTGGATTATTCAACACATCATCAAGGTGGGCTTCTACATGATCCGGAGTTTTATCCGGTTCAGCAGCTGTATCTTCTTCTGACGGTTTGTTCAGGCAAGCTTTCTTGCTTGGTCTGGGTTTAGCGCTGACAAAATAAAAATACGAAGGTCAGTATAGCATACAAAATGCATATCAAGAATAAGGCAAGTGAACAGCTTACCCAATAACCATTTTGAGAGGTGGAAGTTTGGTGGCTGACGACTCGCCAGAGGATGAATGAGAAGTGCCCTGATAATTGGAGTCAGACGAATTAAGAGGTTGATGAAAACAACCTACTTTGGGGCATGACATGTCAAGGGAATTAGAGACCTCTGATAATCGTTTCCGAACCGGGCTGTTCGGTAAACCGGTGGAGGTAACTACCTGGCCGCTATGCCGGGTTGTGCGGCGAGCCTCGTGCTGTTGTGTCTTCATAAGAAAGTTTGGATCCAAATAAGCAAGAGGATGTGAAAAATTTAATTTTCCGGTTTGCTCGACGGGTTTTTAGTGAAGGCAAAGGGTTTGAATAGGAGGAAAGGATGATTACCTCTACAACATCGGTATGACTGACTTCAGCGTCGTCCTGGCAATAATCATCATCAATAAGGCGTATGAAAAATGAACCAAGTGAGTCAAGTTCTACCTCAAAATCCGAGTTACCCACATCATCATCAACCGGTGGATCGGAGGATGCAGTGGTTCTCTTCCGGTTAGCTGGTCTTTTCACAGCTTTGGTCTTTTGGTGGGTTGGCTTCGCCGGTTTGTCTTGCGGAGGTTTCTTATTCTAGAACGGACCATTGTCCTGCCAAAAAGTCATCACATTTTCAGAACACATCAGGACAGAAGCAATTTCAGATAAAACAAATAGTATGAATCTTCCGGCTGGCGGTTTGTTGATGGTGCAGAAAGGGGGGAGTCCGGTTTGAGCACAGGTAGCCTCCGGTTCATTCATCACCTTTTTTACAGCCTCAGTGACTTTGTCATCTGCCAGCTGAATATCAATGTGCCGCTGAGCATCATTCAATTCTCCTGTATACTCACACATCAAACCAGTGCGTTGGCTCAAAGGCAAAACGCTCCAACTTATCCAGCAGCGTGCAAAGTCAACTCCTGTTAAATCGTTGGCCATAAAGGCCCTAAGCTTGGATAGTTGAGGAGCATATTTGCTTCTTTCTTTAGCATTCAACCTTTGAGGAAAAGGGTGTGTGTTGCTCAGACGTTCAGGACGGTAACCCGGCAGGGGATTTTCATCAACTGGAGACGTGTCCTTGCAGTAAAACCAGGTCTGGTTCCAATCTTCGGGGTGACTGTGGAGATTGGCATGAGGAAAGGTGACTTCTTTCCTTTTCTGAATCGCCATCCCGCCCAGTTCTGCGTTAGGCCCATCTTTGAACTCTGTGCGGCGGTTCAGATGAAAGCAGTCCCTGAATAGCTCTACTGAAGGTTCCTCTTGAAGGTAAACCTCACAAAACACTTGAAAGTGGCAGATGTTGGTTACAGAGTTTAGGGCCAATATCTTGTGGGTGCAGTTGGAAGTTGGCCAGTACATCCCGGAAGAATTTTGAACCGGGAGGGTTGAAACCACGGCTTAGGTGATCAACAAAAACAACAACTTCTCCATCTTTGGGAGTAGGAGGACATTCCGGGCCAGGGACCCTCCAGTGAATGACATCTTTCTTGTTTAAGGCACCCGTTTTGACAAGATTGTCTAACTGTTCCTCTGTTACTCGAGAAGGGACCCAATTGCATTCATACACTTGTTTGGCCATGGCAATGAAGATCTACAATATAATGATTTCCGGTTTAAGATTTATGTTGGACAGCTATACAGTGATACAAGACGAAAGTATATTGTTAAACCGGAGTCAGCTATTTACAAACTGGAGTTCAACAGTAAAGAAGTACACCAGTGGAGGTGATAAGTGGAAGTATATTGGCGGTTCAACAAGGGGACTAATGGTATATACCGGGTTGTCATTTTTTCTACAAAGTTAAACCGCCTAGTCTAAACATTCAAGAGTCAAGACTGCAGATGTATAAGTGAAGGAAAACATGTTTCACAAGCTGGTATTACAATTTTGGATCTGTGGCATGTCAGAAAAGGAAAATATATTCAGATTTAAGAAGTGGTGCCTAAACAGCGGAGGAAGGTTCAGATGGGATCTTCTATCTTAGCAAGGCGCATTAAATGGGAAAAGAGCTACGGCTATCATTGGACAGGATAACTATCAAGGTCTAGGATCAAAACCCTATTATGCAGGTAATGGACTCTGATGAACACCGAAGAACAGTGACGAACACCGAAACCCTAGAACAGATCTATGGCGAAAAGAGCAGAAGCTTACCTGTGCTGATGAGGAAGCAGAGGGGCGCCACAGTTTTCTGGTACGTTCAGGGTGATGCAGCGGCCAGAGTCGAGGCAGAGGCGACGGTTGACGGTGGCGGCGGAGCTCCAAGGGTTGAGCGGCGCAAGGAAGACGATGATGTGAAGAGGCACGAGGGGGAAAGGTGAAAATGACCCCTCGGCCGTATTTATAAAGGCAAGGGATAAGTGTCATGCGCGAAAATCGAGGAGCCAAAAATTTGGAAAGCGGAGCTGTCGCCTCGATTGTCGGAGACCCATTAATGAAGATGTGTCATGCACAATTTAACAGATGATGTCACGATGGTTTACCATGATTTGGGAAGATGATGTCACGACGGTTTACAAAATTATGTGAAAATGTTGAAGACGAAGTTTTCTTAAGGACTGACATGAACCAGTTCAAATCAGTCTGGGGCCTAATGTTGGGGATATTACTACTGGGCGTAAACCGGCAGGAGAGGCCGGATTAACTTGAAGCCCATGAAGACAGACGGTGACACTGAGTAAAGGCCCAAGGCCCAGAACCGGTTTAAGGCCTGTAGCTATAAACCGGCATTAACATGTAACTTGCATTGTAAGGTAGAAAGAGCGGAGATAGAGCCGGGCACGTTTATGAGCCGGCCTCGGGACTCTGTAAACCGACGGGCGTCAACCCATGTATATAAGGGGATGACCCGACGGCGGTTCAAGAGAACAGATGACAACTCGAGACTTAGGCAAATCGTATTCGCTCCCTGGTCATCAAAACCCCATCAATTCCATCACAACTAGACGTAGGCTTTTACCTTCATCGTAAGGGGCCGAACTAGTATAAAACTCTCTTGCGTCCCTTGTCCACTTTAACCCCTTTAAGCTAACCCGTAGCGATGGCTCCACGACTAAGTCCTTTCACGAGGACATCTGCCGTGAAAAAACCACGACAATTCCCATTTATATCGTATCCTTTGTAAGTCATTACATTCGAAGATGGTCCCCTGGTGTCATGGAATTAACACGTCAGATGTCCTAGTGAGAGGACTTAGTCGTGGAGCCATCGCAACGAGATTAGCAAAAAGGGGTTAAACCGGACAAAGGACACAGGGAGTTTATACTGGTTCGGCCCCTTGCGGTGAAGGTAAAAGCCTACGATCCAGTTGTGGTGGAATTGATGGGGTCTCGATGAGAAGGGAGCGAATCCGCTTTACCTATCTCTCGTGTTGTTGTTTCTTATCCCTGAACCGCCGCCGGGTCGTCCCTTTATATACACAGGTTGACGCCCGGCGGTTTACACAACACCGAGGCTGGCTCATACATGTGTCCGGCTCGGTTTCTACCTTTCCTAACTTACAACACAAGTTTACACATCTCATGCCGGTTTATGTTTATGGGCTCTAAACCGCCTTTGGGCTCTGGGCCTCTAAGCTTCAATGATTGAGCGCCATACACCTTGTCTTCATGGGCTTCAATACGGATGAGCATAAACCGGCCCCTTTTGGGCGGTTTATACTCAGTAGTTATATCCCCAACATTAGGCCCCAGATTGATTTGAACCTGTTCATGTCAATCTTCAATACTTAGAAAACTCCCTGAATATCCTCGTATAATCCTTGTAAACCGCCATGACATCTCCTTCATATGAGCTTGATAAACCGCCATGACGTCATCTTCTAAGATTGCAATGAATCATCATGACATCATCTCTGTATAAAAACCTGTAAATACTACTTTTACTAATTATTCTCCGAAGACCAAGGCGACAGCTGTGTCAGATATCCAATTTTGGCTCCTCGATTCTCGTGCCTGTCATTATCCCTTTGCCTTTATAAATAAGACCGGGGGTCCTTTCCATTCTCCCCTTGCCTCTTCATCTCTTCTTCTTCCTCGCGACCCCAAAGAGCCCGAGCTCCGCCGCCGCCGTCGACCTTCGCATCTGCACCAACAAGGCCATTGCATCAACCTGTTCTTGACCAGATAAACTGTGACGCACCTCCGCTGCCCCGCAGCACCAGTAAGTACTCCTCTTTCCAAATATCAGATCTGCATTAGGGTTCCGCTGTACGTTGGTGTTCTTCACTGTTCATCCTTTTTCTCTCCTAGATCTCATAGCTTGACCTGAAACTGATAGTAAAGGTGAGCGGTAATAGTTTAGTGCCCCTAGTCACCCTCAGAAACCACTTTTTACTGCATGAGATCCCGTCGAAGCATATGCGTTCTTCTGCTGTTGCGACCTTTAGGTTTAAAATTTCTCCCCTTTTGTAGAACTGTGGTAGATCCAAAATTATCACACCAACTTGTAAAACCTGTTTGTGCAACACTTAAGAAAATTTCAGATCTGCTCCTTCCATACCATTGTAGGTGGTTTAACCGTTAAAAGTTGATAATCCGTCAGGTACCATTAGCCCTCTCTTAGACCGCCAATTTTACGTGAGCACCAGTATCTGGTTTAACATGTACATTTCCTCTGGTTGATTCCTTCCCCCGGCCTGGCGCCGGTTTATGCATATCAATCTTGAACCGTAAACTGGCGTTTGAACTTCTTTTACAGCTTGTTATAAAAAAAATGGCCAAACAGTTCTTCTCTTGCAATTGGGCTCCCTCCCGGGTTACGGAAGAGCAATTTAATTCGTATGTTGTGAATGGCGCTTTAGCAAAGCAAGAAACCATCCATTGGAGAGCCCCGGGTTCTGAAAATGTTCCTGAACCTCAAGATGGAGAAGTAGTTGTTTTTGTACATCATTTGGACCGAGGGTTTAGCCCTCTCGGATCAAAAATTTTCCGGGATGTACTTGCCAGCTTTCAACTCCACCCTCAAGATATTGGACCGAACTCTGTGTCAAACATTTGCAATTTCCAAGTGTTTTGTGAAGTTTATCTGCAAGAAGAACCGACCGTTGAGTTTTTCAGAGATTTCTTCCACTTGAACCGTCGTACTGAATTTACTGACGGCCCCAACACTGAACTTGGCGGGGTATAAATTCAAAAAAGGAAAGAAGTCAATTTTCCTCACGCCAAACATCACAACCACCCCAAGGATTGGAAGCAAACGTGGTTTTACTGCCGAAATACCGCTCCTGATGATGAAAATCCTCTGCCGGGTTATCGTGCTCACCGGCTCAGTAATGAACATCCATTGCCTCAACGACTTACTGCCAAGGAATGATCAAAGTATGCACCACAAATTTCTAAGATCCGAGCCTTTATGGCAAATGGTTTAACCGGTATTAACCTTGTCCATTGCTGGGTTTCGTGGAGTATCTTGCCCTTTAGCCAGCGTCCCGGTTTAATGTGCAAGTATACATGAGAGTTAAAAGATCCACAATGTCATATCGATATTCAGTTAACTGATGATGAGGTTACTGAAGCTGTCAAAAAGATGTTGGATGAACCGATATCTGAGTGTAGCAAGACTGGGCTGCGCCCCTTTTATGCATCCAATAAACCGCCAGCGGTAAGAATTGTATCTTTCTGCTTTTAATTTGCCCCCCTGTTGAAACTTTTCTGATGACCTTCTGTTTATCTATGTAGATCAATGACCCGTTCTGGAAGAGGAAATCTCAAGACAAACCGGCAAAACCACAAGACAAACCGGTGAGAGCGCCTCGCGCTAGAGTAAGGCCTCAAAGAAGCCAACAAAGAAAAGAACCACCGAGTCCCCTGATCCGGCTGAAGACGTTGATGACTCGGAATCAGAGGTAGAACTTGATTCCCTTGGTTCATTTTTCATGCACCTTATTGACAATGATCATTATCAGGATGATGCGGAAGCCAGCCGCGCTGATCATGTAGAGGTAATTCCCCTTTCTTCCGATTCAGATCATGTGCCAGTACGAAAACTCCGTCGCGCAGTCTAAAATGTTCTCATCCTCTCGCTTATTTGGATCCACACTTTTCTTTGAAGACACGACAACCTGAAGCTCGTCTCACAACCCGGCATAGCGGCCAACAAGTTACCTCCTCCGGTTTACCGGACACACCGGTTCGAAAACGCCGTCCAGAGGTCTCTTGTACTTCTAATAAATCTTATCCCAAGGCGGGTTACTTCCGATACCCTCTTAATCCGTCTGATTCCAATTATCAGGGTACCTCCAACTCATCCTCTGGCGAATCATCAGCCACACAGATGCCTCCCCTCAATACTACTCCTGGGTAAACATGTTATACTTTAACCTTTTATGCCTTTCACCGGTTTATTGTACTGACTTCTCCATCTACTTTCTTCAGTGCCAAATCCAGACTTAGCAAGAAAGCTAAGTTTCATAAACCGACTGACGATAATCCGGCCACTGAACCAGAGAGGGCCACAGAGGCTGTTGATCAAGCTGCTGATATTGATCTGGATGACCCGACACCTCAGGGCCAGGATACTTTTGCTGATCCACCAGAGGCAAATCCACCAAGCCCACGCGCTGATCCTCCAAGCCCAGCTGCTGATCCGCCAAGCCCAGATGCTAACCCGCCAAGCCGTGCAAAGGCCTCTGATAAACCGTCAAGCCCAAATAAAACAGCTGAAGGCACAACGGATGACGTTGTGATTACTGGCTTTGGCCATACCACTCCTGGCAACCCAGTCGCTTTATCAAAGCACAGTGCCAAAGAAGAATTTGCTGATGTGGAGAAAGGCAAGTGGAAGACTGATTTGTCAAACTATGCTCATCTCAATGCTCAAGACATCCATTCCGGATATTTGGACCGGCTGTATACCAGTCGTGATTATGAAGCCGGTTTGGTAAATCTGATGAAAGGGCGATATGAGGTAAACACTTGTTCTTTTGAATAACTTCCTCGTTTCCTTATATCCTGCTTCAATGATCAAGTCTAGTAGCCCCCAAGGGCCGGTTTACCAATATGAATGTGAACCGGGACTTATAGTAGGAGAATATTTGAATGTTGCTTGCTTAGCCCTTGTAGACCGGTTTATACCGTTAGGATGAACCGGTATATCTTTTGTAACGTAGCTTCCAAAATTCATTCCGGTTAACAATATGATCCGATTTATTGTTAAAACCTGGATGACCTTGAATTGAACCGATATGCATTAGCCCCCAAGTGCCAAGTATATAACTTGTTGTATGCTTGGGACTTAAAATACTAGTTGATAAAAGCAATCCGCACTAGCCCCCAAGTGCCAAGTGTATAACTTGTTATGCGCTTGGGACTTTGAGAAAGTATTAACAACTTTATTATCTGTCTTTTGCAGGCTGACTTGAGCAACAAGGATTCCCAAATCGCTGATCTTCAAGAAAATATCAAGTCCCAGCGAGCAGAAACTTCCAAGGCCAAAGATGAGTTGAAGGGCGTTTTAACCGCCATGGAGCAATTGAAGGATGGCTTCAAAGGCGAGCAGGCAGACTGGGAGGCCGAGTAAACCACTCTGTTAAAACGGGCTGAGGATGCTGAAGCGGCCCTTGAACCGGTAGCGGAAGAGCTGACTGGTTTAAAGCGGCAGATCAATGCTATGACTTCTACTATCTTTGGTAAGTAGTTTTGTAATGAACCATACTTCATCAGCCTTGAAACCGCCGGTTTAACAACAATATTGTAATAATTGCAGGCAGCCACGTCGCCCATCTTGGCTCAGATATGCGCAAGAAGCTGAAGGCTGCTTATACCTTAATTGAGCAGCTATATACCGGCGCTCAACGAGTTATCTGCACTGCTTCATATAACAAACCGGCGCCAACCTTAATCAAAGATACATTGGCCAAGCTCTCCATGACACCGGCCCAGCTAGAAGAAATGAAAAGATCTGCTGCAAGAGCTGGCGCTTTATCTGCACTGACTCGGGCCAAAGCTTGGATAGCTGACCTTGATCCGGAGGATATTGGAAATGGTTATCCGAGTCAGAAAGAAGATGGGTCGGATTTTGACGAGGACGACCTTAAAGCTTTGACAAAGGAAATGCACCCACTTGGTAGCAAACTGGCCGAAGAGACTGATCTGTCTTATCACCGGTCCATCTATGATGCAGACAATAGATGATTGTTGCGTCGGTTTACGAAGCCCAAAATCTAATCCCGCCAACCCGTAAGCACACTTATGCTCCTGACCTTGAACCGTCAGATCTTATAAGTGATGAAGCTGTCTTCCGAGCTTTGTGTGGAATTGACTGGGCCACCATTGACTTCCAGCCAGTGGATGGGGATGCGGAGGCTGAACCGGCGCAAGGTGATCCACAAACTTCTCATCAAGCCGAAGATTAAAACACTGTGTCTGCTATGCCATCGTGCATAGATTGAAACACTTGGTCTGCTATGCCGCCGTGCATAATCACTTTCCTGAGACTGCCACTTTTCTCATAAGATGCAATGTCTGTTTATGATCTTTATCAGTGTTATGCCATTCTATTTTCTGCATGTCGTAAACTGAAAACTTATCTTGGCGGTTTATTGCGGGACGGGTTATGATGCCCAATATGAAGCCAGAGTTTATAACCAAGGCTGTAAAGATAATGAAATATGAAAATACCTCAACCTGTGATTTAAATCACATCGTTGGTGTACCAATCGTTTTTGTAGTTAGGGTGATAACCCAAATCCTGATTGTTGATAACTCTCACCATGCTGTGCTGGTATATAATAAACCACGCCGGGTTATGATAAACACCGGATGATCATCCTGGCGACTTATAGTCAATGCCAGATCGGGCTAAGAAACACCGGTTTATAATTGATTTTGTGCTAACAACTGATAGTTGAAAGCTGCGCCGGGTTAAGAAACACCGGGCTGATGAAATGACTTATAGTTAGGCTGGGTCAACAGACGCCGGTTTACCTTAAAACTTCATCAAAGGAAAGAAAAAACTTGCAAAAAACAATCAAATAAAAACTTGTAGCACTACAAAAAAATACACTTCCGTGATGATACATGTTTGTCACAGTAGGTCGCGTTTTTTGTCATGCATGTACATCCATGACGATTTTATGATAGAATCAAGATAGTCATACCTGTGCTCTCATAGAAGTGTTCCATGACATTACCAAAATTATCATCACGGAAGTGTCCACTTCCATGACGATAAATCGCGCGTCACAGAAGTGCTTTCGTCAAGGGTGACTGACACGTGGCATCCACCGTAACGGAATGCCGTTAAGCTATCGGGTCGGATTTTGGATCCGATAACCCGTTACCAGCCCTGACCAATGGGAAATTTCCACGTGTAAAATTATGATTGGCCATAGGGAACACCTGTGAGCTCGTCAGTGGGCCAGATGTCGCCCGTCCATTGGAGGAGACATGCCTATGATACGTCGACACGTGGCTGGGCCCAACAGAGGCCCATATAGGTTAAAAAGGCCGGCCCAGTCAAAGGCCCGGAGTACTTAATCATGTACTAGTGGGCTAGCCCAATAACGACCTGCTTAATAAAGGCCCATTTACGGCCCAAAGCCAGATCTGGCCCGTTAATTGTTCGCCCAATATTTGGGCCCATTTAGGCCCGAAGCCAGATCTGGCCCGTTAATTGTTCGCCCAATATTTGGGCCCATTTGCGGCCCGAAGCCAGATCTGGCCCGTTAATTGTTCACCGAATATTTGGGCCCAACTACAGCCCAATGACTTTCGGCCTATTAGAGGCCTGATGTAGACATGGGCCCATTTCAGCCCAGTGTGACTTTCGGCCTGGGAATGGCCCGTGCTGCCCATGGGCCATATATGGTCCGACGGGGACATCGGGCCCACTAACGGCCTGTGCTAAAGGTGGCAACAGTTAAGCCCAACGTGACTTTGGGCCTGTTAAAGGCCTGTCGCGTAATTCGGCCTATTGATGCCTGTACTAAGCTTTCGGCCTCTTAAAGGCCCATGATATCAGTGGGCCAACTAAGGCCCGAGATATGTTTCGGCCTGGTAACGGCCCATGAGATAACTGGGCCCATAAAGGCCTGGTCTACCTTTCGGCCTGCTGAAGGCCTGTCGATGACTAGTGAAAATTGAGGTCCAACATGCATTTTGGCCTGCTAAAGGCCCGTGGTTTCATCTCGGGCGTAACAGGCCAGTACAATATTCAGCCTGCTAATGGCCCAACGCTACCTGGGCCAAACTAAGCTCTGGGTCCACAAAAGGCCCAACTAAAATATAGGCCGTTGTAAGCTTGCGCCTGGCGCAATGTGTGAAGCCCCCAATCATTCAGGCCCAAGAAAGACGCAGGCCGGCCCAATTGTGGCCCGCTAAAAACCAGGCCCGTTAGAGTCGAATGTTTCGGCCCGGTCGACTACATCTGATTTTTTTTTCAGATAGCGAATGATGGCAGTAACTAGTAGGAATTAAGAACAAACCTACTCTATACAATGAAGAAATTACGCCATAGTAACTAAGAATAAACCTAAACTAGACAATAAAGGATTTAAGGTATATTACATCCACTGGGCATCAAAGTTCGCCACCAGTGATCATAAGGCGCAACGAAGAAGCAGATTACAAAAACTGGGCACCATTGCAGCGTAACAAAATAATACTGAACCGAGACCACTTCCAAGATAGCTCAAGAAAGGTTAGCCTTGCGGGGGAACTGCTGCGCAAGCTGCTGAGCAAGGCTGTGAGACTGGCCTAGCATGTCGGTTATAGCTTCCAAGTGTAGCTGTTTAGCGATGAGGTTCTCATTGGTGTTCTCCACAATCTTTCTTAGAGATAGGACTTCAAGTCGAAGTTGTGTTGCAGAATGCCTTTCTGCTAGAACTTGGGACTGAAGAAGTCAAACTGATTCAGACAACGAATTCTGTGAGCTTGTCTGATTGTTAGTCTCAAGTAACTTGAACACTACATCAAGACAAGACTTTGGGGTTGTCTCGCTATCTTCAAGATGTTTTGCCTTCTTTGCTGCAATATATGTTGGGTTTGTCTCACAGCCTTCAACAGACTTGTGCATGCCATCAGGCATATCACCCTGAAACAATGCAGAGAGATGACAGGTTTTGCACATGTATAAAGAAAGATGATAACTGTGCTGTCAATTCCATCCAATTTCAAATTAGAAAATAAAGAGTAAGTTCAAAATATCAATAGCATAATTTGGCATTGTTCATAATGTGGGGAGCTTCACCACATGGATTACCATGTCAACATAACAAGCATAGATGAAGGGAAAAGAAAATCATTGTATCTATTTTGGATAATGTGCATGGCATGTTGTTCATATCATCAGCCACATCAGTAAGATAAAATAGGAGATGACAAGGTGAAAACGTGGGCTGCTTCACCACACACTGGATTATAGATCCACAAAAACAAGCATACATATATGGAGTATTAAGTAATGTGCATGGTATGAATAAGGAATTTGGTTTTACAAGTAAAACTTAGAACTTACGGTTCTTGCGAACATGCATTTTGGTAGAAATAGCAAACTAAACAGCAGTAAATGATAGGGAGTATGAGCAAATTAAACAACAGTTGAGGATAAAGGCTTTAGAAGGACTGACTTAAATTAACAATTAACACCGGCTTTATAATGCCCTTCTCCATGTCAAGGGAAGGATAACTCAAGAATTTCAGCACAGAATCTTCTTCGTAAGCATTGCTTGTACTCTACATTTTGTAGAGAGTAATTATAGATATGATAATACTGGAAGGGATAGAGGATAATGAAGATAAGATGCATATTGATGCTACATAATCAACTACCAATCCCTGGAAGTACAAGCGTTATAGGACAAAATGTACTGACAAGAGCAATGGGCTACACTTCTGCACTGGCATTGTCTGTGTATTCTACTTGTTGGTAAGATTAAATATAGATCTGATCTTTTTTAGTAAATGGTGGGCGAGGGAGATAAGATGCAGAATGCTACAAAATGAACCAACCCCTCTTCCCATAATACAAGAGTGTTTTGAACACTGGTGTATTGTACAAAACGTTCTTATATTATGGGACGGAGGGAGTAGCTGTTAATGTAAGTACAGTGATAGACCACGTTCAGTCCTTACAAGAGGACTGCAGAGCTAAACCTCTTCAAAAGCATTGGGTTGATTCTAAATTTATGTAAGAGTCCATACGGATCTTATAATGTCCACCAAATGGACGATTATGAGGCTAACATGTGCAGTGATGCTACATAATCAAACAGCTATGAAAGTAAGTATGGTCATACAGGGCAAGAGGTACTCACAAGAGCAATGCAGTGTGCAGTATAGTTGCGAGATTCTGTGGTCCCTTGAGAACGAATTTTCTTCTGCTAACAGTTTTCGTACAAGTGAGACATTAAGGCAAATGCAGAAATGTAGTTCAAATTGCGATGTGATATCATAGACAGTACCTTACGCTGCAGCCGAGACCAACATGTAACAAGATTATTCCAGTCACCGTCAGATAAATGTAGCACCGGAGACTTTACAGAAATTTCGTTCAGAGGCTTGCCATCGAAGTGTGCTTGCCTCAGGTAGGAACAATACTTCATCAACGAGTGCTTGAAAAGCGCAACCAACCCTTGCTCGTCATCACAATCCAGTTTGCCCCTCGCCTATTTAAAAGAATGAAATCTTGTGTCTTATGTCAGCAGAAACATATGCAGTAATGACCATGAATAACATTAGTACATTACTTACGCGTAAGTTGCGGAGGAAGACTGGAAATTGTTAATCTTTCCATGAAGGAAAGATGCGCACAAAGTTCCTGACAACAACATAAGCTTCGTCTTCTAAACTGGGAAGAAATGGAACAGGGGTCCAATTTGCTGCAATTGGGGCTCTCTCTGGTTCGAACAGGGACTTGGCAACTGGATCTGGTGTACTCTTTGCGGGAATGGGGGTTTTGCGTCGTACAGCTGGTGCTATGTCAACTGGCATAATCATACTGTTTGCTGCAGTTGGGGTCTGCTGAGTTGGGGCATCGGAAATGACTAGTGTAGTAGGGCTAGAGTCTGCTAGAGTTGGTGTGTTTTGTGGGTCAAGTGATATTGCAACTACACCTAATGGGCTATTTGATTTATCAGGTGCCACTACCTTTTCCAAATACTTTGCTTGTGCTCCTCCACGATCAGCAATCACCCTCTTCCTTTTGAATGTCTGATACACAAGAAAAACATTTTAATGGATAAATATGGTATGATGAAAGATGGAATATGTACTGAAAATGGATAGGCAGGGTGTATTCACATACATGATGTGTAAACTAAGCTAATGGCAGTTCAACAAAGTAGAAGCAATGCAAAGCATCAGTTGCAAGATATGTGCGAGCAATGTAACCTTGGAAAGTTAGAGCAAGTACCTTGATGGGTGAATAAGATAGGGCATCTTCCTCTGACTCCTCCACTAGGGAGCTACATTGACTTAGGACTCCCTCTAGCTCAGAATTACTGTTAGGATCATATTCTGAGCATGAATCTGTAGGTGGAGAGCGTTTGCATTGCATTGCATCTAGACTTGATTTCAGTCCCTTAATGCCAAGTTTGACAGCCATGGCATTGTTCTGCTTTATTCTTTTCATGCGCGCAAGCTCATAATCATTATGATGTTGTTCAGAATCTGAGATTCATGAAAACATAAGAAGTAGTCAGAATTGTAACTGCAGTAAGAGACGACCCTAAAAGAATATTGACAACAAATATGACAAGGCAAGCATAGATGTAGTGAATCAATCATTTACTTGTGAGCTTACTAGGACAAGTATGCAGAATTGTAACTGCAGTAAGAGACCGTCCAAAATCTGAATGAAGAAGTTTGTCTAGCACTTATTGTTTGCACCTAATCGACGTGAATAATTGGATATTATATCGAATGATTAAGAAATACAAGTAAAATTGTCAACAAACCTGGCTTGCAGTAGTAATCTGGGTCAATGTCACTTCGACCAATAATCCAAAATGACTAGTGTCTGTTCCGAGGGCCGGAATTTTGAAAACCCTGTGAACTTTAGAGGTACTAAAGATTACCGAAATACATCTGAACCATTAAGTGTAGGTAGCACTGAGCACACAACAAACCCTAATGACAGTCCTGCCTAATGAGTAATGAATCAATTAGAAAATGGGTGATGACGAGTGGCTGCTGAATGTTGATGACGTATCTCAGGATAAATCGGGTTGGCTTGGTGGGTGCTGCACGCCTGAGCCCTGAACGGACTAGGAAGGTAGGCACGGCGGCGCGCCCGGGCAGCGGTGACGCTGTTGGGCGAGCGGCTCCTGTCCTCCTGTTAGTCCGGCGTCTCCTCCTAGAGTCATGCCGTCCGGGGACGGCAAGTCACCGGCGAGGCAGGCGGCTGGGGGCGAGTAGAGATCGGAAGCGTGCAGCAGAACAGAGGGGAATCGGGGCCTGGGACGACCCAAAATCCCAGGGTGGGCCGGCCCACCGTGGGCACTCTGTAGAGATACACACCCGAGCGGCGAACATGCATTTTCGAAACTAATTTAGGAACATTTAGCTGACCAATTAAACAACTCTGTTTTAATAATATCAGATTCGTATTTGAAGAACTAAGCTTGTTTAGCTTGATGGGTGGAGCAGTGTTATTATGACATGAAGCACGTATTCTGGTCGTATAGTGATCACAAAAGGGGGAAACTATAAGTATTTTTTTCAGCAAAAGAGGGTTTCCCGTATTATGGCTGTGCCATGATCCGCCACTTGTAAAGAAACCACCACGGAACCAACATGATCAATTAAACCCTAAGCATGATCAATTAAACCGTATTATGGCCGTGCCTTGGCAGATTTGAAGCTGCAAACCGGAGAAATGATATTTAGCATCCATTGTTTGCTTCGAACTAAGAACTAAATTCTAAGAGCTGAAAAGAAAGTAGAGTAACCAAGTTAAGATCTATTTTCTGGTTGAGATCAAAAAGTTGAGGAGATATGAAGTACCACCTCTCTTGCGGCGCTGTGTAGGCATCGGGGGTGCGATGGCTGTCGGTGGCGTTGAAGCAGATCTGCGACGGTAGATGGGTGCATCGGGGGATAAGTCCCGTTGCCGTGGAAGAGAAGGTCGTGTGAGCGGCCCCGGCAAAGAGGACGACGGCGTCGATGAAGCGAGAGGACGCGATGCAAGGCTATTGGTCCGTCGCCGTGGATGAGAAACATCCATCTCTAGCAGTGGACGACGCGGTCTTGATAGGCGCTCCGTCATGGTGGAGGAAGGTGGCGATGGATGTGGTGGAAGACGGCGGCGATGGATGGGGTGGCGGATGGATGCTGGTGTGGGGATGGGGTGTTCTAGCGCGGACGATGTATGAATGGGAAAATGGAGGGAGAGGTACGGGGAACCATGTTTTTGGGACGCGCCTGTCTGAAATATGGGAAAGTTACGAACTTAGCCCCCGTTTAAAATTTGGACGTCTCGTCGGTTGGGGATAAGACGGCAATCTCGCATCTCACCAATATTTGCCTAGAGCGATTTCGGGCGAGGAGAGGGTGGTTGGCGCCCATGGTTGGCGCCCACGGTGTATGAACGGGGCTGACAGGTAGGGTGGTTGTGTCACGTCTGAGTGAAATTACAAACCTGCCCCTATTGAAAATATTTGCCTACATCGATTTCGGCCGAGTCGAGTTTGTTTTGCCGCCCACCGTGTATGAATGGGGAATGGAGGGAGAAACAGAGGTCTTTCGGACGAGCTTGAATCAAATGTGTTTTGCCGCCCATGTTTGACGCCCACCGTGTCGGAATGGGCTCAGAGGCAGTCGTGTCACGTCTAATTGAAGTTACTAACCTACCCCTATTTAGAGCAGTGGAAATCGGGCCGATGGATTGTCCGTGTAATGGGTAGACAGTAATTTCCATCTCCCAAACACTTGGCTTCGGGCAGCCGACGTGGGAGTGGACATTTTGCCGCTTCTTTCGAATTTTGGGACAATAAGCATCCACGTTTACCCTGGCAACTAAATTCGAATCCATTTTGTATTCCTATATGAATCTTTATAAATCATTCTATGTGTTTTTATATATATTCAAAAGGACGAGAAAAATGTATTCCACTGTCATATATGAATATGGTTTACAAATGCCGATACTCAATTTCAGAAGCTAGAATCCAGTTTAAGGTGGATTCGAATATTTGGAACACTTCATGTCCAACTCAAATGTCACACGCAGCATAATGTGTACTCCCATTTAGATATGTACACAAGCGATGTATCAAGATTCAAATACCAAGTCAATCAACCAAGAATGTACAGAACTAACAGACATATAAACACTTATAGAGTATATGCACATTCAGCCCGATTGGCATATTTGTAGGTCTGGCACGGCAATCCAAATGAAATGTCTCCGAGTCTTATCAATTAATACAGAGTTGTGCTCAAATAAAATTACAAACCAAAAACAAACAAAACAATTATTACATGATCTCTAAAACAAATGGTTTGATTGATTACATGAACAGACAACACAAAGGTTATTCAACGATGGAAAGAACATTTCACCTATGATTTACCAAGTAGGAATTTAATTTTCTTTTTTCCTTCAGGACCTTAACAATCTGCTTGCGCCCCTGGTAACTTGAATTCGTGGATCCGCCACTGCACACAAATCATACACGAATGCCAGTACGAATTAAATGAAATGCAGGGACTTACGCTAGCTCATTGTACAGGCTCACTGCAGCTCTGCTTGCGCTTGGGATGTTCCATGTACAATTCCATGTTACCACTTGATTGCATGTGCATGCCTTGTGCTCCTTGCATCCCCCTATGCATTTTTGACACGGCGAATGCTTGATCAAATAAGTGGAATTGACCTTGATGTTGTACCGGAGGACAGATACTTACAAGGTTATATGGGTGTGCAGGATGTGTACCAGATCACGTAGCGTCGTCATGCTTCACTAAAAAATGGATTTGCTTGTTCCAGATGATATCTCCAGAAGAAATAAGAGTTAAAGTCAGAGTTGCATAGGCGTGTAAGCTAAGAGAGCAGTGAAAGGATATCCAAACATCACCGGAACAGTGCACAAGGGAGTGATGTGTGGATACCTAGTTCGGGCCGGCGTTTGGGCATGCTCACCTAGCTAGAGTGCGGGTCACTTCAGAGCCGTTGAGGGTGATGCGCTGGCGTTGGCTGGCCGCGCACGGATGCAGATCTTGAGTGGAAGCGGAGCGCTACGATGCAGTGGACGAGACCGTTGGTGAAGCCCCAACGGCCTCGGGGGGCGGAGGTGCGACGATGTGCTCGGTGAAGTAGCACCTATGAGCTGGGAGACGACGCCGGTGAAGCGCACCTGATGCGGCGGAACTCGGTGTCTGTGAGGCACGTCGGTTGCAGCGGCCGACGTGGTCGGTGGACCACCCGGTGCGGTGGACGAGGGCGTAGATGAGGTAGCTCCGGTGCGGTGGTGAAGCGCGGCCGTCGTCTTCGTCGTCGTCGTCCGGCACAGAGGTGGGGAAAGAGACGAGACGAGGGGCGGTTCGAACTTTGCTCGGGTTGGTGGCGAATTAGGGATTTGAGCAATCTGGGCGCGGAAGGGGACGGTGGAGAAGAGAGATTTTGTAGGGCTGGAATTGGGGCCGCCAGATATTTCAATCTGAAACATGGAAGC
>LR880969.1:812704448-812744435 GCA_904067115.1 Aegilops sharonensis | reverse complement strand
CTTAGGCGAAGCCCTGCGCCGGTGAAGTCATATCGTCGCGGAGCTTAGGCGAAGCCCTGCGTCGGTGGAGCATCATCATCGTCACCACGCCGTCGTGCTGACGGAACTCATCCCCGACGCTTTGCTGGATCGGAGCCCGGGGATCGTCATCGAGCTGAACGTGTGCTGAACACGGAGGTGCCGTACGTTCGGTACTTGGATCGGTCGGATCGTGAAGACGTACGACTACATCAACCGCGTTGTTATAACGCTTCCGCTTACGGTCTACGAGGGTACGTGGACAGACACTCTCCCCTCTCGTTGCTATGCCATCACCATGGTCTTGCGTGTGCGTAGGAATTTTTTTGAACTTACTACGTTTCCCAACACTAACAAAGTGTGCAAGCTCCAGTGATCCATCCATGGACTGGTGCAAGCATCTCGGAGTTGGAATATACGCTTTGATGAGTTGATCAAAGCATATAGTTTTATACAAACTTGCGGTGAAGCCTGTATTTATAGGAAAGTGAGTGGGAGCACTACATCCTTTCTGATAAGTATATGTGAATGATATATTTTTGATCAGAAATAATGTAGAATTTTCTAGAAAGCATAAAGGAGTGTTTGAAAGGATTTTTTCAAAGAAAGACCTCGGTAAAGCTGCTTACACATTGAGCATCAAGATCTATAGAGATAGATCAAGACGCTTGATAAGATTTTTCAATGAGTACATACCTTGATAAGATTTTGAAGTAGTTCAAAATGGAACAGTCAAAGAAGGAGTTCTTGCCTGTGTTGCAAGGTGTGAAGTTGAGTAAGACTCAAAGCCCGACCACGTCAGAAAATAGAAAGAGAATGAAAGTCATTCCCTATGCCATAGTCATAGGTTCTATAAAGTATGCTATGCTATGTACCAGACCTAATGTATACCTTGCTTTGAATTTGGCAAGGAGTACAATTTTGATCTAGGAGTAGATCACTGGACAGGGGTCAAGAATATCCTTAGAAAGGACTAAGAAAATGTTTCTCGAAGTGATAAAAGAGTTCATCGTGAAGAGTTACATCGGTGCAAGCTTTTACACCAATCCAGATGACTCTAAGTCTCAATCTGGATACATATTGAAAGTGGGAGCAATTAGCTAGAGTAGCTCCGTGCAGAGCATTGTAGACATAGAATATTTGCAGAATACATACGGCTCTGAATGTGACAGACCCGTTGACTAAAATTCTCTCACGAGCAAAAAATGATCACACCTTAGTACTCTTTGGGTGTTAATCACATATCGATGTGAACTAGATTATTGACACTAACTATGGGTGTTAATCACATGCAGATGTGAATATTAGTGTTAAATCACATGGTGACGTGAACTAGATTATTGACTCTAGTGCTAGTGGGAGACTGAAGGAAATATGCCCTAGAGGCAATAATAAAGTTATTATTTATTTCCTTATTTCATGATGAATGTTTATTATTCATGCTAGAATTGTATTAACCAGAAACATAATACATGTGTGAATACATAGACAATCATAGTGTCACTAGTATGCCTCTACTTGACTAGCTCGTTAATCAAAGATGGTTAAGTTTCCTAACCATAGACATGAGTTGTCATTTGATTAACGGGATCACATCATTAGGAGAATGATGTGATTGACTTGACCCATTCCGTTAGCTTAGCACTTGATCGTTTAGTATGTTGCTATTGCTTTCTTCATGACTTATACATGTTCCTATGACTATGAGATTATGCAACGCCCGTTTACCGGAGGAACACTTTGTGTGCTACCAAACGTCACAACGTAACTGGGTGATTATAAAGGTGCTCTACAGGTGTCTCCGAAGGTACTTGTTGAGTTGGCGTATTTCGAGATTTGGATTTTTCGCTCCAATTGTCGGAGAGGTATCTCTGGGCCCTCTCAGTAATGCACATCACTATAAGCCTTGCAAGCAATGTGATTAATGAGTTAGTTGCGGGACGATGCATTACATAATGAGTAAAGAGACTTGCTGGTAACGAGATTGAACTAGGTATTGAGATACCGACGATCGAATCTCGGGCAAGTAACATACCGATGACAAAGGGAACAACGTATGTTGTTATGCGGTTTGACCGATAAAGATCTTCGTAGAATTGTGGGAGCCAATATGAGCATCCATGTTCCGCTATTGGTTATTGACCGTAGATGTGTCTCGGTCATGTCTACATAGTTCTCGAACCCGCCTAGGGTCCGCACGCTTAATGTTCGGTGACGATTTATCATATGAGTTATGTGTTTTGATGTACCTAAGGTAGTTCGGAGTCCCGGATGAGATCGCGGACATGACGAAGAGTCTCAAAATGTTCGAGACATAAAGATCGATATATTGGACGACTATATTCGGACATCGAAAAGGTTCCGAGTGATTCAGGTATTTATCAGAGTACCGGAGAGTTACGGAATTCGCCGGGGAGTATATGGGCCTTATTGGGCTTTAGGGGAAAAGAGAGGGGAGGCTGCACGCCCCCCAAGGCCTAGTCCGAATTGGACTAGGGGGAGGAGCTGCGCCCCCTCCTTCCTTCTCTTCTCTTTTCCCTTTCCTTGACTCCTACTCCTACTACTTGGAAGGGGGGGGGGGGGAATACTACTCCCGGTGGGAGTAGGACTCCTCTAGGGCGCGCCATAGGAGGGCCGACCCTCCCCCCTCCTCCACTCCTTTATATACGGGGGCAGGGGGCACCTCTAGACACACAAGTTGATATGTTGATCTCTCCCAGCCGTGTGCGGTGGTCCCCTCCACCATATTCCACCTCGGTAATATCGTAGCGGTGCTTAGGCGAAGCCCTGCATTGGTAGCATCATCAACACCGTCATCACGCCGTCGTGCTAACGGAACTCTCCCGCAAAGCTCTGCTAGATCGGAGTTCGTGGGACGTCATCGAGCTAAACGTGTGCTGAACTTGGAGGTGTGGTACGTTCGGNGCTGCGCCCCCTCCTTCCTTCTCTTCTCTTTTCCCTTTCCTTGACTCCTACTCCTACTACTTGGAAGGGGGGGGGGGGGAATACTACTCCCGGTGGGAGTAGGACTCCTCTAGGGCGCGCCATAGGAGGGCCGACCCTCCCCCCTCCTCCACTCCTTTATATACGGGGGCAGGGGGCACCTCTAGACACACAAGTTGATATGTTGATCTCTCCCAGCCGTGTGTGGTGCCCCCCTCCACCATATTCCACCTCGGTCATATCGTAGCGGTGCTTAGGAGAAGCCCTGCATCGGTAGCAACATCATCACTGTCATCACGCCGTCGTGCTGACGGAACTCTCCCGTGAAGCTCTGCTGGATCAGAGTTCGCGGGACGTCATCGAGCTGAACGTGTGTTGAACTCGGAGGTGCCGTATGTTCGGTACTTGGATCGGTCGGATCGTGAAGACGTACAACTACATCAACCGCGTTGTGCTAACGCTTCCGCTTACGGTCTACGAGGGTACGTGGACGACACTCTCCCCTCTTGTTGCTATGCATCACCATGATCTTGTGTGTGCATAGGATTTTTTTTGAAATTACTACGTTCCCCAACAAGGAATTGCCGAAGTCATGGGTTAAATCTTTGGATGATCATACAAAATTTTTATGCGGGGTTGAATTTAGTTTCTCGTAATCTTTTAGATTCCGCCGCGGGGGGTATTTTTACGGAAATTACTTTGGGTGAAGCTACTAAATTGCTTGATAATATTATGGCAAATTATTCACAATGGCATACCAAAAGAGCTCTGACTAGTAAAAAATATCAATTCGGCAGAAGAATAAATTCTTTGAGTGAAAACGTTGATGCTCTTATGAAGTTGGTTGCTAATAAAAGTGCTCCTATTTATTTTAATGATGTGCCTTTGTCTACTTTGATTGATCAAAATAGTGATGCCATAGATGTGAATTTTATCTCGCGAAACAATTGCAATAACAATGCTTATCCTAGGCCATTTCCTAGTAATACCTCTAATAATTATGGTAATTCCTATGGTAATCCTTCTCATAATAATAATAGGAACACCTCTGATCTTGAGAATAATATTAAAGAATTTATCGATACTCGAAAGGTTTTCAATGCTACGTTAGAAGAAAAGCTGAATAAAGTTGATGATATGTCTAGAAGTACGGATAGAATCTCTCATGATGTAGAAACTCTCAAGATGAAAATTTGTGTGCCTAAGGTTGAAGAATCAATTAACGCTCTTTATGTTTCTGTGGATGAAAGTAAGGAAAGAACCGCTATGCTTAGAGCTAGAAGAGAATTTTTAGAAAAAGCGTTTTCTAATGATTGCTTTCATAAAAGTGGGTTTCTTCTATTGATTTTTAAAATGATTGGTGTTTCTTATATTGATTTTTTGTTTAGTAAAATTAAAATTGATGATAAAGGGACTTGATAAGAGTCAACTTTAGCTAGAAGGCATCCCGATAATTTGTAGGGTGAAAATCTTGTTGAGAAAATTGATAAAAGTGGGTTTGAAGAGGTCAAGACTTTAACTAGTGATGTGCCCACTCTTTTGGATTACAAAGACTTTAATTGTGATAGTTGCTCGTTGGTTGATTGTATTTATTTGTTGAAATCCATGATAAATTCACCCATGCTTATGAACAAAATAAAGCTTTTACTAAACATATTGTTAGTGCTATGATGAAAGCTTTTGAAGAAAAGTTGGAATTAGAAGTTTCAATTCCTAGAAAATTACATGATGAATGGGAACCTACCATCAAAGTCAAGATTAAAAATTATGAGTGTTTTGCTTTATGTGACTTGGGTGCTAGTGTTTCTACAATTCCAAAATCTTTATGTGTTGTGCTTGGTCTTACCGATATTGAAGAATGCTCTTTAAATTTGCACTTGGAGGATTCTACTATTAAAAAGCCTATGGGAATAATTAATGATGTTCTTATTCTTTCAAATAGGAATTACGTGCCCATAGATTTTATTGTTCTTGATATTGCTTGCAATCCGTCTTGTCCAATTATACTTGGTAGACCATTTTTACGTACTATTGGTGTCGAGATTGATATGAAAGAAGGCAATATTAAATTTCAATTTCCACTAAGAAATGGTATGGAACTCTTCCCTAGAACAAGAATTAAGCCACCATATGAATCAATAATGAGGGCATCGTATGGATCTACAACTAAAAATGACAACACTTAGATCCTTTGCATTATGCCTAGCTATAGGGGCGTAAAACGATAGCGCTCGTTGCGAAGCAACCCAACTTGTATCTTTTTTTTTGGTTTTCTTGTTGTTTTCAATAAAATACCCAATTATTCCTCTTATTAGATATGTTTTTGTGGTTTAAATTAGTGTTTGTGCCAAGCAAAGCCTTTGGGATGATTAGGGTGAAAGTTGATTTGATCTAGCTGAAAAATAGAAACTTTTGCGCTCATGAAAAAATTCGCATTTTTAAGAGAAGAGTGCTTTTGAGTTGATTATTTTTGTAGAATATTAATAAACAAATTGACCACGTTGTCCTAATTTTACAGAATTTTTGGAGTTACGGAAGTATTCAAAATATCCAGATTGCTACAGACTATTCTGTTTTTGACAGATTCTGTTTTCTTTGCGTTGTGTGCTTGTTTTGATGATTCTATGGTTTTCTTTGAAGAGTTTTTGCCATAGAAAAGTTGGAATACAGTAGATATAATGCAAAAATAAAATATGAATGGGTTTGAAACAATACTTATAGTAGTGATTTGCTTTCTTATACTAACGAATCTCATGAAGGTTTTGTTGAGATTTGTGTGATTGAAATTTTCAAGTTTTGGGTGATATTACGATGGATGAAGGAATAAGGATAGCAAAAGGCTAAGCTTGAGGATGCCCGAGGCACCCCAAGATAATATTCAAGAAGTATCAAGCAACTAAGCTTGGGGATGCCCCCGAGTGGCATCCCCTGTTTCTTTTAACGACCATCGACATTTTACTTGGAGCTATATTTTTGTTCGTCACATATTATGAGTTTTTCTTGGAGCGTCTTGTATGATATGAGTCTTTGCTTGTTTTGCTTTTTATTTAAGTCTTGAATCCTTGCTAGACACACCTTTTTGAGAGAGCAAAAAATTATGATATGCTTGTTCCTATGCTTCACTTAAATTTTTAAAGCCTTGGAATTGCTCTAGTGCTTCACTTATATATTTTTAAGCATGATGTGCTTTGTTATTTTTAAGAAATGCTCTCATGCTTCACTTAGATTTATTTGGGAGTTAGTGAAATTTTTAAGAAATTCTCTCTTGCTTTACTTATTTTGAGAGAAAGAAATATTATGCTCATGTTCTTCACTTAAATTTGTTTGAGTTTATTAAAAAGCAACATATGAAATTAGTCCCAAAGTGATAGATGTCCAAGTAGGATATAATAAAAACATTCATGAAGATCATTGGATAAAATAAACTTGCTTCTTTGTAATGGTTTTGAGATATGACGATATGATATGTGAGTCATGTTGATGAGTAATTATGCTTTAGTAAGAATATTAGTGTTAAGGTTTTTGATTCCCTATGCAAGCATCAAAGTCAATAGTTATGCAATGAAATTACATCCTACTTGTGGTGTATTATTCGGTGTTAGTTATGCTTAATGCTCGCTTATGAGATTTTTTGTTTCTGGGTTTCACGGTTCTCTGTCTTTTTGCTAGCCTTCATTTGCACTAAGTATGATCACTACTTGTGCATGCAAAACCCTTTAAACCAGTTTTACCATATGAGTCTACTATACCTACCTATATGCGGTATTTTTGTGCCGTTCTAAGCAAATTTGTATGTGCCATCTATAACTTTCAAAATAAATTTCTCTTTTGTGTACTCATACCGCTCGCGAGGCGGTGAGGGGTGGCCGATATTTTCCATGCTAGATGTGTTATTACCGCGATGAGTGTTTATTCACTTGTCATTGCACGAGAGTGCGACAAAGGTATTAGGGATGCCCATTCCCGAAATGAAAAATGAATTTACTTTATGTTGTCAAATAATAAATTCCTTGGAAAGTGTTGGTATGGAGGGCACCCGTGGATACGGTTAGCCATGGAAAGTGAAAGTATGGTAGAAAAAGGAATAAACTTTATTTTCTGTTTGGGAAACGCCTATGATATATCTAGCATGGAAAGTGTTGGGAACTCTAAGTCGTTTTCGTTGGTGGGAAGAGTATGCCTTCCAAAATGTTTTTATCTCTCAATTTTCGCTTTGAGCTCTGGCACCTCTACAAATCCCTACTTCCCTGCGCGAAGGGCCTTTCTTTTTTACTTTATGCAATTTTTATTTTTTACTTGAGTCTCCATCTTCTCTTATAAAGCACCAACTAAGGGGCACTATGACTGTACTTGAGCATTGGGTATAGCTAGTATTCGAGTGTGCTTCATGAATGGATCAATGGTTGAGCATAATGGGCTAGGGATAACTTGCTTTAGCATTGATATTTTGAGAGACATGGTTGCTTGTTGATAAGCTTGAGTATTAAAGTCTTCATGTAAAAACTAGACTAATGCTTTGAACCATATAAAAGTACAAATTTCCATGCTACAAAGAAAAGAATATGTGATGAACATGTTAGGCAGCATTCAACATCAAAAATTCTGTTTTTATCACTTACCTACTTGAGGACAAGCAGGAATTAAGCTTGGGGATTATCGGGATGATGAACCCCAAGCAGGCAACGGAACCCGGATCCTTTTCAAAAACAACGAGGCCAACATCGCCCCTCAAACCGGCCCGCGCTTGGCCGGGTCGCTCGATCCGGCCAAGCCCCGCGACCCGGCCGAACTCCCCGACCCATCCAAGCTCCTCAACTTGGCCTCGACAACCAGCACAAGGCAGCCGAACCCGGCACACCAAGACTTCCCCAACAAGCCAGCTCCACCCTTGGTGTGTTCCTCAACCCATCACGGGTCAACTCTCGTCCCATCCAGGTCGTACGATGGGACGAGTCTTCATCCACCGATGACCGAGGCAACAGTGCCCCGCCTATGCCTCTGGTCAGCCGAAACGTGGCAACAGTGCCCCTCACCTACCCGTTGACCAGGGCTGGCGTGGCAACAGTGCCCCCGTCGTCACCACTGATGCCAGCAAGCGGCGACCTGACAAAGCACCACTGTACCCGACTCGACTCGGCCACTCCCTGACGATCGACAAGACGGTGAACAGTCCCCCTAGGCACATGGGGCCCGCACCAAGGGGAACCCAGTGAACCACAAGCACCCGACGGGTCCCAGCCCCGGGTCCCCAGATGCTGACGGCCCGTCCCTACGGCCTTGTAGCATTACCATTGTACCCCTAGGGGGTTGGCCTATAAAACCCCCCAGGAGCCCTCATGAATACGGGCAAGCAGTAAGCGCATAGGAAAATAGCCAACTGATCAGTAGAACACACGCAGGGAGAAGGAGCAGCCTAAGCCTTGGCCAGTCTTCCTTCTTCCTCCATACAGCTCTAGGAGCAACTCTGTACTGTTGCACATCAACCACACTTGGCATGACTAGGGGTATTATCTCTCCGGAGAGCCCCGAACCTGGGTATGTCTTGCGTCTCGCGCTCGCTCATGCCAACCTCGCCTCTGGAGCCCACCAGTACGCTCGAGCCTCCTCCTCTCTTTAGCCATCCCATGGCATTAATACATCGCCAACGTATTTATAATTTATGAAGCATTCATGCTATTATATTATCTATTTTGAATGTTTATGGGCTTTACTAAGCACTTTTATATTATTTTTGGGACAAACCTATTAACCGGAGGCCCAACCCATATTGATGTTTTCTTGCCTATTTCAGTGTTTCGAAGAAAAGGAATATCAAACAGAGTCCAAACGAAATGAAACCTTCGGGAGCGTGATTTTTGGAAGGAACATGATCTAGGAGACGTGGAGCTGAAGTCAGGGAAGCTTCAAGGAGTCCACGAGGCAGGGGGCGCGCCCACCCCCCTGGGCATGCCCTCCACCCTCGTGGGCAACTCGTGGCTCCCCCGACCGACTTCTTTCGCCTATATATTTCCATATACCCTAAGACCTTCGGGGAACAAGATAGATCGGGAGTTCCACCGCCGCAAGCCTCTGTAGCCACCAAAAACCTCTCGGGAGCCCGTTCCGGCACCCTGCCGAAGGGGGGATCCCTCACCGGTGGCCATCTTCATCATCCCGGCGCTCTCCATGACAAGGAGGGAGTAGTTCACCCTCAGGGCGTAGGGTATGTACCAGTAGCTATGTGTTTGATCTCTCTCTCTCTCTCTCTCTCTCTCTCTCTCTCTCTCTCTCTCGTGTTCTTGAGGTGATATGATCTTGATGTATCGCAAGATTTGCTATTATAGTTGGATCTTATGATGTTTCTCCCCCCTTTACTCTCTTGTGATGAATTGAGTTTTCCCTTTGAAGTTATCTTGTCGGATTGAGTCTTTAAGGATTTGAGAAAACTTGATGTATGTCTTGCTGTGCTTATCTATGGTGACAATGGGATATTCACGTGATCTACTTGATGTATGTCTTGGTGATCAACTTGCGGGTTCAATGAACTTATGCATAGGGGTTGGCACACGTTTTCGTCTTGACTCTCCGGTAGAAACTTTGGGGCACTCTTTGAAGTAATTTGTGTTGGTTGAATAGGTGAATCTGAGATTGTGTGATGCTTATCCTATAATCATGCCCACGGATACTTGAGGTGACAATGGAGTATCTAGGTGACATTAGGGTTTTGGTTGATTTGTGTCTTAAGGTGTTATTCTAGTACGAACTCTATGATAGATTGAACGAAAAGAATAGCTTCGTGTTATTTTACTATGGACTCTTGAATAGATCGAGCAGAAAGGATAACTTTGAGGTGGTTTCGTACCCTACCATAATCTCTTCGTTTGTTCTCCGCTATTAGGGACTTTGGAGTGACTCTTTGTTGCATGTTGAGGGATAGTTATATGATCCAGTTATGTTCTTATTGTTGAGAGAACTTGCACTAGTGAAAGTATGAATCCTAGGCCTTGTTTCCTACCATTGGAATACCGTTTACGCTCAATTTTATCATTAGTTACCTTGCTGTTTTTATATTTTCAGATTACAAATACCTATATCTACCCTCCATATTGCACTTGTATCACCATCTCTTCGCCGAACTAGTGCACCTATACAATTTGCCATTGTATTGGGTGTGTTGGGGACACAAGAGACTCTTTATTATTTGGTTGCAGGGTTGTTTGAGAGAGACCATCTTCATCCTACGCCTCCCACGGATTGATAAACCTTAGGTCATCCACTTGAGGGAAATTTGCTACTATCCTACAAACCTCTGCACTTGGAGGCCCAACAACGTCTACAAGAAGAAGGTTGCGTAGTAGACATAAAGCTCTTTTCTGGCACCGTTGCCGGGGAGGTTAGTGCTTGAAGGTATATCTTTAGATCTTGCAACCGAATCTTTTGTTTCTTGTTTTTTCACTAGTTTAGTCTATAAAAGAAAACTACAAAAAAATGGAATTGAGTTTGTCTCATAGGCTTCATCTTTTTAATATGTTTCATGATAATGATGGAAAGGAAAATTGTGCTCAATTGCTAGAAGAAGAATGCATTAAAATGTTTGGTACTAGATCTTTGTGTGATGAGCATGATTGCAATGTTGTTAGTATGAATTCCTTGAATATCTATGATGCTAATGATATGCAAAGACACAAGCTTGGGGAAGCTATGTTTGATGAAGATGATATTTATTGTCCCCCAAGTTTTGATGAGAATATTTATTATGATGAAAGCATGCCTCCTATTTATGATGATTATATTGATGAAAGTGGATTTGGAGAGGTCATGACTTTATTTAGTGATGAATCCACTATTTCAGAAGAGGTTCCAACTGCTTATGAGAACAAAGTTGCTATGTATGATGATTATTGTGATGACTTGTATGCTATTAAGAATAATGATAACCATGAAACTTGTCATCATGATTTTAGTTTTCAATTGGATTATGCCTCACATGATAATTATTTTGTTGAGTTTGCTCCCACTACTATTCATGAGAAGAAATTTACTTATGTGGAGAGTAGTAAATTTTCTATACATGTAGATCATGAAAATAATGATTTAGGTGCTGGTTATATTGTTGAATTCATTCATGATGCTACTGAAAATTATTATGAGGGAGGAGCATATGCTTGTAGCAATTGCAATAATGTCAAGTTTCCTCTCTATGTGCTTAAAATCTTGAAGTTATGCTTGTTTTGCCTTCCTATGCTAGTTGATTATTGTACCCATAAGTTGTGTACTCACAAAATCCCTATGCATAGGATGTGGGTAAGGCTTAAACGTGCTAGTCATATGCTTCATGATGCTCCCGTTATGTTTCAATTCTTATCTTTTATGTGAGCATCATTGTCATCATCATGCCTAGCTAGAAAGGCCTTAAAGAAAAGCGCTTGTTGGGAGACAACCTAATATTTACCCTTACTGTTTTTGTGTGTCCACATGATTATGCTAATGTATTAATCATGTTTTATGGCTTTTGTTTCGATAAAGTGCCAAGTAAGACTTTTAGGATAGTTTACGGTGATTGTTGTGTTGATCCTGCTGAAAATCAGAAACTTTTGCACCCAGTAAATTAGTTTTGATAATTCACAGAAACGTGCTTTTGATCTGGATTGGTACACAAATTGCTTAAGACTTCCTAATTTGGTAGGATTTTTGGAGTTACATAAGTATACATTTGATACAGATTACTACATACCGTTCTGGTTTTGACAGATTCTGTTTTCTATGTGTTGTTTGCTTATTTTGATGAATCTATGAGTAGTATCGGAGGGTATGAACCATAGATAAGTTGGAATACAGTAGATATTACACCAATATGAATTTAGAACGAGTTCATTACAGTACGTAAGTGGTGGTTTTATTTTCTTATACTAACGGAGCTTACGAGTTTTCTGTTGAGTTTTGTGTTGTGAAGTTTTCAAGTTTTGGGTAAAGATTCGATGGACTATGGAATAAAGAGTGGCAAGAGCCTAAGCTTGGGGATGCCCCGGATGGCATCCCCTCTTTCATCTTCGTCCATCGGTGACTTTACTTGGAGCTATATTTTTATTCACCACATGATATGTGTTTTGCTTGGAGCGTCATTGTCTCTTGTTAGTATTTGCTTGCTTATATTTGGAATAATGTTTTGCACCTTTAGTTTCAATAAAAATGTCAAGGATAGTATTTACCATGCTTATTTTGCAAGTATACATGTTGTTGTTTCAATACAGAAAGTTTACCGCTGTTGCAAAAATTCCCTAGAAAGGTCAGAATGTGATAACTTGTTGAAACATTTTGCATAATAAGCTCTGATAAATTTACTACATTGGGAATTTTCTCTCATAATTTTTGGAGTTAGGGAAGTATTGATACTCTTGCATTCTTTACAGACTGTACTGTTTTGGCAGATTGTTGTTATGTTTGCATTGTTTGCATATGTTTGCTTGTTTAATGATTCTATTTGAGGATAGGAGTATTAAATATGCAGAGGCATTTAGTATCCAATGTTGAATAATAATTTTAGTGATTTGTTACAGTAGAAAATGATAAGTTTTTGCATTGGTTTATACTAACTTATCTCACGAGTTCTTGTTGAGTTTGATGTGGATGAAGCTTCCGAGATTTAGGAAACCGATGTACAAAAGGAATTAAGGAGACACAAAAGCTCAAGCTTGGGGATGCCCAAGGCACCCCAAGATAATATTTCAAGAAGTCTCAAGCATCCAAGCTTGGGGATGCCCCGGTAGGCATCCCACCTTTCTTCTTCAACAATTATCGGTTAGTATTGGCTGAGCCTAAGTTTTTGCTTCTTCACATGAGTTGTGTTATCCTTGCAATGCCATTTTATTTTGCTTTGCTTGCTGTTTGAATAAAATACCAAGATCTGAAATTCTTAAATGAGAGAGAGTCTTCACATAGCTACATAATTATGTAGCTACTCATTGATCTTCACTTATATCTTTTTGGAGTAGTTTGTCATTTGCTCGTGTGCTTCACTTCTATCCTATGAGTAAATGGTTGAATGAGTTGAATTTCATAAATATGAAATTATATATGTTTCATATGCTTATCCTATGTGGAGTAATGACTTCACATCTAAGAGGTAGAGGTAGTAAATTTATTGAAGGTTAGCAAGCATTGTATTGGTCACTTGAACAATTCATGAAAGAATATTGAAGGAAGAGAGATTTCACATATAAATATACTATCTTAGACATCTTCTATGATTTGAGCCCCATTAATTATTTTCAAACCTGAGCAAATTTGTTGAACTTGGACAAGGAAGACAACGTAATGAGTTATGCTTGGGTGTATTTTTATAGAAGTTACATTGTTATAGATCCTCCAACATGTGGTGCTAGCTTTTTAGAATCCTTTGCTAGCCAAAATATCTGTACTAAGCGGGAATACTGCTTGTGCATCCAAATTCCTTGAACCAAGTTTCTTCCATGAGTGTCCACCATACCTACCTATATGCGGTATTTACCTCCCGTTCCAAGTAAATTTGCATGTGCCAAACTCTAAACCTTCAAATAATAATCTGTTTTGTATGCCCGAATCGCTCATGTAGCGACTAGGGTCTGTCAGTATCTTCCATGCTAGGTGGGTTACTCTCAAGATGAGTGGACACCGCTCATCATTCACGAGAAAAATGGCTGGTAACTAGGATGCCCAGTCCCATGATCAAAAGATCAAAATCGAAACAAAATAATTGCAAACAAACTCCCCCAGGTTTGATGTTAGTTGGAGGCACCCGTTGTTTCAGGCAAGCCATGGATTGATGATTGTTGGTGGAGGGGGAGTAAAAACTTTACCATTCTGTTTGGGAACCCCTATAATGTATGTAGTATGGAAGATATTGGGAACTCTTGGTTGTTATGTTGACAATGAAAGCATACCCTCTCAAAATTATTTTCATCTCTATTTCAAAATCGAGCTCTGGCACCTCTGTGAATCCCTGCTTCCCTCTATGAAGGGCCTATCTTTTACTTTTATGCAAGAGTCAGTAGTATTCCTTCTCATTCCTACGTACTCCTTAGTTGGCAAGCACCGTGTGTTGGGGAAAGATCTAAGCAAATATGGCCATGCAAATATATTTGATCATGAATTATTAATGTTGACAATTATCTATATGATAAGTGAGTTGGGAGGCGAAACACTAAGCCCCCCTATCTTTCTCTGTGTTCAATGGATGCTATTTGTTCTAAGAATATGCGTAGAGTGGTAGCAATCATGGAAGACTATATGATAGTTGAGTATGTGGAGTTTGCTAAATCAAAGCTCTGACATATACCCTTCCTGAAAATAAGATGAATTGTAATTGTTTGATGACTGAGAATGAAGTTTGCTAGTTTTCAAGAAAGTTTATGGTCTATGCCTTAACATGTGAATAACTTGTTACTTGATCGTGAGAAGTTTTATGAGATGATCTACTGTTATGACATATAATCATGTTAGAAAAGGTGATTGAAATTATCATTGATCAAACTTATGCACCTGCTAGCATTTACACTTCATAAATTCTTTCTTTTATCATTTACCTACTCGAGGACGAGCAGGAATTAAGCTTGGAGAGCTTCGAGGAGGCCACGAGGCAGGGGCGCGCCCACCCCCTGGGCGCGCCCTCCACCCTCATGGGCCCCTCGTGGCTCCCCCGACCGACTTCTTTCGCCTATATATTTCCATATACCCTAAAACCTTCGGGGAACAAGATAGATCGGGAGTTCCACCGCCGCAAGCCTCTGTAGCCACCAAAAACCTCTCGGGAGCCCGTTCTGGCACCCTGCCGGAGGGGGGATCCACCGGTGGCCATCTTCATCATCCCGATGCTCTCCATGACGAGGAGGGAGTAGTTCACCCTCGGGGCTGAGGGTATGTACCAATAGCTATGTGTTTGATCTCTCTCTCTCTTGTGTTCTTGAGGCGATATGATCTTGATGTATCGCGAGCTTTGCTATTATAGTTGGATCTTATGATGTTTCTCCCCCCTCTACTCTCTTGTGATGAATTGAGTTTTCCCTTTGAAGTTATCTTATCGGATTGAGTCTTTAAGGATTTGAGAACACTTGATGTATGTCTTGCCGTGCTTATCTGTGGTGACAATGGGATATTCACGTGATCTACTTGATGTATGTTTTGGTGATCAACTTGCCGGTTCGATGAACTTATGCATAGGGGCTGGCACACGTTTTCGTCTTGAATCTCCGGTAGAAACTTTGGGGCACTCTTTGAAGTTCTTTGTGTTGGTTGAATAGATGAATCTGAGATTGTGTGATGCATATCATATAATCATGCACACGGATACTTGAGGTGACAATGGAGTATCTAGGTGACATTAGGGTTTTGGTTGATTTGTGTCTTAAGGTGTTATTCTAGTATGAACTCTATGATAGATTGAACGGAAAGAATAGCTTCGTGTTATTTTACTATGGACTCTTGAATAGATCGAGCAGAAAGGATAACTTTGAGGTGGTTTCGTACCCTACCATAATCTCTTCGTTTGTTCTCCGCTATTAGGGACTTTGGAGTGACTCTTTGTTGCATGTTGAGGGATAGTTATATGATCCAGTTATGTTCTTATTGTTGAGAGAACTTGCACTAGTGAAAGTATTAACCCTAGGCCTTGTTTCCTACCATTGGAATACCGTTTACGCTCAATTTTATCATTAGTTACCTTGCTGTTTTTATATTTTCAGATTACAAATACCTATATCTACCCTCCATATTGCACTTGTATCACCATCTCTTCGCTGAACTAGTGCACCTATACAATTTGCCATTGTATTGGGTGTGTTGGGGACACAAGAGACTCTTTGTTATTTGGTTGCAGGGTTGTTTGAGAGAGACCATCTACATCCTACGCCTCCCACGGATTGATAAACCTTAGGTCATCCACTTGAGGGAAATTTGCTACTGTCCTACAAACCTCTGCACTTGGAGGCCCAACAACGTCTACAAGAAGAAGGTTGCGTAGTAGACAGCAGGCATCTGCCGTGCACCCACCACGACAGTTGGCACCCACCGTGGGGCAGCTCGAGGTCCTGGCCGGGAGCATGCTTTAGATGGGGCTCCTCTCTGACTCCGACGAGCCCGTCACACTGACAGACGACGTCATCGACGCGCTCGCCGCCTCCTTCGCCGCTCTAGGCATCTCCAATGCGCCTGCGGCCGATGAGTAGCCCAGTGAGGTACTTAACTTCTCCGACTCTTCCCTCTCCCTCGGCGGCAGCATTCCCGCACGGGAAATGGACGTCTACGTGGAGGTTTTCGTCACCGGCACCGACGCCTCCTCCTCGCCAAGCACGATGAGGAAGGCCGCCGAAGCCAAGGCCGCAGCGGAGCGGGCCGCCTCGTCCAACCCGTTGTGTGCCGCAATGCAGAGCCTTCGCGTCCCCATCGGCACTGACATCAACACCTCCATCGTCGCCGAGGCCCGGGCCCAGCTCGAAGAGAGACGTCAGCACCTGCTGGACCTGATCGAGACGCTTGACGCCACGCAGTGTCGCCTGGATTCCGCTCAACTGGAGCGCAACGCCGCCTACGGCTTCACGCCTTCCGCGGCCGAGCCAAGCCGGGTCGCCGACATGCGAGCCCAGGGCGGCGCGATCGGCCGCGCCCTCGGCTCCATCCCGACCGTCTACGAGACTCCCGTGAAGAACATGCACGCTGCCCAGGCCACCGCGATCGGCCTGGACCAGCTCACAGGCGAGGAGCTGAAGGAGCGCATCAAGCGGATGAACAACCTCCTCGACGCGGCCAACACGCAGCAAGACCGCCTCAACCAGCTCGCCAAGCCAGCCGGACCCGGCGATCATCAGCACACGACATCCTCACCACCCGGCGAGGCGCACTCCGGCCGCACTCGGACCCGGCGCGACCCGGCCCCGACGGCTGCCGGCGGCTTAGGCGACGAGCCGGCCCCGGAAAACCGACGCGGACCCAACCAGCCCGGTCTGTGTCCGGCTCCAACCGACCCGGCCCACCGTGGCCCGGTCGCCAGCCGACTCGGCGCACGCGCCATCGATGACACCGACGCTCTCCACCGCCTTGACTGGCTCGCTTTCTCGTTGGAGGTGGAAGAGAGCGGCGCCGTCGGGCCGGCGTGCTTCGGCCCACGCATCCGGGAGGAGCCCTTTCCAAAAGGGTTCACACTCCCCCGTGACACCTCCAAGTACAACGGAACCGTGAAGCCGGAGGACTGGCTCACCGACTACACCACCGCCATCGGCATCACCGGCGGCAACCACCGACTCGCCGTGCGCTAAGCACCGCTCATGCTCCAAGGGTCGGCGCACACCTGGTTGAACAGTCTGCCGGTGGGCTGCGTTAACACGTGGGTCGGCTTCGAGCAGGCCTTCGTCTGCAACTTCATGGGGACTTACAAGCGACCGAGCAGCCCAGCCAGCTCGCCATGTGCGTGCAGGGGCCGACGGAGACCGGCCGCGAGTACCTCGCACGTTGTACCGAGCTCCGGAACAGCTGCGAAGGCGTCCACGAGGTTCAAGCGATCCAGTACTATGTCAACGGGCGCCGAGACGGCACCCTCCTCAAGCACAAGCTCTTGCGCTCCGAGCGGGCCACCATGGCCGCGCTCATGGTAACGGCGGACAAGTACGCCAACGCCGACTCAGCCATGAAGATCCAGGTGGTACTGGATGAAGCCGGCAAGGCAAAGCCGGTTCCCCCTCTGAAGCTGGCCGGCGAGAGGAGCCGGTAGCAGCACCAACAGAACAACAAGTGCAAGGCCGACCAACCGGGCCAACGCTATGACAACCGGCTTGCCACGACCACCGAGCCCGCGGCTGACCCGGCGGCCAAGCGCCGACAGACCGACAAGATGGAATGGCAACCCGCCATGAGCTTCGAAGAGATGCTCGACGCCCCCTACAAGCACCACATCGGCGCAAGGCTGTCCACGCACACGCTTCGGCAGTGCGGCATCACCAAGCGCATCATGAGGGGCGACGTCCCGCCCCCTCCAGCTCCGGCTCCGGGTGCGGGTCAGCCGCCTCCGCCTCCACCACCGCCCCCAGCCAGCGGCGCAATGCGCGACGACGCCTACGGACCAGAACATGGCCTACAACGTCTTCACCAGCCTCAGCGACGACAAGCACAGCGAGCGCCTCCTTCGGCAGGAGGTGAACACCATCGTCCCGGCCAAGCCAGAATACATGCACTGGTCGGACCCGGTCACCTCGACCCGGGAAGACCACCCGGCCGTCATGTCGAATCCGGGTGGCTACGCTCTCGTCCTCAACCCCACCATTGTCGCGTGGCGCACGTGCAAGTTTTCCTGAGTCCTCATTGACAGTGGCAGCAACATCAACATCCTCTACTGTGACACCATAAACAAGCTCGGCTTCGAGGCCAGGGACCTGGAACCGTCCCGAACGATCTTCCATTGCATTTCCCGGCCTCTCCTGCTCTCCCATTGGCCGGGTCTAGCTCGACGTCCTGTTCGGCGACAACAATCATTTCCGGCGCAAGCCGATCTGGTTCGAGGTGGTGGACCTATCCAGCGCGTACCACACATTGCTGGGCCGACCAGCGCTCGCCAAATTCATGGCTGTCCCCAACTACGCGTACCTAAAGATGAAGATATCGGGTCCAAAGGGCCTCATCACCGTCACCGACAACTACCGCAAGTCCCTGGAGTGCGCCCGAGACGGCGCCAAGCTGGCCGAGTCGCTGGTCATAGCCGAGAAGCGGCACCAGCTCGACCGGATCATCGCCCTAGCTGGCGAGGCATCAGCCGCGCCGATCCCGGGCGAGGAGCCGCCTGACGAGGCCGCCTTCAAGCCCTCCAAGGAGACCAAGAAAGTGAAGCTGAACCCGGAAGACCCCAGCTGCAGCAAGTACGTTGTCGTAGGTGCCCGCCTCGACAACAAATAGGAAGGCGAGCTCGTCGACTTCCTCCGTGAGAATCGGGATATTTTTGCATGGACCCCCAAGGACATGCTGGGTATCCCGAGGAAGTACGCCGAGCACAAACTCCACGTCCGCAAGGACGCCAAGCCTGTCCGTCAACCCCTGCGACGTTTCTCCGAAGAGAAGAGAAGAACCATCGGTGAAGAGGTCGCCAAGCTCTTGGCGGCCGGCTTCATCATGGAAGTGTCCCACCCCGAGTGGCTGGCCAACCCAGTCCACGTCCTGAAGAAGAACAAGACCTGGCGCATGTGCATCGACTACACCACCTGTCCCAAGGATCTGTTCGCCCTCCCGCGGATCGACCAAGTCATTGACTCGACCACCGGGTGCGAGCCCCTGTCCTTCCTGGATGCTTACTCCAGCTACCACCAGATCAAGCTGGACCCAGCCGACGCCCTGAAGATGTCCTTCATCACGCCCTTTGGGGCGTGTTGCTACATCACCATGTCGTTCGGCTTGAAGATCGTCGGTGCCACCTTCCAGTGCTGCATGCAGAAATGCTTCCGGCCGCAACTCGGCCGCAACATCCATGTCTACGTGGACGACATCGTGGTGAAGACCAAGCAGCACCTCACACTCCTCGACGACCTGAAGGAAACATTCGCGAACCTGCGCGAATACAAAGTCAAGCACAACCCAGAGAAATGCGTTTTCGGTGTCCCGGCCGGAAAGCTACTTGGCTTCCTCGTCTCGGAGCTCGGCATTGACGCGAACCCGGTGAAGATCAAGGCCATCAATCGCATGCGCAAGCCGGCTCAGCTGCTCGATGTCCAAAATTTCACCGGCTGCTTGGCCTCGGTCAGCCGATTTCTCAGCCGGCTGGGCGAGGGGCCCTGCCCTTGTACCAGCTAATGAAGAAGATGACTTTGTTCAAATGGAACAACAGACGAGGCCTTCCGAGACCTCAAGCGCATGCTCTCCACCGCACCAGTCCTGGCCGCACCAGCCGAGAAGGAGCCGCTGCTGCTCTATATTGCCGCGACCTCGTGGTCGGTCAGCACGGTGCTGGTGGTCGAGCGACCAGAGAAGGGCAAGGTCCAAGCCGTCCAGCGCCCGGTCTACTACCTGAGCGAGGTGCTCTCCGCCTCCAAGCAGAACTACCCGCACTACCAGAAGATGTATTATGGTGTGTACTTCACCGCCAAGAAACTGAAGCAGTACTTCCAAGAGCATGTCATCATCATGGTCAGCACGGCCCCCCTCGGCGAGATCATCGGGTGTCGGGACGCCTCTGGCCGGGTCGTCAAGTGGGCGCTCGAGCTAGCCGGCCACACCATCCTCTACGAGCCCCGCACCACGAGCAAGTTCCAGGCCTTGGCCGACTTCCTCGTCGACTGGACCGAGACCCAGTACCTGCCGCCGCCTCCGAACTCGACGCACTGGCACATGCACTTCGACGGCTCCAAGATGCGACTCGGCCTAGGGGCTGGCATCGTGCTGTCTTTCCCAAAGGGCGACCGACTCCGCTACGCACTCCAGATCCACTTCGTCGCCTCCAACAACGTCGACGAGTACGAAGCCCTTGTGCATGGCCTCCGACTTGCTAAGGAACTCGACATCCAGCGCATCTTGTGCTACGGCGACTCGGATCTGGTGGTGCAACAATGCTCCGGTGAGTGGGACGCACGCGACTCCAACATGGCAAGCTATCGCTTCCTCGTCCAGAAGCTATCCGGATCCTTCGAGGGCTGCGAGTTCCTCCACGTCCTGCGCACGGAGAATGAGGCAGCCGACATGCTCGCCAAGATCGCCTCGTCCCGACAGTCCATCCCGTCCGGCGTCTCTCTCGAGCACCTGCACAAGCCGTCTGTCAAGCCGTATTCGGACTCTGAGTCCATCCACGTCCCGTACGACCCGGCCGCGCCTCAACCCGGCCTGAAGACTGCTGAACCGGCCCGGGGACTGCGAACTCCGCCCAGAGACTGAAGCCACCGACCCGGCCACCATCGCCCTCGACCCGGCCGTCGCCATCCCCGACCCGGTGGCTGCTCAGCCCGGTGATACGTCTCCGTCGTATTTATAATTTTGGATAGTTCCATGCCAATATTCTACAAATTTCATATACTTTTGGCAACTTTTTATACTATTTTTGGGACTAACATATTGATCCAGTGCCCAGTGCCAGTTCCTGTTTGTTGCATGTTTTATGTTTTGCAGAAAACCCATATTAAACGGAGTCCAAATTGGATAAAAACTGACGGAGATTTTTTTTTTGGAATATTTATGATTTTAGGGAAGAAGAATCAACGCAAGACGATGCCCGAGGGGGCCACGAGGAAGGGGGCGCGCCCCAGGGGGTAAGGCGCACCCTGGGACCTCGTGGCCACCCCGTAAGGCGGTTTGTGCCCTTCTTTCTCCGCAAGAAAGCTAATACCAGGATAGAAATCGTGTTAAAATTTCAGCCCAATCGGAGTTACGGATCTCCAGGAATATAAGAAAGGGTGAAAGGCCAGAATCTGGAACGCAGAAACAGAGAGAGACAGAGAGACAGATCCAATCTCGGACGGGCTCTCGCCCCTCCCACGCCATGGGGACCATGGACCAGAGGGGAAACCCTTCTCCCACCTAGGGAGAAGGTCAAGGAATAAGAAGAAGAATAAGAGGGGTTCTCTCCCCCTCTCTCCCGGTGGCGCCGGAACGCCGCCGGGGCCATCATCATCACCGTGATCTACACCAACACCTCTGTCATGTTCACCAACATATCCATCACCTTCCCTCATCTATCTACAGCGGTCCAGTCTCCCACAACCCGTTGTACCCTCTACTTTAACATGGTGCTTTATGCTTCACATTATTATCCAATGATGTGTTGCCATCCTATGATGCCTCAGTAGATTTTCGTTGTCCTATCGGTAATTGGTGAATTGCTATGATTGGTTTAATTTGTTTGTGGTTATGTTGTTGTCCTTTGGTGCCCATCATATGAGCGCGCGTGTGGTTCACACAATAGGGTTAGTTGTATGTTGATAGGACTATGTATTGGAGGGCAAGAGTGACAGAAGCCTCAACCTATATAGCATAGAAATTGATGCATACGGGATTGAAGGGGGACCAATATATCTTAATGCTATGATTGGGTTTTACCTTAATGAACGTTAGTAGTTGTGGATGCTTGCTAATAGTTCCAATCATAAGTGCATAGAATTCCAAGTCAGGGTTGACATGCTAGCAGTGGCCTCTCCCACATAAAACTTGCTATCGGTCTAGTAAAGCAGTCAATTGCTTAGGGACAATTTCACAACTCCTACCACCACTTTCCCACACTCGCTATATTAACTTTATTGCTTCTTTATCTAAAAAGCCTCTAGTTTTTATTTACGTGCTCTTTATGTTCTTGCAAACCTATCCAACAACACCTACAAAGTCCTTCTAGTTTCATACTTGTTTTAGGTAAAGCGAACGTTAAGCATGCGTAGAGTTGTATCAGTGGTTGATAGAACTTGAGGGAATATTTGTTCTACCTTTAGCTCCTCATTGGGTTCGACACTCTTACTTATCAAAAGAGGCTACAATTGATCCCCTATACTTGTGGGTTATCAAGACCTTTTTCCGTCGCCGTTGCCGGGGAGTCATAGCGTGGGGTGAATATTATCGTTTGTGCTTTTTTTCTTTATCACTAAGTAGATTTTATTTGCTATTCTAAGTTGTTCTCTATCTTTAGTTATGGATATGGAACATGAAATACCAAATAAAATAGGTGTACTTGCTACTCATGGAGATGGGGAACCTCCTAAAACCCTCGATGCTGGTTATGTGAAAAATATTATGTACTACTTTAATAATCCTGAGAAAACCCCATTCATTTATGTAATGGGAGACACGTTGGATCAACGCGAATACTTTAGGGATTATCGCTTGACTCAAAAGGAGAAATTATTATGGGATCAAATTCATATGTTGCATTGGTATGCTCGGGAACTATGCTTGAGATATGATTATACTTGTTGCTCTAGGATGAAGGCTCCACACCTTCCCTTTTCATGCAAATTTAATGAGGATAAAACCTTGGCTTCTTATGCTAATGGTATATATGATTACTATGATGTGGAACAAAATAGAAGAATTCGCTGCTTTTATGGGTGCTTATGAAATTGAATCTTTGTTTAAAGAGTGTGAAAATCTTGATGATGCTGTTTACAAACCTGAAATTTTTTCTATACTTAAATATTGCTATGAGAATTATGAATTCAGTTCCGATATTGATCATTTTATTGAGAGAGTCTCCGCTGTCCAAGAAGAGACTAATATTTTGCAGGAATCCATGGAAGAAGAAATTGATGAAACTTTGAGCTCATTGTATGAAAAAGATAAGGAGGAGAGCGAAGAACAAAAGGAGGGAGAGCGGATTGGTCACCCATTCCCACCATCTAATGAGAGTAACTCTTCAACTCATACATTGTTTAATTTCCCTTCATTCTTACCGAAGGATGATTGCTATGATGATTGTTATGATCCCGTTGATTCTCTTAAAATGTCCCTTTTTGATGATGCTTGCTATGCTTGTGGCCATGATGCCAATATGAATGATGCTTGTGGAGATGAACTTGCTATAGTTCCTTATGTTAAACATGAAATTGTTGCTATTGCACCCACGCGTGATAGTCCTATTATCTTTTTGAATTCTCCCGACTACACTATATCGGAGAAGTTTGTGCTTATTGAGGATTATATTGATGGGTTGCGTTTTACTACTACAGATGATGATTTTGATAGATATATATGCATGTGCTTGCTGCTCCTACTTGCAATTATTATAAGAGAGGAACTATATCTCCGTCTCTCCATGTTTCCAACATGATAGAATTGCAAGAAACTGCTTATACTATGCATTGGCCTTTACTTGATGTGCATGAATTGTTCATTTATGACATGCCGATGCATAGGAAGAGAGTTAGACTTTGTTGTTGCATGATATATGTTACTTTGTGCTCACTACTAAATCACAAATCATTGTTAATTAAAATTAGCTTTGATATACCTTGGGATCCGGGTGGATCCATTACTTGAGCACTATATGCCTAGCTTAATGGCTTTAAAGAAAGCGCTGCCAGGGAGACAACTCGGAAGTTTTAGAGAGTCATTTATTTATGTTTACTGATTTAATATAGTCTAATAAAAGAGGGGAACCCAAAACTTTTCAAAAAGGAAAGTGAAAGTGAGAAAGACAAGCATTGTTGAAGTGGGGGAGCTCCTTGAACTTTGTTCATGCTCATGGAAACTTTTTGAATCTTAATTACAGAGACTTTTCAACAAAAATAATTATCCCCATGTACAATTTCATTATATAATAAAAATAATGTGCCAAGGTTTGCCTTTAGGATGTTTACAATGCTTGTTGGTTTGTGCGGTGCACGACAGAAACTTTGGCTGTAGTGCGCGATTTTACATTTTAACTGGAACGTCAAACGGTTCTGAAACTTTTTGCATTGTCTTTCTATAAAAGTTGTTTATTTTTCCTAATCTTGGAAGAATTTTTGGGGTCCAGAAGTATGGTGAATTTTCATATTACAACAGACTGTCCTGTTTAAGACAGATTCTGTTTTTGATGCATAGTTTGCTTGTTTTGATGAGACTATCGATTTCTATCAGTGGATTAAGCCATGGAAAAGTTATATTACAGTAGCTGCAATGCAAAAACAAAATATGAATTGGTTTGAACAGTACCTAGAGTAGTGATTTGCTTTATTATACTAACGGATCTTACCGAGTTTTCTGTTGAAGTTTTGTGTGGATGAAGTGTTCGAAGATCGAGGAGGTCTCGATATTATGAAAAGGAGGAGAGGCAAGAGCTCAAGCTTGGGGATGCCCAAGGCACCCCAAGTAAATATTCAAGGATACTCAAGATTCTAAGCTTGGGGATGCCCCGGAAGGCATCCCATCTTTCTTCAACAAGTATAGGTATGTTTTCGGATTCGTTTCATTCATGCGATATGTGCAAATCTTGGAGCGTCTTTTGCATTTAGTTTTCACTTTTCTTTTATGCACCATGCTGGTATGAGATAGTCCATGGTTGATTTATAGAATGCTCATTGCACTTCACTTAAATCTTTTGAGTATGGCTTTATAGAATGCTTCATGAGCTTCACTTATATCATTTGAAGTTTGGATTTCCTATTTCTCTTCACATAGAAAACCGCCATTTGTAGAATGCTCTTTTGCTTCACTTAAATTTGTTAGAGCGTGGGCATTTCTTTTGTAGAAAGAATTAAACTCTCTTGCTTCACTTATATCTATTTAGAGAGATGACAGGAATTGGTCATTCACATGGTTAGTCATAAAATCCTACATAAAACTTGTAGATCATTGAATATGATATGTTTGATTCCTTGCAATAGTTTTGCGATATAAAGGTGGTGATATTAGAGTCTTGCTAGTGGAGTAATTGTGAACTTGAGAAACACTTGTGTTGAGGTCTGCAAGTCCCGTAGCATGCACGTATGGTAACTGTTGTGTGACAAATTTGAAGCATGGGGTGTTCTTTGATTGCCTTCCTGTGGAGATCGGGATCGCGGGATGGTTAACTCCTACCAACCCTTCCCCTAGGAGCATGTGTAGTAGTACTTTTCTTCGAGGGCTAATTAAATTTTGCAATAAGTATATGAGTTCTTTATGACTAATGTGAGTCCATGGATTATACGCACTCTTGCCCTTCCTTCATTGCTAGCCTCTTCGGTACCGTGCATTGCCATTTCTCACCTCGAGAGTTGGTGCAAACTTCGCCGGTGCATCCAAATCCCGTGAAACGATACACTCTATCACACATAAGCCTCCTTATATCTTCCTCAAAACAGCCACCATACCTACCTATTGTGGCATTTCCATAGCCATTCCGAGATATATTGCCATGCAAATTCCATCATCATCATATACATGACTTGAGCATTCATTTCCATATTGCTTTGCATGATCGTAAGATAGCTAGCATTATGTTTCCATGGCTTGTCCATTTTTTGATGTCATTGCTACGCTAGATCATTGCACATCCCGGTACACCGCCGGAGGCACTCATATAGAGTCACATTTTTGTTCTAGTATCGAGTTGTAATATTGAGTTGTAAGTAAATAAAAGTGTGATGATCATCATTAGAGCATTTCCCCAGTGAGGAAAGGATGATGGAGACTATGATTCCCCCACAAGTCGGGATGAGACTCCGGACTTTTTGAAAAATAAAAGAGGCCAAAGAAACCCAAATAAAAAAAGAGGCCAAAGAAGCCCACCAAAAAATAAAAATTTAAAAAATAAAAAAATGAGAGAAAAAGAGAGAAGGTGCAATGTTACTATCCTTTTACCACACTTGTGCTTCAGAGTAGCACCATGTTCTTCATATACAGAGTCTCTTGAGTTATCACTTTCATATACTAGTGGGAATTTTCATTATAGAACTTGGCTTGTATATTCCGATGATGGGCTTCCTCAAATGCTCGAGGTCTTCATGAGCAAGCAACTTGGATGCACACCCACTTAGTTTCAGTTTGAGCTTTCATACACTTATAGCTCCAGTGCATCCGTTGCATGGCAATCCCTACTCCTCACATTGACATCAATTGATGGGCATCTCCATAGCCCGTTGATTAGCCGTGTCGATGTGAGACCTTCTCCCTTTTTGTCTTCTCCACACAACCTCCATCACCATACTCTACTCCACCCATAGTGCTATGTCCATGGCTTATGCTCATGTATTGCGTGAGGGTTGAAAAGGTTGAAGCGCGTTAAAAAGTATGAACCAATTGCTGGCTGAAACCGGGGTTGTGCATGATGGGAGCATTTTGTGAGACGAAAATGAAGCATAGCCAAACTATATGATTTTGTAGGGATAAGCTTTCTTTGGCTATGTTATATTGATAAGACAAAATTGCTTTATTAGTATGCTTGAAGTATTATTGTTTTTATGTCAAACGATAGACTATTGCCTTGAATCACTCGTATCTTAATATTCATGCCATGATTAGATTACATGATCAAGATTATGCTAGGTAGCATTCCACATCAAAAATTATCTTTTTTATCATTTACCTACTCGAGGACAATTCAGGAATTAAGCTTGGGGATGCTGATACGTTTCCGACGTATCTATAATTTTTTATTGTTCCATGCCAATATTCTACAACTTTCATATACTTTTGGCAACTTTTTATACTATTTTTGGGACTAGCATATTGATCCAGTGCCTAGTGCCAGTTCCTGTTTGTTGCATGTTTTTTGTTTCGCAGAAAACCCATATCAAACGGAGTTCAAACGGGATAAAAACTGACGGAGATTTTTTTGGAATATTTATGATTTTTGGGAAGAAGAATCAACGCGAGACGATGCCCGAGGGGGCCACGAGGCAGGGGGCGCGCCCTGGGCCCTCATGGCCACCCCGTAAGGCGGTTGGTGCCCTTCTTTCGCCGCAAGAAAGCTAATATCTGGATAGAAATCGTGTTAAAATTTCAGCCCAATCGGAGTTACGGATCTCCGGGAATATAAGAAAACGGTGAAAGGCCAGAATCTGGAACGCAGAAATAGAGAGAGACAGAGAGACAAGTCCAATCTCGAAGGGGCTCTCGTCCCTCCCACACCATGGAGACCATGGACCAGAGGGGAAACCCTTCTCCCATCAAGGGAGAAGGCAAGGAAGAAGAAGAAGAAGGGGGGCTCTCCCCCCCTCTCTCTCGGTGACGCCGGAACACCGTCGGGGCCATCATCATCACCGTGATCTACACCAACACCTCTGTCATCTTCACCAACATCTCCATCACCTTCCCCCATCTATCTACAGCGGTCATGTCTCTCGCAACCCGTTGTACCCTCTACTTGAACATGGTGTTTTATGCTTCATATTATTATCCAATGATGTGTTGCCATCCTATGATGTCTGAGTAGATTTTCGTTGTCCTGTCGGTAATTGGTGAACTGCTATGATTGGTTTAATTTGCTTGTGGTTATGTTGCTGTCCTTTGGTGCCCATCATATGAGCGCGCGCGTGGATCACGCCATAGGGTTAGTTGTATGTTTATAGGACTATGTATTGGAGGGCAAGAGTGACAGAAGCTTCAACCTAGCATAGAAATTGATGCATACGGGATTGAAGCGGGACCAATATATCTTAATGCTATGGTTGGGTTTTACCTTAATGAACGTTAGTAGTTGCCGATGCTTCCTAATAGTTCCAATCATAAGTGCATAGAATTCCAATGCAGGGATGACATGCTAGCAGTGGCCTCTCCCACATAAAACTTGCTATAGGTCTAGTAAAGTAGTCAATTTCTTAGGGACAATTTCACAACTCCTACCACCACTTTCCCACACTCGCTATATTAATTTTATTGCTTCTTTATCTAAACAGCCCCTAGTTTTTATATACATGCTTTTTATATTCTTGCAAACCTATCCAACAACACCTACAAAGTCCTTCTAGTTTCATACTTGTTTTAGGTAAAGCGAACGTTAAGCGTGCGTAGAGTTGTACCGGTGGTCGATAGAACTTGAGGGAATATTTGTTCTACCTTTAGCTCCTTGTTGGGTTCGACACTCTTAGTTATCGAAAGAGGCTACAATTGATCCCCTATACTTTTGGGTTATCACCCGGCTCGGCGGCTGCCAACTCGGAACCTACCCTGGTGGCCGTCTTCGCCGTGCTGACGGCCCCGTCTTGGGCCCTGCCCATCTCGGCATTCCTGGAAAACGGCGTCCTCCCCATGGACGAGACCGACGCCCGGCAGGTGCAACACCAGGCGTCCGCCTACAGCATTATCAATAACAAGCTCGTCAAACGCAGCTCCACCGGCGTGTTCCAGCGCTGCGTCGAGCAGGACCAAGGCATCGACATCCTCCTCGACATACACCACGGTGAATGCGGACACCACGCCACGTTGCGATCCCTGGTGGCCAAGGCTTTCTGCCATGGTTTCTACTGGCCTACGACCCTCCAAGACGCCGGGTCACTCGTCCTCAAGTGCGTGGGATGCCAGCGCTTCAGCAAGCGCAGCCACCAGCCTGCGTCAGTGCTCCGCACCATCCCGATTGCCTGGTGATAAACCGCAAGTATAGGGGATCGCAACAGTTTCCGAGGGTAAAGTATTCAACCCAAATCTATTGATTCGACACAAGGGGAGCCAAAGAATATTCTCAAGTATTAGAAGCTGAGTTGTCAATTCAACCACACCTGGAAACTTAGTATCTGCAACAAAGTGTTTAGTAGCAAAGTAATATGATAGTGGTGGTAACGGTAACAAAAGAGTAGTGCAAGCAATACTAAATATTTTTGGTATTTTGTAGTGATTGTAACAATAGTAACGGGAAAGTAAATAAGCGTAAAGCAGTATATGGAAAACTCGTAGGCACCGGATCAGTGATGGATAATTATGCCGGATGCGGTTCGTCATGTAGCAGTTATAACATAGGGTGACACAGAACTATCTCCAATTCATCAATATAATGTAGGCATGTATTCCGAATATAGTCATATGTGCATATGGAAAAGAACTTCCATGACATCTTTTGTCCTACCCTCCCGTGGCAGCGGGGTCCTATTGGAAACTAAGGGATATTAAGGCCTCCTTTTAATAGAGAACCGGAACAAAGCATTAGCACATAGTCAATACATGAACTCCTCAAACTATGGTCATCGCCGAGAAGTATCCCGATTATTGTCACTTCGGGGTTGTCGGATCATAACACATAATAGGTGACTATGGACTTGCAAGATAGGATCAAGAACTCACATATATTCATGAAAACATAATAGGTTCAGATATGAAATCATGGCACTCAGGCCCTAGTGACAAGCACTAAGCATAGCAAAGTCATAGCAACATCAATCTCAGAACATAGTGGATACTAGGGATCAAACCCTAACAAAACTAACTCGATTACATGATAAATCTCATCCAACCCATCACTGTCCAGCAGGCCTACGATGGAATTACTCACGCACGGCGGTGAGCATCATGAAATTGGTGATGGAGGATGGTTGATGATGACGATGGCGACGAATCCCCCTCTCCGGAGCCCCGAACGTACTCCAGATCAGCCCTCCCGAGAGAGATTAGGGCTTGGCGGCGGCTCCGTATCATAAAACGCGATGATTTCTTCTCTTTGTTTTTTTCTCCCCGAAAGCCAATATTTAGAGTTGGAATTGGTGTCGGAAGGTGTCCAGGGGGCCCACGAGGTAGGGGCGCGCTCCCACCCACGTGGACAGGGTGTGGGCCCCCTAGTCTTCATCTTTGGCGAGGATTTTTTATTATTTTTTATAAGACATCACGTGGAGTTTCAGGTCATTCCAGAACTTTTGTTTTCTGCACATAAAACAACATCATGGCAATTCTGTTGAAAACAGCGTCAGTCCGGGTTAGTTCCATTCAAATCATACAAGCTAGAGTCCAAAACAAGGGCAAAAGTGGTTGGAGAAGTAGATACGACGGAGACGTATCAACTCCCCCAAGCTTGAACCCTTGCTTGTCCTCAAGCAATTCAGTTGAAAAACTGAAAGAGAAAAAGAAAAACTTTTACAAACTCTGTTTGCTCTTGTTGTTGTACCTATGTCAAGCCAGCATTCAGGTTCGGCAAATATCATAACTAACCACATTTGCAATAATTCTCAGGTCTCATGTTTACTCATATCAATGGCATAATCAACTAGCGAGTCATAATAATAAATCTCGGATGACAACACTTTCTCAAAACAATCATAATATGATATAACAAGATGGTATCTCGCTAGCCCTTTCTGAGACCGCTAAACATAAATGCAGAGCATCTTCAAAGATCAAGGACTGACTAGACATTGTAATTCATGGTAAAAGAGATCCAATCATAGGCATACCCGATATAAATTAACAGTAATGAACGTAAATGACAGTTGTGCTCTCCAGCTAGTGCTTTTTAATAAGAGGGTGATGACTCAACATAAAAGTAAATAGATAGGCCCTTCGTAGAGGGAAGCATGGATTTGTAGAGGTGCCAGAGCTCGGTTTTGAAATAGAGATAAATTATATTTTGAGCGGCATACTTTCATTGTCAACATAACAACTAAGAGATGACGATATCTTCCATGCTAAACAAATTATAGGTGGTTCCCAAACAGAATGGTAAAGTTTATACTCCCCCTCCTCCACAAGCATCAATCCATGGCTTGCTTGAAACAACGAGTGCCTCCAACATTCAACGGGTCCCAGGGAGAGTTTTGTTTGCAATTATTTTGATTTATTTTGCATAAAGCATGGGACTGGGCATCCCGGTGACCAGCCATTTTCTCATGAGTGAGGAGCAGAGTCCACTCGTCTTGAGAATAACCCGCCTAACACGGAAGATAAGGGCAGCCCTAGTTGATATATGAGCTATTCGAGCATGCAAATCAGAATGTTTATTTGAAGGTATAGAGTTTGGCACATACAAATTTACTTGGAACGGCAGGTAGATACCGCATATAGGAAGGAATAGTGGACTCATATGGAATAACTTTGGGGTTTAAGGGATTGGATGCACAAGCAGTATTCCCGCTTAGTACAAGTGAAGGCTAGCAAAAGACTGGGAAGCGACCAACTAGAGAGCGACAACAGTCATGAACCTGCATTAAAATTATTAAGCATTGAATACAAGCATGAGTAGGATATAATCCACCATGAACATAAATATCGTGAAGGCTATGTTGATTTGTTTCAACTACATGCGTGAACATGTGCCAAGTCAAGTCACTTAAATCATTCAAAGGAGGATACCACCCCATCATACCACATCACAACCATTTTAATAGCATGTTGGCACGCAAGGTAAACCATTATAACTCATAGCTAATCAAGCATGGCACAAGCAACTATGGTCTCTAATTATCATTGCAAACATGTTTATTCATAATAAGCTGAATCAAGAACGATGAACTCATCATATTTACAAAAACAAAAGAGATCGAGTTCATACCAGCTTTTCGCATCTCAGTCAATCCATCATATATCATCATAATTGCCTTTCACTTGCACGACCGAACGGTGTGAATAATAATAAGAGTGCATGTGCATTGGACTAAGCTGGAATCTGCGAGCATTCAATAAACAAGAGAAGACAAGGCAATATGGGCTCTTGGTTAAATCAACAATGATGCATATAAGAGCCACTTCAACAATTTAATCATGGTCTTCTCCTACTGACCCCCCAAAGAAAAGAAAGGAAATAAAAACTATTTACACGGGAAAGCTCCCAACAAGCAAAAGAAGAACGGGAAATATTTTGGGTTTTTTAATTATTACTACTACAGGAAAAGTAAACTACTACTAATTTTTTGGTTTTTCTTAAGGTTTATTAAACACACAAGAAGAAAGCAGGAAAAAGAAAATAAACTAGCATGGATAGTACAGTGAAAGAGTATGAGCACCGACAACTAGCAATGAGTGTGTGTGAACAAAAATGTAATGTCGGTGAGAAATACGTGCTCCCCGAAGCTTAGGCTTTTGGCCTAAGTTGGTCTATTGCCAGGGATAGCCTGGCGGATACCCGTAGGTGTAGCTGGGGTCGTACTGCGACGAAGAATAGTTGGGCTCATACTGTGATGAAGAGGACTCTGACTGCCACTGGCTGGCAACCACCTCTGGATCCCAAGAATAAACAGACTGTCGTGGAGGCTCATCTTGTGGCTCCGGTTCCGGGGCTGGTGCAGGATTCTGATAGGCTTGAACGGCCGCCCACGGAACGATGTGAGGACCTGCAGATAAGTTAAACAAAGAGGGAGCAGGCAAAGTAATAGTCTTAGGGTGATGTTTATCAAAGTATAATTTATATTTAAGCTCCCCTTCCTTGCCCTTAACAAGAAAGTCATGCGCTAGCATACTCTTATAATCTAAATAAGCATGGGGCAACGACGTTTCTTCTTTCTCCGAATGCCTAATAGGTATCTCAAAATATTCACCTAGACATGAAGCATAAATGCCTCCAAAGATGGGGCCCTTAGTACGGTTCAGACTTAACCGTCTAGCAACAATTCTACCCATACTAACAGAGTTATTGCAGTATAAACCATGGAACAAAATAACAATATCAGGAACACTAAGGTTTCCACAGTTCCCGCGACCTATCAAGCAACGACTAGCAAATAAGGCAAAGTAGCATAAGACAGGAAAATGTATGCTAGTAATTCTTGCATCAGAAACCTTCCTGGTTTCTCCCACAGTGATAGTGTTAATAAAACCTTCCACTTCATTACGGTGTGGTTCATCCAAGGTACCCTCAAAGGGTATATTGCAAACCTTGCAAAATTCAGCTAATGGCATCTCCTTAACAACGTCATATAAACGAAACTCTACTGATGGAGGTGATTTCTTAGGGAAAAAGTAGAAGTTCTGCACAAAAGTATTTGTGAGTAAGAGATACTGATGACGTTGGTCGCGGAGGAAGTCGGTGAGGCCGGCATTCTCAATTAATAGATTAAAATCCTCATAAATCCCGGCTCTCCTCAAGAAGTCATCAGAAGGCCATTCACACGGCCGGACCTCCGCGGTACGAGGTAAATTAAATTTGGGCTTCTGCTCTTCTTCCTTTTGTTTTTCCTTCGAGCTTCGGCTCGACGAGCCCCTCAAAAGTCTCTTCATTATTTCTGAAATAATCTGAAATTTTTAGTAACTTCAAACAAAAGTGAACCAACTTCAATAAAATTGATAGCAACTACTCCTACAAGTGCCTAGAGCCTATATCATGCATTAGAACTACTTGGAACGATATAAATTTGACATGCAAGCTCAAGAACATGGTCACTTATGTAGCACAAATTTGCAATGAATAAAGCACTAGAACAAAAACTAATTGGACCAATGGAGGAGTCACATACCAAGGAACGATCTCCCAAGCAGTTTTGCGAGCGGTGCTTTGAGCAAGGAGATCGAAAATCACAGCAAAAGTGGCTAGAACTCGTGCTTGAGTTGGTTTTTCGGGTTTATGTGAGGCAGAGGAAGGAGATGGGTGCAGGGATAAGTGGAGGAGGGCCACCGTGGGCCCACGAGGCAGGGGGCGCGCCCAGGGGGGTAGGGCGCGCCCTCCACCCACGTGGCCAGGTGGCAGCTCCCCCCGCGGTAATTTTTGCACTAAAAATCCTCAAATATTCCTAAAAAAATCATATTAAATTGGCATGGCATTCTGAGGACTTTTATTTTCGGGATATTTTTATATTGCATGGATAAATCATGAAACAGACAGAAAAATACTATTTTTACTTTATTTATACTAAATAACAGAAAATATAAAGAGGGTACAGAAGGTTGTGCTTCTAGTTTCATCCATCTCATGCTCATCAAAAGGAATCCACTAACAAGGTTGATCAAGTCTTGTTAACAAACTCATTCCGACTAACATGGAACCGGAGAAATTTTGAATAACACTATGTTACCTCAACGGGGATATGGACATCCCCAATAATAAGTATATCATATTTCTTCTTGACAGTAGAGAGAGGAAATTCAAAACCTCCAAATATAATCGATGGAATTTTTCCAATAGAGTTGATACTATGAACTTGAGGTTCTTTCCTCGGAAAATGTACCATATGCTCATTACCATTAACATTAAAAGTGACATTGCCTTTGTTGCAATCAATAACAGCCCCTGCAGTATTAAGGAAAGGTCTTCCAAGAATAATAGACATACTATCATCCTCGGGAATATCAAGAATAACAAAGTCCGTTAAAATAGTAACGTTTGCAACCACAACAGGCACATCCTCACAAATACCGACAGGTATAGCAGTTGATTTATCAGCCATTTGCAAAGATATTTCGGTAGGTGTCAACTTATTCAAGTCAAGTCTACGATATAAAGAGAGAGGCATAATACTAACACCAGCTCCAAGATCACATAAAGCAGTTTTAACATAGTTTCTCGTAATGGAGCATGGTATGGTAGGTACTCCTGGATCTCCAAGATTATTTGGTATTCCACCCTTAAAAGTATAATTAGCAAGCATGGTGGAAATCTCAGCTTCCCGTATCTTTCTCTTATTGGTAACAATATCTTTCATATATTTAGCATAAGGATTCATTTTGAGCATATCAGTCAATCGCATACGCAAAAAGATGGGTTTAATCATTTCAGCAAAGCGCTCAAAATCCTCATCATCCTTGTTCTTGGATGGTTTCGGAGGAAAAGGCATGGGTTTCTGAACCCATGGCTCCCTTTCTTTACCATGTTTCCTAGCAACAAGTCTCTTTTATCATAATGTTGATTCTTTGATTGTGGGTTATCAAGATCAACAGCAGGTTCAACTTCTACATCATTATCATTACTAGGTTGAGCATCATCATGAACATCATCATTAACATTTTCACTAGGTTCATGTTAATTACCAGATTGTGTTTCAGCATCAGACATAGAGATATCATTTGGATTCTCAGGTGGTTCAGCAATAGGTTCACTAGAAGTTTGCAAAGTCCTATCATTTTTCTTTTTCTTCCTTTTAGAAGAACTAGGTACATCAATATTATTTGTCTGAGAATCTTGCTCGATTCTCTTAGGGTGGCCTTCAGGATACAAAGGTTCCCGAGTCATTCTACCAGTTCTAGTATCCACTCTAACAGCATAATCATTTTTCTTACTATTCATTTCATCAAGCACTTCTTTCTGAGCTTTAAGTACTTGTTCTACTTGAGTGGTAACCATAGAAGCATGTTTGCTAACAAGTTTAAGTTCACCTCTAATATTAGCCATATAATCACCCAAGCATTTAATCATAAAGGTATTTTATTTTAATTGTCTACCAAAATAAGCATTAAAGTCGTCTTTCTTAAACATAAAGTTATCAAATTCATCCAAGCACTGACTAGCAATTTTAGTAGGAGGGACTTCAGCTTTATCATATCTATAGAGAGAATTTACCTTTACTACCTGTGTCGGGATATCGGGATCAGGAGGTTCTTCAGTGAATAAAGAATTGAGATCATATACTTCTTCAACAGGCGGTAAATTAAGACCATGTATTTCTTCAATAGGAGGTAAATTCTTAACATCTTCAGCTTTAATACCTTTTTCTTTCATAGAATTCTTTGCCTCTTGCATATCTTCGGGACTGAGAAATAGAACACCTCTCTTCTTCGGAGTTGGTTTAGGAATAAGCTCATTAATTGGCTCAGGAGCTCACCCGTGAGTTGGCTCAGGAGGTGCCCAATTATTTTCATTTGTCAACATATTATTCAATAGAATTTCAGCTTCATCCGGTGTTCTTTCCCTGAAAAGAGAACCAGCACAACTATCCAGGTAATCTCTGGAAGCATCGGTTAGTCCATTATAAAAGATATCAAGTATTTCAGGTTTCTTGAGAGGATGATCAGGCAAAGCATTAAGTAACTTGAGAAGCCTCCCCCAAGCTTGTGGGAGACTCTCTTCTTTAATTTGCACGAAGTTGTATATTTCCCTTAAAGCAGCTTGTTTCTTATGAGCAGGGAAATATTTAGCAGAGAAGTAATATATCATATCCTAGGGACTACGCACACAACCAGGATCAAGAGAATTAAACCATATCTTAGCATCACCCTTTAATGAGAACGGAAATATTTTGAGTATATAAAAGTAGCGCGATCTCTCATCATTAGTAAACAGGGCAGCTATATCATTTAACTTAGTAAGATGTGCCACAACGGTTTCAGATTCATAGCCATAAAAAGGATCAGATTCAACCAAAGTAATTATATCTGGATCAATAGAAAATTCATAATCCTTATCGGGAACACAAATAGGTGAAGTAGCAAAAGCAGGATCAGGTTTCATTCTGTCCCTAAGAGATTCTTTACTCCATTTAACTAGCAGCCTCTTAAGTTCGTATCTATCTTGGCAAGAAAAATAGCTGCAGAAGATTCCGCATCAAAAAGATAACCCTCAGGAATAGCAGGCATATCTCCATCATCACTTTCATCAATATTATCAGTTTCAATAATTTCTTTCTCTCTTGACCTAGCAATTTGTTCATCAAGAAATTCACCAAGGGGCACAATAGTATCAAGCATAGAAGTAGTTTCATCATAAGTATCATGCATAGCAGAAGGGGCATCATCAATAACATGCGACATATCGGAATGAATAGCAGAAGTAGGTTTAGGTGTCGCTAGCTTACTCATAACAGAAGGTGAATCAAGTGCAGAGCTAGATGGCAGTTCCTTACCTCCCATCGTAGTTGAGGGATAAATTTTTGTCTTAGGGTCTCTCAAGTTCTTCATAGTGTCCAGAAGATATAAATCACAAGTGACTCAAAGAATAGAGCTATGCTCCTCGACAATGGCGCCAGAAAAAGGTCTTGATAACCCACAAGTATAGGGGATCGCAACAATTTTCGAGGGTAAAGTATTCAACCCAAATTTATTGATTCGACACAAGGGGAGCCAAACAATATTCTCAAGTATTAGCATCTGAGTTGTCAATTCAACCACACCTGGAAACTTAGTATCTGCAGCAAAGTGTTTAGTAGCAAAGTAATATGATAGTGGTGGTAACGGTAACAAAAGAGTAGTGCAAGCAATAGTAAATGTTTTTGGTATTTTGTAGTGATTGTAACAATAGCAACGGGAAAGTAAATAAGCATAAACCAGTATATCGAAAACTCGTAGGCACCGGATCAGTGATGGATAATTATGCCGGATGCGGTTCGTCATGTAACAGTTATAACATAGGGTGACACAGAACTAGCTCCAATTCATCAATATAATGTAGGCATGTATTCCGAATATAGTCATACGTGCTTATGGAAAATAACTTGCATGACATCTTTTGTCCTACCCTCCCGTGGCAGCGGGGTCCTATTGGAAACTAAGGGATATTAAGGCCTCCTTTTAATAGAGAACCGGAACAAAGCATTAGCACATAGTGACTACATGAACTCCTCAAACTATGGTCATCACCGAGAAGTATCCCGATTATTGTCACTTCGGGGTTGTCGGATCATAACACATAATAGGTGACTATAGACTTGCAAGATAGGATCAAGAACTCACATATATTCATGAAAACATAATAGGTTCAGATCTGAAATTATGGCACTCGGGCCCTAGTGACAACCATTAAGCATTGCAAAGTCATAGCAACATCAATCTCAGAACATAGTGGATACTACGGATCAAACCCTAACAAAACTAACTCGATTACATGATAAATCTCATCCAACCCATCACCGTCCAGCAAGCCTATGATGGAATTACTCATGCACGACGGTGAGCATCATGAAATTGGTGATGGAGGATGGTTGATGATGACGATGGCGATGAATCCCCCTCTCCGGAGTCCCGAACGGACTCCAGATCAGCCCTCCCGAGAGAGATTAGGGCTTGGCGGTGGCTCCGTATCGTAAAACGCGATGATTTCTTCTCTCTGATTTTTTTCTCCCCGAAAGCCAATATATGGAGTTGGAGTTGGCGTCGGAAGGTGTCCACGGGGCCTACGAGGTAGGGGAGCGCGCCCCCCACCCTCGTGGACAGGGTGTGGGCCCCCTGGTCTTCATCTTTGGCGAGGATTTTTTATTATTTTTTATAAGACATCCCGTGGAGTTTCAGGTCATTCCGAGAACTTTTGTTTTCTGCACATAAAATAACATCATGGCAATTCTGCTGAAAACAACGTCAGTCCGGGTTAGTTCCGTTCAAATCATACAAGCTAGAGTCCAAAACAAGGGCAAAAGTGTTTGGAAAAGTAGATACGACGGAGACGTATCACCTGGCCCTTCGCGGTCTGGGGACTCGACATGGTGGGACCCTTCAAAATTGCCCGACGCGGCATGACGCATTTGCTGGTGGCGGTGGACAAGTTCACCAAGTGGATCGAAGCACGGCCGATCAAGAAATTGGACAGGCCAACAGCCGTCCGGTTCATCAAAGACATCGCAGTATGCTACGACATGTCGAACAGCATCATCATGGACAACGACACCAACTTCGCCAAGGGCGCGCTCGCGCAATACTGCTCCGTCTTCGGCATCCGTCTCGACCTGGCCACCGTTGCACACCCGCAGTCCAACGGGCAGGTCGGGCGGGCCAACAGCCTCATCCCATCCGGCATCAAGCCGCGGCTCGTCGAGCCGCTCATCCGCTCACCCGGCAGCTGGCTCAACGAGTTGCCGACCGTCCTGTGGAGTCTCCGAACTACGCCAAACCGGTCGACCGGGTTCACCCTATTCTTCCTCTTCTATGGAGCCGAAGCCGTCATCCCGACTGACGTCGAGTTCGAATCGCCACGTGTCACGATGTACTCTGAAGCCGAAGCCAAAGAAGCCCGCGAAGACGGCCTCGACCTACTCGAAGAAGCCCGCCTCCTGACGCTCAGCCGTTCGACCATCTACCAGCAAGGCCAGAGGTACTACCACAACAAGAAGATCAAGCCCCTTGTATTCCGCAAGGGCAACCTCGTCCTCCGAATCATCCAAGAGCAAGTCGGCAAGCACTAGTTGTCCCCTCCATGGGAGGGCCCGTTCATCGTCAGCATGGCCTTGTGTGGTCGCAATGCCTACTACCTCATCGACGCATGCAAGTCAAACAAGCGCAAGAGAGACACCACCGGCGAAGAAATGACTCGGCCGTGGAATGCGGAACTCCTCCGCCCGTTTTACAGTTAGCCGTACGAATGTATGTATCGCTGCCTTTTGTAAACGCATGAAACTATGGGGTCCCCAAAGACGCTCGGGGGCTGCCCTTTTCCGACCAAGTTAGTATGTCTCCTACTTTTATGCATCACTTTGCTCCTAAACCCGGCCACCGGTCCGACTCGCTCGACCCGGGGGCTCGGGGGCTGGCCCGCTTGGTCGCCACCCATCGCCTTCCTTGGTGATTCCTGACGCGCTAAGGACGCCGCAGCCCCTCAGTTCGCCCTAGGCACAGAACCAGCTTCGGCTGTCGGCTGGCGTGCACAACGGCCAAAGCTCCAGCACGCTTCAAACACTAAGTCAAAGGCCGCCGGGTCGACCAACTCGGCCCGTCACTCCAAAAGTAGCCGCACGACCGGCTACTCTCCAACCGGCTCTACCGGGTTGCCGCCAGCCGGCCCAGTGGGTGTTTCGCTCGCGCTCAACGTTTTGAAAACCTAAGTACTGTGCGCTCCTCTCAAAAAACTGAACTCCTTGTCACAGACCGCAGCCTCGGCCGTCAGACTCACGGGGGGGGGGGGGGGGG
>LR880969.1:812652947-812670237 GCA_904067115.1 Aegilops sharonensis | reverse complement strand
TATTGGAAATATGCCCTAGAGGCAATAATAAATTAGTTATTATTATATTTCCTTGTCCATGATAATCGTTTATTATCCATGCTATAATTGTATTGATAGGAAACTCAATACATGTGTGGATACATAAACAACACCATGTCCCTAGTAAGCCTCTAGTTGACTGGCTCGTTGATCAACAGATGGTTACGGTTTCCTGACCATGGACATTGGATGTCGTTGATAACGGGATCACATCATTAGCAGAATGATGTGATGGACAAGACCCAATCCTAAGCCTAGCACAAAGATCGTAGTTCGTATGCTAAAGCTTTTCTAATGTCAAGTATCATTTCCTTAGACCATGAGATTGTGCAACTCCCGGATACCGTAGGAATGCTTTGGGTGTACCAAACGTCACAACGTAACTGGGTGGCTATAAAGGTGCACTACAGGTATCTCCGAAAGTGTCTGTTGGGTTGGCACGAATCGAGACTGGGATTTGTCACTCCGTGTGAACGGAGAGGTATCTCTGGGCCCACTCGGTAGGACATCATCATAATGTGCACAATGTGACCAATGGGTTGATCACGGGATGATGTGTTACGGAACGAGTAAAGAGACTTGCCGGTAACGAGATTGAACAAGGTATCGAGATACCGACGATCGAATCTCGGGCAAGTACAATACCGCTAGACAAAGGGAATTGTATACGGGATCGATTGAGTCCTTGACATCGTGATTCATCCGATGAGATCATCGTGGAACATGTGGGAGCCAACATGGGTATCCAGATCCCGCTGTTGGTTATTGACTGGAGAACGTCTCGGTCATGTCTGCATGTCTCCCGAACCCGTAGGGTCTACACACTTAAGGTTCGATGACGCTAGGGTTATAAAGGAAGTTTGTATGTGGTTACCGAATGTTGTTCGGAGTCCCGGATGAGATCCTGGATGTCACGAGGAGTTCCGGAATGGTCCGGAGGTAAAGATTTATATCTGGAAAGTTGTTGTTCGGGTTCCGGAAAAAGTTCGGGTTTTTTCGGTATTGTACCGGGAAGCTTCCAGAAGGTTCCGGAGGATTCCGGAGGGGTCCGGAGGTCCGGAAATAGTTCCACCACGTCCAATACAGTAGCATGGGCTGTAAGGGGGCGCCCTAGCCTTAATGGGCCAGGGGCACCAGCCCCCCCAAAGCCCATGCGCATGGGAAGGGGAAAACCCTAAGGGGAAGGGCCTCCACTTGACTTGGGAGGCACTCCTCCCCCCCTTGGCCGCCCCCCCTAGATGGGATCTAGGGCTGGCCGCACCCCTTGGGGTGGGAAAACCCTAAAGGGGGCGCAGCCCCCTTTCCCCCTATATATACTTGGTTTTGGGGCTGCCGTACACATGAGAACTTCTCCTCTTGGCGCAGCCCTACCTCTCTCCCTTCTCCTCTCTCGCGGTGCTTGGCGAAGCCCTGCAGGATTGCCACACTCCTCCACCACCACCACGACGTTGTGCTGATGCTGGATGGAGTCTTCCTCAACCTCTCCCTCTCTCCTTGCTGGATCAAGGCGTGGGAGACGTCACCGGGCTGTACGTGTGTTGAACGCGGAGGTGCCGTCCATTCGGCACTAGGATCTCCGGTGATTTGGATCACGACGAGTACGACTCCTTCAACCCCGTTCTCTTGAACGCTTCCGCTTAGCGATCTACAAGGGTATGTAGATGCACTCTCCTTCTCCTCGTTGCTGGTTTCTCCATAGATAGATCTTGGTGACACGTAGGAAAATTTTGAATTTCTGCTACGTTCCCCAACATCTTTTTGGAGTAGTTTGTCATTTACTCGTGTGCTTCACTTATATCCTATGAGTAATTTGTTGAATGAGTTGATTGTCATAAATCTGAAATTATATATGTCTCATTTGCTTATCCCATGGGGAGTAATGACTTCACATCTAAAAAGTAGATGTTGTAAATTTATTGAAGGTTAGCAAGCGTTGTATTGGTCATTTGAACAATTCATGAAAGAATATTGAAGGAAGAGAGATTCCACATATAAATATACTATCCTAGACTTCTTTTATAATTGTGAGCACTCATTAAGTATGACATGCTAAAGAGTTGATGTTGGACAAGGAAGACAACGTAATGGATTGTGTTTTCTCACATCTCAGTTAAAGTATATTATCATGGATCATTCAAACATGTTGAGCTTGCCTTTCCCCCTCATGCTAGCCAAATTCCTTGCACCAAGTAGAGATACTACTTGTGCTTCCAAATATCTTTAAACCCAGTTTTACCATGAGAGTCCACCATACCTACCTATGGATTGAGTAAGATCCTTCAAGTAAGTTGTCATCGGTGCAAGCAATAAAAATTTCTCTCGAAATATGTATGATCTATTAGTGTGAAGAAAATAAGCTTTATACGATCTTGTTATGGAAGCAATAAAAGCGACGGACTGCATAATAAAGGTCCATATACAAGTGGCAATATAAAGTGACGTTCTTTTGTATTAAGATTTTGTGCATCCAACCCTAAAAGCGCATGATAACCTCTGCTTCCCTCTGCGAAGGGCCTACCTTTTACTTTATGTCTTTTACTTTATGCAAGAGTCAAGGTGATCTTCACCTTTCCCTTTTTCATTTTATCCTTTGGCAAGCACCTCGTGTTGGAAAGATCTTGATATATATATATCCAATTGGATGTAAGTTAGCATGAACTATTATTGTTGACATCACCCAAAGGTGAATACATTGGGAGGCAACATTATAAGCCCCTATCTTTCTCAGTGTCCGATTAAAACTCCATAACCATTAGTATTGCGTGAGTGTTAGCAATTGTAGAAGACTATATGATAGTTGAGTGTGTGGAGTCTGCTAAATCAAAGCTCTGACATAGACCCCTCCTGAAAATAAGATGAATTACAATTGTTTGATGAGTGAGAATGAAGTTTGCTAGTTTTCAAGAAAGTTTATGGTCTATGCTTTAACATGTGAATAGCTTGTTACTTGTTCGTGAGAAGTTTTATGAGATGAACTACTGTTATGGCATATAATCATGCTAGAAAAGGTGATTGAAATTATCATTGATCAAACTTGTGCACCTTCTAGCATTCACACTTCATAAATTCTTTCTTTTATCATTTACCTACTCGAGGACGAGTAGGAATTAAGCTTGGGGATGCTGATACGTCTCCAACGTATCTATAATTTATGAAGCATTCATGCTATTTTATTATCTATTTTGGATGTTTACGGGCTTTATTATACACTTTTATATTACTTCTGGGACTAACCTATTAACTGGAGGCCCAACCCATATTGTTGTTTTATTGCCTCTTTCAGTATTTCGAAGAAAATGAATATCAAACGGAGTCCAAACGGAATGAAACCTTCGGGAGCGTGATTTTTGGAAAGGATATGATCTGGGAGACTTGGAGTTCAAGCCAGGGAAGGTTCGAGGAAGCCAGGAGATAGGAGGGCGCGCCCACCCCCCTGGGCGCGCCCCCTGTCTCCTGGGCCCCTCGAGGCTCCCCCGACCGACTTCTTTCGCCTATATAAGTCCACGTACCCTAAAAACTTCGAAGACGAAGATAGATCGGGAGTTCCGCCGCCGCAAGCCTCTGTAGCCACCAAAAACCTCTCGGGAGCCCGTTCCGACACCCTGCCGGAGGGGGAACCCATCACCGGTGGCCATCTTCATCATCCCAGTGCTCTCCATGACGAGTAGGGAGTAGTTCACCCTCGGGGCTGAGGGTATGTACCAGTAGCTATGTGTTTGATCTCTCTCTCTCTCTCGTGTTCTCTCTATGGCACGATCTTGATGTATCGCGAGCTTTGCTATTATAGTTGGATCTTATGATGTTTCTCCCCCCTCTACTCTCTTGTGATGAATTGAGTTTTCCCTTTGAAGTTATCTTGTCGGATTGAGTCTTTAATGATTTGAGAACACTTGATGTATGTCTTGTCGTGCTTATCTGTGGTGACAATGGGATATCATGTGCCACTTGATGTATGTTTTGGTGATCAACTTGCGGGTTCCGCCCATGAATCTATGCATAGGGGTTGGCACACGTTTTCGTCTTGACTCTCCGGTAGAAACTTTGGGGCACTCTTTGAAGTACTTTGTGTTGGTTGAATAGATGAATCTGAGATTGTGTGATGCATATCGTATAATCATGCCCACAAATACTTGAGGTGACAATGGAGTATCTAGGTGACATTAGGGTTTTGGTTGATTTGTGTCTTAAGACTCTTGAATAGATAGAACAGAAAGGATAACTTTGAGGTGGTTTCGTACCCTACCAAAATCTCTTCGTTTGTTGTCTTCTATTAGTGTCTTTGGAGTGACTCTTTGTTGCATGTTGAGGGATAGTTATATGATCCAATTATGTTATTATTTTCGAGAGAACTTGCACTAGTGAAAGTATGAACCCTATGCGTTGTTTCCTATCATTGCAATACCATTTACGCTCACTTTTATCATTAGTTACCTTGTTGTTTTTTTATTTTCAGATTACAAAAACCTATATCTATCATCCATATTGCACTTGTATCACCATCTCTTCGCCGAACTAGTGCACCTATACAATTTACCATTGTATTGGGTGTGTTGGGGACACAAGAGACTCTTTGTTATTTGGTTGCAGGGTTGTTTGAGAGAGACCATCTTCATCCTACGCCTCCCACGGATTGATAAACCTTAGGTCATCCACTTGAGGGAAATTTGCTGCAGTCCTACAAACCTCTGCACTTCGAGGCCCAACAACGTCTACTAGAAGAAGGTTGTGTAGTAGACATCAGCCTGCGGCGCCTCCTCCGACGCCCGAGGCGTCCCCTGCGGCGCCATCCGTGGCGCCTCCTCCAAGACGGCGTCGCCGCCGCCTCCGTCGACCCCCGCCCGCTCGACATCGTTGACCCGTGGCGGGGTGTCGTCCTCAACCTCCCCGACCTCCCGGTCGAGGTCCACCACCTCAGCCCGGCCTCCTTGGCCGCGCTCCCTCACCGACTGCAGCTCGAAGACCGTCGCCGCCACCACTGTGCCTCCGGCATCTCCCGCCATGTCGGCTCCTCACCGGCTCGCGCCCATGTCGTTGTAGCATCGGTCCAGGACCGGACCGATGCCGCCTCCAGCTCCGCCTCGGCCCTGTTCCGGTCCTGCGAGGCCAAGCCTTCAGTGTCGGTCGGGTCCAGGCTGAGATCTGGATCCGCCGGCTCCTCTTCCTCGTCACGGTCGATGGTGCTGGACCGGATCTTTAGGAACGCGGCGTCCTCGGCGGCTGCGGCATCGGCCGCCGCCCTCGCCAGCGCGATCGGTGACCTGAAGTTCAAGGCAAAGTGGATAACGAGCAGGGCCGACTCGGCCACTTGGATGGAAGCAAGAAGAAAAACTCACCCCGACAAGACCAGGACGGCGGGCCTCGTCGGCCTCTCCTACGTAGCACCGCGCCTCCTCTTGGCGGCTAGCCTCGCACCCCCGGCCGGGTCCGCCGTGCGCTTCACGGCCGGAGGCCGTGGCGTGACGCTGTCCTTCCCGTGCGGCCGGCTCGACACCGACCCTCCCCACGACGACCCGGCTCCGCCCGCGTCGCCGCCCGCGCCGCGTCGCACCCAGCAACTCAGGGAACGTGAAGAAGAAAGCAAAAAAGCAAGACTTACGCACGTGGCGCCCTGCGCCAATGTCGGCGGCCTCCTCCTCCCCTCTGTCGTGGGACGCGGGCTCCTCCGACGCTGCCCGCACCACCTGCGACGGTGCCTGGGCGTAAGGGTGCCGGATGGCATACAGAAGCACCTCCCGCGTCGCGTCGGGACGGATGAGAAGATGTGCAGCAGCAAAATATGATGACCAGAGACTCTCCATGGGCGCCGGATTCGAGTGGCTGTACGGCGGCTTGCCGAACCGCCAGTCGTCCTTCAACACGGCCTTGGAGATGTCGTTGACCCGTCACGCAATCTGGTCCGCCTCCAGGCGCGTGGCTGCCAGGCGGTTGGGGTCCTGAAGGCCGGTCATCTCGCTGATGAGGCAGCTGCGCCGCTGCAGCGGAAGAACCTGACACATAATAAAGGCGGCGATGAGGTGGTGCCGCTGAGCCCCTCCCGCGCCTTCATCACCGACACCCGCTCGCAGAGGCTGAGAATCTCCTGCGACGGGTGCCTGGGGTAATAACCCCAGTTCATCTTCGCCCGCGGCGGCGCGATGGTGAAGGCCGGCAGGTTGATGCGGTCTGCGCCAAGGTTGCGGACGTAGAAGAAGGAGTTCTGCCATTTCTTGGTAGAATCCTCAAGTGGTATATTGGGGCAATCAGCGCCCGACCGCTTCGAGATCACAGCGGCCCCGCAGTCGAAGAACTCCCCGGCCTTCGGCCCCTGCTGCTTCAAGGAGAAGAAGCGCGCCCAAAGGTCGATTGAGGGCGCGACCCCCAGGTAGAGGCCGAACCGGCGCTTGAAGTGCGGGAAAAAAGATCACGCGTTGCGTGCCCTGGGGCAGCGGCCTCTGCTCGCCCTGCGGTAGGCGCACGGCAACCTCTGCCTCCCCCAGCAGGCGCCGGGTGGTGAGGAGGTAGGCGATATCATCGGCGGTGACGGTCGAGCCCATCCATGAGCCCGACGACAGCACCATCGACGGAGGTGAAAGAAAAGGAGAGAGGATGGACGACGATGGAACTCTGCTCAAAGCAGTGGGTGTCGCAGCGCAGCGGTCGCAAGAAGCAGAGGAAGGACGAAGAGACAGGGGAGCGCGAGCGACGCTGCCCCCATCGCCCTAATTTATAAGCCTCGGTTTGAACGTGGGGGAGTGGGATTGTTTGCGCTCGCCTTTCCCACTTCCCCGCAATAAGTGCGCATGTACGCGCGCAATAACTGCATGGGGAAGAGCAACCGACTTGCGGACGCCACAATAAATCCGCACGCGTGGGCCAACGGCACGCGGCGGCGGGCCCTAGCAAATCGCCCACTCCCGTCACACGCGTGGCTTGTCAGGCCCCTCCGACTTCCAGGCGCCACGTGGCGCCCGGTCGAAGCCCGAGGGATTTCCCTAAGATTCGATGGACTCTCCGGTTTCCCGCCGCTGTCGGGATGCCGCGAACCGGTTTCCAAAAACCGGCACACAGTGGGTGTTGCCGGACCCGGCGGTCGCAGGATTCGCCTCTTCAAGGGGGAAACTGCGAAGGCCCTCCCATCCGAAGACAGCGGACCTTCACAGCTTCGGGGACTACTGTCGAGGGGATGAACCCCGGGCAGGCAACGGAACCCGGATCCTTTTCAAAAACAAAAAGGCCAGCATCGCCCCTCAAGCGGGCCCGCGCTTGGCCGGGTCGCTCGACCCGGCCGAACTTCCCGACCCAGCCAAGCTCCTCAACTCGGCCTCTATAACCAGCACAAGGCAGCCGAACCCGGCACACCAAGACTTCCCCAACAAGCCAGCTTCACCCTTGGCGTGTTCCACAACCCAGCCACGGGTCAGCTCCCGTCCCATCCAGGCCGTACGATTGGACGAGTCTACATCCATCGATGACCGAGGCAAAAGTGCCCCACCCATGCCTTTGGTCAGCCGGAGCGTGGCAACAGTGCCCCTCACCTACCCGCTGACCAGGGCCGGCGTGGCAACAGTGCCCCAGTCGTCACCACTGACGCCAGCAAGCGGCGACCTGACGGAGCGCCACTGTACCCGACTCGACTCGGCCACTCCCTAACGATCGAAAAGATGGCGAACAGTCCCCCTAGGCACGCGGGGCCGAACCTAGGTGAACCCGGTGAACGACAGGCACCCGGCGGGTCCCAGCCCCGGGTCCCCAGACGCTGACGACCCGGCCCTACGGCCTTGTAGCATTACCATTGTACCCCTGGGGGTTGGCCTATAAAACCCCCCAGGAGCCCTCATGCATACGGGCAAGCAGTAAGTGCATAGGGAAATAGCCAACTGATCAGTAGAACACACCCAGGGGAAGGAGCAGCCTAAGCCTTGGACAGTCTTCCTTCTTCCTCCATACAGCTCTAGGAGCAACTCTGTATTGTTGCACATCAACCACACTCGGCAGGACTAGGGGTATTATCTCTCCGGAGATCCCCAAACTTGGGTATGTCTTGCGTCCCGCGCTCGCTCATGCCAACCTCGCCTTTGGAGCCCACCAGTGCCCTCGAGCCTCCTCCTTTTTTAGCCATCCCATGGCATCCGCCGTGCGCCCACCACGATAGGGATGCTGATACGTCTCCAACGTAGCTATAATTTTTTATTGTTCCATGCTGTTATATTATCATTCTTAGATGTTTTACAATCATTTTATAATTATTTTATATCATTTTTTGGTACTAACCTATTGACATACTGCTAAGTCCCAGTTGCTGTTTTCTGCTTGTTTTTTACATCGGAGGAAATCAATACCAAACGGAGTCCAAACGCAGCGGAACTTTTTGTGATTTTTTTGTACCCGAAGATACAAGATGGGCTGAAGAAGTACCAGAGGGGTTCCCCGAGGGGGGAACAACCCACCGGGGCGCGTTTGGAGGCCCAGGCGCGCCCAGGTGGGTTATGCCCACCTCGGCGGCCTCCCGCACTGCCTCTTTGATCTATAAATACCCCAATATTCCAGAAACCCTAGGGGAGTCGACGAAAATCAATTCCAACCACCGCAAGTTTCAGAAACACCAGATCCAATCTAGACATCATCCTGGAGGGGTTCATCATGCCCATTGGTGCCTCTCCGATATGCGTGAGTAGTTCATTGTAAACCTACGGGTCTGTAGTTAGTAGCTAGATGGCTTCCTCTCTCTCTCTCTCCCTCTCTCTCTCTCACTCTATCTCTCTCTCTCTCTCTCTCTCTCTCTCTCTCTCTCTCTCTCTCTTGATTCTCAATACAATGGTCTCTTGGAAATCCATATGATGTAAGTCTTTTTGCGGTGTGTTTGTTCGGATCCGATGAACTTTGAGTTTACGATCAGATCTATGTTTCTATCCATGAAAGTTATTTGAGTCTTCTTTGATCTCTTATATGCATGATTGCTTATAGCCTCGTATTTTTTCTCCGATATTTGGGTTTTGTTTGGCCAACTTGATCTATTTATCTTGCAATGGGAAGAGGTGCTTTGTGATGAGTTTGATCTTACGGTGCTTCATCCCAGTGACAGAAGGGGAACCGACACGTATGTATCGTTGCTATTAAGGATAACAATATGGGGTCTATTCCTACATAAATAGATCTTGCAATGTCATCGTTCTTATTGCATTACTCTGTTTTTCCATGAACTTAATACACTAAATGCATGCTGGATAGTGATCGATGTGTGGAGTAATGGTAGTAGATGCAGGCAGGAGTTGGTGTACTAATCTTGGACGTGATGCCTATATAACGATCATTGTGTGGATATCGTCATGAGTATTTAAAGTTCTATCAATTGCCCAACTGTAATTTCGTTTCCCACCATATGCTATTTTTCTCGAGAGAAGCCACTAGTCAAACCTCGGCCCTCGGGTCTCTTCTTTAATATATTTGCCTTTGCGATCTATTTTCCTTTGTTTTTATTTTTAGATCCATCAAACCAAAAATACAAAAATACCTTGTTGTATTTTATTTTATTTACGATCTATTTATTCAACCTATTACAATTTTCTCCCGTCCACTCGCCAATTTTTGGCGCCGTTACCCGAAAGGGATTGACAACCCCTTTAACACGTCGGGTTGCGAGTATTTGTTATTTGTGTGCAGGAGTTGTTTATGTTGTGTTGTGTGGTTCTCCTACTAGTTCGATAACCTTGATCTCATCACTAAGGGAAATACCAATCGTCGCTGGGTTGCATCATCCCTTCCTCTTTCGGGAAAATACCGACGTAGTTATAGTAGACATCACGTACCGATGCCATCAACTCATTTTTTTCTAACAAAACTTCATTATTTAGTTTCTGCTTCACTTTATTTCTTGTTTAATGTTAATATCAATGTCAGTAACCCATCCCTTCTTAGGAATTTTGTTTGAAATTCCACTATCGTATTTTTTCCTCGCATATTGTAAAAGGCGCACTTTTTGTGTAAATTGTGTGCTAATTTTGTCATACTTTTTCATTTTCATTCTTCCTGAAAGTAATACCAATGCCACTAATTCATTCTTCGTTTTTTTCCTATTTTTTATTTTTGTTTCATCTTCTTTCATCTTTCAAGGTAATATCAATGCCACTAATTCATTTCTTCTTATGAAACTTACTTTTTATGAAATTCCACTATTATATTCTTTTTTTGTGTGTATTATAAAAATAGCCATTTCTATGTAAATTATGAGCAAAAAATTTCATCATTTATTTATTTATTTTTCATTTTTATTCTTATTAAAGGGTAATCTAATAACACTAATTATTCTTTCTACGAAAACTTCATTATTTTATTTTCTGTTTTTTGTCTCAATTTCTTTCTTCTTTAAGGGTAATGCCAATGCCACTAATTCGTTCCTTCTTAGGAAACTTATTTTTCCCGTAATGCCACTATTTTATGCCCATTCTCGCTTGTTATAGAAGAGCGCAATTTGTGAATTTTGTCCTTTTTTTGTTTCTTCTGAAGGGGCGATACAAATGCAACCAATTCATTCTTCATTAGAAAACTTCATTACTATTATTACTATTATTGTTCGAAATTCCACTACATTTTGTTTTTTCAAAACTCCACTATTATATTCTTATTCTTGCATATTATGAAAAAGCATAATTTCTGTTGTGTGCAAATTTTGTCAGTTTTTATTTTATTTTTATTTCTATTTTCTTAAAGGGTAATACCAATGCCACTAATTCATTCTTTCTTAGAAACCTTCATTATTTTTTTATTTTTACAAGTGGAGATGTCATGTATCAAATACCAATGTCACTAATTCATTCTTACAACACTTCTATTTTCCAGAAAACAAATCTAGTATTATTTATTTAAGAGTAATACTAATGTCACCCATCCATTCCTCCGTAGAAGACTTTTCTTTGCAAAAGTTTCACTATTATATATTTATTTATTCATGTATATTATGTTTTCCAGTAATCGTAACTTTGAACTCTTGAATGAACCTGAAGTATATCAGTATTACTTTTAATAGTCAATGCAAATTTGCAATGTTGCAAATTTATTACATTGATTTTGTACAAGTTGTTAGTTTGTACATGGGCTAACTGACTATCTACATGAGGTTGACCTTCTGTGTTAAGAATAAAAATTCACAATCAAATCTGAATGTGTATAGCTAGCATGGTCGGAATACAAAGCTGGCTGGGGTACAACGCAACCCTATTGAGCTAGGTTGTCAATTGTTGTGCTTAGCACTAAGCAAAGCAGCTAAACTAAAGATGCATATGTGCATATGGAGCTTGTAATCCTGAGATTAGAGTAGCGGACATTGATGAAGGTTGTGGAGCAACAACCGACAGTGAACTCCGCACAAAAAAGTGACTGGGCCAAATATAGTTTTCAGTGTACTGACATCTAGTCAGTCACATACCTAATTGCCTCAGCTTCGATAGAACTTTTTTTGGAAACAAAAAAGGCACACGATTGATTTTCATTAAAGAAACAATCAATAGTTTTACAACAAAGGAAAGAAAAGTAAATGAAATGAAAAGAACCTACAACCAACTCTAAGAACAACTCTAGCAGAGTTGCCATATTTGTGATCCCCGGATGCCATATGGAACACGCTTCATATGGATATGCAAGCTGATGGGCTTGTGCGTAAACATGGAATCGATATAATATCAGCCTTCAATTTTTTCTACCCTATAGAACCCCCTTGACATTGGCTAGAAGATATCTTCCTGCCCCACCTCAACCATGAAAGTTTTTCCATACTAGATTTGAACATCTATTTCAACTATTGTATTCCACTATTATATTCGAAATTCCATTATTTATTAGGAAACTTCATGGTTTTGATTTTGATTATTTAAATTGTGCACAATTTTGTCAATATTTGTTATTTTATTTAGTTTCTTTGTAAAGCATAATACCAATGCCACTAATTCATTCTTCGGTAGAAAACATCATTATTTTGTTGTAGTTTTAGTTTTCATTTCCTTTTCTTTCTTCTTTAAGGGTAATGCTAATGCCACTAATTCATTCCTTATTAGGAAACTTACTTTTCCAAAATTCCACTATTATATTCTAATTTTTATAAGTTATAAAAAATCACAATTTTGTACAAATTGTGTGTTAATTTTGTCACATTTATTTCATTATCTTTCTTCTTAAAAGGTAATACCAATGCCACCAATTCAATTTTTTTCTTTAGAAAACTTCAATTTTGTAATCTTTTATTTCGTTCTCTTTCCTGTCTAATGGTAATGTAAATGCCACTAATCCATTCCTTGTTAGGAAACTTTTGTTTTGAAATTCCACTACTATAAGAGCCACAATTTCTGTGTAAATTGCGTGCAGATTTATCCATCCTTTTTCATTTTTTATTAAAAGTAATACCAATACCACTAATTCATTCTTTCTTAGAAAACTTCATTATATTGTTTTTATTTCATTTTCATATTTTTTCAAAGAGACCAGTGCCTCTAAATATACTTCCTTAGAAAACTTCATTATTTTTGTTTTTGTTTCATTTATTTCTTCTTTAAGGGTAATACCAATGCCACTAATTCATTCCTTCTTAGGAAACATTTTTTCCAAAAGTCAAATATTATATGCTCATTCTCGCATATAATGGGAAAGTGCAATGTCTGTGCAAATTGTGTGGAAATTTTGTCCTTTTTCACATATTTTTTTTCTTAAAAGGGAATACCAATGCCACTAATTCATTCTTTTTTTGAAAACTTCATTATGTTGTTTTTGTTTCTGGTTTCTTTAAATTATTTCTATTTCAATGATAATACCACTTCCGGTAATTCATTCCTTCTTGGGAAACTTATTTGTTTCGAAAGTCCACGATTACATTCTTATTCTTGCTTATTATAAAAAGGCGCAATTTCTATGTTAATTGTGTGAAAATTTTGTCATTATTTATTTTTATTTTTATTTTCTTAAAGGTCACTACAAATGCTACTAATTCATTCTTTTGAGAAACCTTCATTATTTTGATTTTTAGAAGTGAAGATGTTATGGATCAATTAGCAATGCCACTAATTTATTAATTCTTAGAAAGCTTCTATTTTTCAAAAAATCCAATATTATATGTTTATCCTTGCATATTACAAAAAGTGCAATTTCTGTGTAAATTGTGTGATTTTTTTTTATTTACCCGCAAAGTAGCATGCTCCGGTGGGAAACATGGTTTGATTTACCATGGGCAGCTTGGAAGCGCAGCGGCGACCATTAATTGGCAGTCTTTCCAGTGGAAAAGCGGATGTAGCAATGCCAGGGATGGAAGAGGCGAATGTACGGATGACCACATCATTGACCGGGTTGTGTGCAGGAAGAAGAGGTCGGCCTGAAACTTTTCTCCCATGCGAGCGGTTGGCGCATGGCGCACGCTCCAAACTAGCACTCATAGCCTCCAAATATGGAAGCTCGCGGGTTGGATATAGAGTGCCTTCCATAAATTATGGTGACTCAGGGTCGTATGAAGTCTTCTTCTAGAGTGTGTTTTGGTCAAAGTCGACATATCGGCGGTTATGCCGACTCTACTAGAGTTGCTCTAAGTATTAAGCTAACAAAGAGAACACATCTCTCAGACTAAATTTTCTAAGCATGTTGATTACATCCAGCACAGCATGAGCATTAGATATTACAAGCCAGCAAACCAAAGTGCATGCCCAGCCAAAGAACCACCACAACTTTTGAGGAGATAAAAATTGATCAAGCATACATCATTAGGAGAGGTCGACAACAAAAGGCACCAAGATTCAATTCTAATCACATAATCCCATCCATGGCCCTTTGTGTACACATATTGAATCACCTCCTTCATCAGCTTCATCCCTTCCTTGGTGCTTTCGCATCCGGGGCCTTTCTACAAGATATGTGACATAGTTTCAAAATACCAGTCAGAGGATCATCAAAAAAATTGGTTAGAACAAGCATAATTTTGACCATCCAAATAATACAACATACAATAACTCATCCACATGCAATATTTTTTATGGGTTCTTCGGGAAGGATCGCAATCATCCTCCCACCATGACTTCAAAACCTTGTCAGTGGTTTGGAGATATTAAATACACAATGGGTTACCTGCCAAACTAATTTAGCAAGAGCTCACCCAAACATTAGGTGTGTAATGTTTTCTTTCTGCAAGCATAAGTGACACCGATCAGTGCCAGCTCTCCCTATCTTGATCAGATTATACTTGGTCAAAATGCTATTTCTAAGCATGAGCCAATGGAAACAAAGATCTTTAGAGGGGTTAGCAACTTCCAGACGAGTCTTGTGTAAGAATTCCATGTAAAACTAGCATCTCGTGTACGAATTCCATGATATATGATGAAGTTATGAGACCACCCAAGTGGCAACAACCGACTTGCCCTTTGTTGATGAGTCCAAGAATCCCGATTGTTGGTACCCATATTCAAGCTTCTTGTTTCATTTCCATTATGAGCATTTGCTACTTTCTCTGGGAAGGGGATCTGTAGCATCCCCTTTTTCTTCTGGCTTTTGATTTTCAATCTTTCATATATTTTGAAGCAAAATTCCAAATTAAGTTTAGCTTGCATATTTGTGTTTCTGGTGACGAGCGCATTCAAATGAGATCCATTTTGAATACGTTTTGATAATTTTTTGAAACTTCTTTAAGTTTCAACTTCTGAAACTCGGTACGAGCGACCTACAAAGTCATATGTTTCAGAACCCGCACTAGGCAAAAATGTTTCAACTTTTGAAACTTGGTACAAACGACCAACAAAATCATAAGTTTCGAAACATGCGACCAAAAAATCATAAGTTTCAAAAACTAAAACTTCAAACTTGATGTGCCTTTGTGGGATCCATGACTTTGCGGATCGCGAGTCAATCGGGCGACCGATACGGCTAGGCATGTACTTGCCCCTATGAATTTCTGACTTCCTTCTATATTGCAAATACATCGGTTTACTCCTTTTAGAAAATAGTTCATCGGTTTACTAGGATCATAACATTTGGTTATTTTTTTAGAAATACCCCCTCCGGTCCTTTTACTCTGCACATAAGATTTGTTTGAGGTCCAACTCGTAAAGTTTGTCCATATTTATATAAAAAATATCAACATCAATAATACTAAAATTATATAATATGATAATTAAATTCATGATGCACCTAATGAATTGATTTCGTATTGTGAATGTTGATTTTTTTTTCTGGAAAGTTAGTCAAGCTTTTCGGAGTTTGACTGCAGACAAATCTTATATGCGGAGTAAAAAGGAGAGGAGGGAGGACACATAACTTTATTCATAGTCTTATCTATTACAAATACATTGCTTAGGATTCAAGATTCAAGAAGAGAGAAGTATGTTTTTGGTCCCTCAAGTTTTCCAAAAGTATAGACTTGGTCCCTCAAGTTTTTTTGGTATATATTTGGTCCTTCAAGTCTAAAAACCGGATAAGTTTGGTCCAAAACCAGATTTTGAGCACGTTGACCGGGGGTTAACCATGTTTGACCGATGAACAATAAATTCAAAAAAGTAGGAAACAAATTCAAAAAAGTCTGAAATTTTGTGACAACCAACATGCTTGTGAAAACCAACATGCTTTTGAATTTACTGTTCATCATTCAAACCTGGTCAACATGGTCAAACCAGGTCAAACATGGCCAAACCCGGTCAACGTGCTTTAAATCCGGTTTTAGACCAAACTTATCTGGTTTTGAGACTTGAAGGACTAAATGTATACCAAAAAATCAGGGAGTAAGTCTATACTTTTGAGAAACTTGAGGGACGAAAAACGTGCTTTTCTCATTCAAGAAATACAAAGTAACGCCTATAATTATTATTTTATTGAAAATACTACACCTTTTTAGGGAAATTACCAAGATTTTTTTATCAAAGTTCACAAAGAGAGGGATACCGCATGGGATCATGGGCTTGGCCTAGCCAAACATGATGCCTTCGATATAGAGAATGTTAAAACCTGACTAAAGCGTAGCCCTCTACATTAGAAGCATGCCCTTCAAACCATAAACTGCAATTGAACTCTGATGACCTTGCCTTTTTTTAGAGAAAAGGCATCGGCCGAGCCCGAGGGAGGGCTCGAACCTAGTCCGGCCTTGAATTAACAAAGCCATCAACCGACCAGGATTACATAGAACCACATTACAATGGAAAGAAAACAAAGCGGAGAAAAGATACATAGCGCTAAGAGGAACGGCTCAAAAGGCAACAACAAACAGTGTTGCCAACGACCACCGCAATGTCAAACAAGCAACCAAACTAAGCCTACAGGAGGATGGCAACTCCGGACATGTATTGTGCCGCTGACTGCAATCGCACGGGCAGACAAGAGCAACACCAGATCTGTCTCTGCCGCCGCAAAGGGCCACAACCCTTTCACCCAGGCTCGACGGGAGCGGCACCAGTGGCCGGCAGAGCGGTTCCACATGAACCCAGACCAGGGCGCCCAGCCACCGTGGGGGGACAGCAGAGGCAGACCAACACGCACCGGAAGCCGACCACAGAGCATCGTCGCCGGAAGCCGCAGGACAGGACGTCGGTCGCGAGTCGTCGAACGAAGGCGAAGATCCATGGAGAAGGCCAAAAAGGGGCACAGCCAAGCGCTGGTCAGGGATTGGAACTCCGCACCCGAGACCACGGCGGCAGCCACTGAGAAGAACAGGCCGCCTTGCACCGTCACTGCACCACCAACAGCTCCACCACACACGAGCAATCCCCGGAAGACGCCTTCAAGAAGGAGCACGGCACCGGATGCCGCCGTCGTCCGAGAAAGGGGAGGGCAGGTCTTCACCTGTGCTCGAGGAAGGATGGGAAGGGGAGTGCCACACCAAAGCCTCCAGGAAGGATTATGGTGCCGAAAGACGTCGCCTTTGGTGAGGCCGCCGCGCCGGCCAGGGGTTTCCCCCGGAAACACGCCCAACCACCAGAACCGTCCGTCCAGACCCCCAAGACGGCGACCGAAGCCACCAGGGGCTGGAGCAAGAGCAGATCGGAGCAGCTCGAGGTCGGGGACGGAGCTTCTCCAGGACGCGCTGTTGGAAATATGCCCTAGAGGCAATAATAAATTAGTTATTATTATATTTCCTTGTTCATGATAATCGTTTATTATCCATGCTATAATTGTATTCACAGGAAACTCAGATACATGTGTGGATACATAGACAACACCAAGTCCCTAGTAAGCCTCTAGTTGACTAGCTCGTTGATCAATAGATGGTTACGGTTTCCTGACCATGGACATTGGATGTCATTGATAACGGGATCACATCATTAGTAGAATGATGTGATGG
>LR880969.1:812623191-812644339 GCA_904067115.1 Aegilops sharonensis | reverse complement strand
CCTCTCCAACACCTCCTTCTCCTCCGTAGTGCTTGGTGAAGCCCTGCAGGATTGCCACGCTCCTCCACCACCACCACGCCGTTGTGTTGCTGTTGGATGGAGTCTTCCTCAACCTCTCCCTCTCTCCTTGCTGGATCAAGGCGTGGGAGACGTCACCGGGCTGTACGTGTGTTGAACGCGGAGGTGCCGTCCGTTCGGCACTAGGATCATCGGTGATTTGAATCACGACGAGTACGACTCCTTCAACCCCGTTCTCATGAACGCTTCCGCTTAGCGATCTACAAGGGTATGTAGATGCACTCTCCTTCCCTCGTTGCTAGTTTCTCCATAGATTGATCTTGGTGATGCGTAGAAAATTTTGAATTTCTGCTACGTTCCCCAACACGCGCATGGCGACCCACGCGGGGCTCAGCAACGCCAACGCCCGCTGCGCCCCCGCCGCCCGCACGGACAGGGAGGCAGCCCGTCAGCACCCGCCGGCGCAGCCCGCCGCACCGGCCACGCCGGGCACCACCCATCGGCGCCGCCGCTCCAGACGCCGGGGCCCTCCGCGGAGGCGGAGCCGCCAGATCCCCGCCGCCACCTTCATAGGCGTCGCGCGGCCGCGCCGGCAAGCACCTCAGGCGGCGGCGGAGGGAGGGAAGAGGGAGGGGGAGGCGCGGAGGGGATCTAGGGTTCGCCCCCGAGTCGCCTCAGGGGAGGCGACGCGAGGGGAGGGGGGAATTCCTGTTCAGCTTAGACCCCTCATGACCTTGCCTTAATCTCACTTATGACTAACCTATATCGACCAGCATTACCCTTTGTAATACTCACTTTGTAACTTAATATAAGACGTTTTCCTGTGAAAAAACTTAATATAAGACATTTTTTTGACACTGTCATAGTGTCAAAAAAGTCTTATATTAAGTTACAGAGAGAGTATCATCCACTACCTACTTTGAGTCTGATTGGCAAATCATTTAGACAAACCTCTTGAGAAGTTGGAGGGCCTGGTATGGTATACGACGTTTTTCCTTTTGCTAGGCCCAGCACTAAAAAAAACCTAGTTTTTCTAATGATTTGGACTTGAGTAGGTTGAAAAAAAGACATACTCCTATGCAAGAACGACGCTCAAATGAGTATTTTACGTAGCAGAAGATCATCGGCCAACACCACAATGTTTCATGGCAAGCTATAGCTCCGAGGGTGGCCGGATGCAGTACACCATGAACCACCGGTGCCGAAGAACCAAAATATTTTTCAGATCCACCAATTCCAGACCTAGCCACACATGCATCCACATGAAGTTTTGCGTACCCAGCAAGGTGCGTTTTCCATCTCGCGCCAACTTCCCTGTTTCGTGGTTGTACGGACTGTTTCTCTCCTAATTTTTGCCCAACGTCCCCAGGTTGTAAGATGAACCAGTTAATAAGAAGATGTGTCGATAGTGTGCTCTAGAAGATGCCCTCATGGATAGCTTTTCTTCTCGCCGACCATGTCTCCAAAGTGTCACTGGTAGCTTGATAAGGATTCCTACGACTAAGAGTTACACTGAAATCCATCTTTGAAAGACATTTCTTTTTGAAGAAAAAAAGGAGTCGGTAACCTGATTATCTCCGTGGTGGGCCTATCGGACGGGCCGTTATCGGCCAGCTACGCGAAGAAGAAAGAATGGACGGGAACAGAGCACGCGAACGGGAAGGAGCAACAATTGAAAAAACAATTTCCTAAAAATAAGCCATTGAAAAACAAAGAGGCATTCAAAGCCCAATCTTCCATTCCAGCAGGACCTATGTGGGACGGACAATAAACTACTAGTCCACTGTCCGCTCATCAAAAGAAAAAGAAACAACTACTCCACAGTACGGCTATCCTCCTACAAGATTTAATCAGGACAAGAGATGTGGAACTCGTGGCCTAATTCCGGTGCACTCAAGCAAGCGAGACCACGCACACTGCTGATGCACAGTGCACGCGGGCGTCAGGTCACCCGCGCTGCGGACATGCCACTCCACCAATGGCGCACCATCTAGTCTAGCTAATAATGAGAAGCATCGCTCCGTCGCGAGCTTGGCCACACGCGCTCGCCGACGCCGTGCTGGCTTGGCTTGTTTGTTTTTGCGTGGGGTTGGACGTGGACCGACAGCGACGCCGGACCGCACGTACCGCGCGCGCGCGCGCACGGCGATCGGCCGATGGAAGCCAGAGGCGACAAGGCGCGGTGGCCTGTGGCTGGCTGGAGCGAAAGACCCACGCCGCCTAAATAAGTCCTGCCCTCCGCTAGCGCCCAACCGGGCGCCTTGGCCCGACGCGCACGTTCCGTCGCCGGTGCGCGCGCGCGCGTGCATGAATGCCACGACGATTCACCGCGCAGCCTCGCTGGACACGAGCCGCGGGCGCCCTGGCCATCCAGCGTCGGCTCGTTTTCCTTGTTTTTCACCGGGCGTCGGCCAGTGGCGGAGCGGTGGAACGGCAGGGATCACGCGCGCGGCTGGCGGCGGGTTGTACGCCGAGGACCCGAGGCGGCACATGTCTTTCCACTACAGTCCTTTTCTGAGAGGTGGTAGTAAAAGTAGTTCGTCTTTCCGGCCGGTCCCGGCCATGTGTGTAGCTAATTAACGTACTGCTCGAAAACGAGGGCCGCTGCACGGGGAGTCCATGTCTTGCCTCCAAATGGAGCGGTGCTGTGGCTTTATAAAACGGCAGCAGTACAGCACGCCTGTAGTGTAGGACGATAGTCCCCGTCCCTAGTACTACTACTGTACGAGAGAATTTGTATCAGCCGCTTGCAGTCATTATTTTGATATAGACTCCGTTTGAAACAATTCAAGAAAGTGCATAAATTCCCAAAAAAAATTCTCCTAAATGGTGCTCCGGATCCTTCTATTTGGCATGGTCGTGGTCTTCGCAAGGAGATGCTCTTTTACTTGTGCTTTTTATCTTGCCATGGATGCAGTTAACCTGATGATGGCCAAAGCTAATGACTTGGATCTTCTAGCTACCTTTTCTCTTGACAGTATGTTACAAAGGCTATCAATTAACGTCGATGATGTTATTATTTTCCCTCGCAATTCACCGGCTGGTGTACAGGTGGTCGTCTCTTTGATGGAGATTTTTAAGATGTTTTTAGAGGTGCCTAGGGACTAAATTGTAACTTTCTCAAAAGTTTCACCTCTCCTATCAAACATGATGATTTCTTCGCTACCATATTTTGCAGCCTCACGGGCTGCAAATTTCAGACAGGAAAACTTAAACAAATCTCAGCCCTCTCACTCTGTTATCCCTGTGAGCCGTCGGATTTTGTGTCTCAGTCGTCTTCATCAATTGGATCTGCTCTTAGACGCCACCTTTCTCGCTTCGTGGGCTGGTTGTCCTAAGGGGACGCTACTCCATGATAAATTTCTAAAATTCATTTAGATGTAGACTCCGTGTGGAACAATCCATGAAAGTACAAAATTCTCAAGAATTTATCCTAAATGGTCCACCGATCCTCTGATTGGCATGGTCGTGGTCTTTGCCAAGGAGATGTTGTTTTACTTGTGCTTTTTATCTTGTCATGGATGCAGTTAACCTGATGATGGCCAAAGCTGGTGACTTGGATCTTCTAGCTACCTTTCCTCCTGACAGTATGTTACAAAGGCTATCAATTTACGTATATTATGTTACTATTTTCTTTCGCAATTCAACGGCTAATGTACAGGTGGTCGTCCTTTGATGGAGATTTTTGCAGGTGCTTTTGGAGGTGCCTAGGGACTAAGTTGTAACTTTCTCAAAAGCTCCACCTCTCCTATCAAATGTGATGATTTCTTTGCTACCGTATTTTTCTGCCTTTCGGACAAGAAAACTTAAACAAATCCCAGGCCTCTCACACTGTTAGCCTCGTGAGCAGTCGGATTTCGTGTCTCAGTCCTCTTCATCCATTGGATCTGCTCTTAGACGCCACCTTTCTCGCTTCGTGGGCTGGTTGTCCTAAGGGGACGCTACTCCATGATAAATTTAGATTTAGACTCTGTCTGGAAAAATCCAAGTGAGGGAGTCCTGGATTAGGGGGTGTCCGGATGGCCGGACTATAGCCTTATGCTGGACTCCTGGACTATGAAGATACAAGATTGAAGACTTCGTCCCGTGTCCGGATGGGACTTTCCTTGGCGTGGAAGGCAAGCTTGGCGATACGAATATGTAGATCTCTTCCCATTGTAACCGACTCTGTGTAACCCTAACCCTTTCCGGTGTCTATATAAACCGGAGGGTTTTAGTCCGTAGGACGAACAACAATCATACCATAGGCTAGCTTCTAGGGTTTAGCCTCTCTGATCTCGTGGTAGATCTACTCTTATACTACCCATATCATCAATATTAATCAAGCAGGAGTAGGGTTTTACCTCCATCGAGACGGCCCGAACCTGGGTAAAAACATCGTCTCCCTTGTCTCCTGTTACCATCCGCCTAGACGCACAGTTCGGGACCCCCTACCAGAGATCCGCCGGTTTTGACACCGACATTGGTGCTTTCATTGAGAGTTCCTCTGTGTCGTCATCTTTAGGCCCGATGGCTCCTCCGATCATCAACAACGACGCGGTCCAGGGTGAGACTTTTCTCCCCGGACAGATCGTCGTATTCGGCACTGCGGGCCAATTCGCTTGGCCATCTGGAGCAGATCGAAAGCTACGCCCCTGGCCATCAGGTCAGATTTGGAAGTTTGAACTACACGGCTGACGTCCACGGAGACTTAATCTTTGACGGGTTCGAGCCACTGCCAAGCGCGCCGCACTGTCACGATGGGCATGATCTAGCTCTGCCGCCGAACAGTGCCCTGGAGGCCGCACCAGTGTCCGCTCCGACCCTTAGCTCGGAGCCGACTGCGCCAATCGAGGACGGGTGGCTGGACACCGCCTCGGGGGCTGCAATCTCTACGGCGATCGAGCCTAATACCAGCTTTGTCCTTTGCGAAGCCCGCGACTCCAAGGTGCCGGACTCCTCTCCGGACTCCGAACCTTCCGCGCCCCTGAGAATCGAATCCGATTGGGCGCCGGTCATGGAGTTCGCCGCCGCGGACATCTTTCAGCACTCGCCCTTCGGCGACATTCTGAATTCATTAAAATCTCTCTCTTTATCAAGGGAGCCCTGGCCAGACTATGGTCAGCAAGGTTGGGATGCGGACGATCAAGAAATTCAAAGCCCACCCACCACCCACTTCATAGCCACTGTCGATGATTTAACCGACATGCTCGACTTCGACTCCGAAGACATCGACGGTATGGACGATGATGTAGGAGGCGAACAGGAACCAGCGCCTATAGGGCACAGGACAACCACCCCATCTCACGATGTATACATGGTGGACACACCTAAAAGAAACGACGACGAGGAACAAAGGGACGCAACGAGGGATCGTTCCCTCGAAAAGCAGTCAAAGCGGCGGCGTAAGCGCCGCTCCAAACCCCACCTCGACAGAGACAGTAGACATACAGACCCAGCCATAGAGCAGGGCGAACCGGCGGACGACGAACATGCCATCGAGCAACCGTCCGAACATGGCAACTTGGATAAACAACCCGTCCCCGACGAAGATAACGGTCCGGACGACCTCACGCCGGACAAGCTACCGGAGCAGAAGAACCTCCACAAAAGGCTCGTCGCCACTGCGCGTAGCCTGAAAAAGCAGAAGCGGAAGCTCAAAACAGCGGAAGATGCACTCAGAACTAGATGGAGCAAAGTACTCAACACCGCAGACAAATACGGCGACAGTCGCCGCACAGAGAGCTACCCGAAGCGAAAATTACTGCCGGAATTTGATGAGGAGGCCTTAGAGCCCCCGCAATCAAAAAATAAGGAAGCCACCCGGTCGGGTGAACAACCCCATGGCCAACATAGAGCGGCAAAGGGCGCCGCACACAAGCCGGCACGCGATCCGCAGAAGGATTCGCATCAAAAAGATGGCCCAGCTAGATCTATCTACGGGCCAAGAAAGCAAGCTCTAGTAAGCAATGCAACGCATCAAGTATCCGAATATCACGGTACACCCAAATATAGGGGTGCCGCACACCCCCTATGTTTCACCGATGAGGTGCTGGATCATGAATTTCCAGCGGGATTCAAGCCCGTAAACATAGATGCATACGACGGAACAACAGACCCTGGAGTCTGGATTGAGGATTACATCCTCCACATACACATGGCTAGAGGAGATGATCTCCACGCCATAAAATATTTACCCCTCAAGCTCAAAGGGCCAGCCCGACATTGGCTTAAAAGCCTTCCCGAAAACACCATTAGAAGTTGGGAAGAGCTCGAGAATGCTTTTCGGGCAAATTTTCAATGGACCTATGTCCGACCTCCGGATGCAGACGATTTAAGTCATATAACTCAACAACCCGGAGAGTCGGCCCGGAAACTCTGGAACAGATTTTTTACTAAAAAGAACCAGATAGTCGACTGTCCGGACGCCAAAGCCTTAGGAGCTTTCAAAGACAGCGTTCGAGACGAATGGCTCGCCAGACACCTCGGCCAAGAAAATCCAAGAACAATGGCCGCATTAACAAGCCTCATGACCCGCTTTTGCGCAGGAGAGGATAGCTGGTTGGCAAGATGCAGTACCAACGACCCAAGTACATCCGAAGTTAGGGATGGAAACGGGAAACCGCGACGCAGCAAGGACCAGCGCCGGACCAAGGGAAATAGCCCGAAGAGCATGGCAGTTAACGCTGGATTCAAAAGCTCTCGGCAGAATCAGAAAAAGCTTCCCCTCAAGGATAACAGGGACGAGCTATCTAACCTAAACAAAATCCTGGACAAGATATGTCAAATCCACAGTACTCCCGGGAAGCCTGCAAACCATACCCACAGAGATTGTTGGGTCTTCAAGCAATCCGGCAAACTCAACGCCGAACACAAGGGGCTCGACACACCAAGCGAGGACGATGACGAACCCCACAAGCAGAGCACCGGAAAACAAAAGAATTTCCCACAAGAAGTCAAAACAGTAAACTCACTTCACGTGACAAAAGGGAAAAACATAGTGGCGCCTATAGAGATACACGCCATACGGCCTATCCCAGAGGAGTCCCGCCACTGGTTGTTAAAACCAACCAACAGGATTACTCTAGAAGTATCCGGAACACAGGCTGGACTGCCTTGGTATTAGATCCCATAATTGATGGACTCCACTTTACACAAGTCCTAATGGACGGCGGCAGTGATCTAAACCTGCTATATCAAGACACAATCCGCAAAATGGGGATAGACCCAACAACAATTCGCCATAGCAACACTTCCTTTCAAGGGGTAACGCCAGGCCTAGATGCCCATTGTACGGGCTCTCTCCTGCTAGAAGTTATGTTCGGCTCACCCGACAACTTCCGCCGCAAAAAGCTAACCTTCCACATCGCCCCATTTACAAGTAGCTATCAAGCACTACTGGGACGCGAAGCTTTCGCCCGCTTTAACGCAGTACCGCATTATGCATCTCTTATACTTAAAATGCCCGGTCCGCGAGGCATCATCTCATTAAAGGGAAATATCGAGTGTTCCTCGAGCGCGGAAGATTGTGTGGTTGCCTTGGCAGCCACACACTAAACCAACTTCACTAGTCAAAGCACCTAAACAGGTCGTTCAGACCCCGGACATGGCTAGACGAGTCCGGCGTAAACATACAAGGGCTTACTAGCCGCATACCCCCGTACAAGGGGCTCCGCGCATATACAACAAGAGACAATAAAGCTCAATTTTATTCATTCTTTGAATTGTACTTTGTTTATTTAATATAACGTACATTTTCACACGATCTTTTTCAACTAAGTTCCTCTCTTTTACAGATAAACACCGTGCTACGCCCGTCCAGGATACAACCCAACAGAGACACAGGCACAGACGTGCAGTAGGGACCCGTTCCAAGGATTCTTTTCAGATTAAGACCCTGCGTAAACCTTTTTTACTGTCTCTTGTTGATACACATCCCCCGGTTTCTTGCTATAACCGAGATGGAGGCTGGCGTCTTGGCATGTGGCCACGTCAGAATTTTGCGCGTACCTGGACACCAGGGGCTTATTACTAAGGGCGTTCTTCGGCCCGTTTTCATAAAGACCGAATACCTTAGGGAGTGTTCGGCGTTGCGAGTTTGGCCTAATATGCATCAGCTCCGAATCATGTCTTTGGTCAAATGTTGGGTTTGCCCGGCTCCTGTGTTTTGCTGCCTTACATTCCGCTCTATCGGCTAAGGCGGCACCAGGAGAACTACTGCGATTGTGCCCCGGTTCGGCTAGGCGAGCACCTTAGTAGAGAAAGCCGAAAACTGACTGTCATGATATAGCATGAGACTGGTCAACCACTCGATGACCCGCCGGAATCTTTAGGATTCCTCCGCATTAACGAAGGGTCGTTTCCCTGCCAGGCACACACGCGCCCCGAATTCGGGCGAGCGCGGTGCCCCCATGGGCTATATAGTAGCCCCACTGTCAAACTCCTATGGCTAAGTGAAAGTGATAAAGCATTATAGTCTGGTTGCCTAGTTCGCTGCGCTATCACCTGCTTTATAGGACCAAGACGTTGGATCAAGTGGGAAAATGCGCCTTCTGCGAACACCCCCGCATTATATGCGTGGGGGCTGAAGCCGACGACTGCCATCTTTCAGGTTATATATACATATACATTAACGGCCGCATAGGAGGTATTTTAATTCTTGAAGGCACAAGTATAAAAAGCTTTTATATTCTCGAAACATTGTTTTATAATAACACATGTTATTCGAACATAATATCCTTCGAGCACTGCGTTTCTATTAAACGAGCGCCCTGCAGAACTTCTTGAAAATAGTGCTCGGAAGGTACTCGGCTCCCGTCCGAATCTTGGGATGCAACATCGGTGGCCTTCATCTCCACCCAGTATGTCTTGACACGGGAAAGAGCCATCCGCGCACCCTCTATGCACGCTGACTTCTTCATTGCATTGATATGCGGCACCACACCAAGGAATTGCTGCACCAAGCTAAAATAACTCTTCGGCTCGGGCCTTTCCGGCCACAGATGACTCACGACATACTTCATGGCGAGTCCGGATAACCTATTCAGCTCCGCCCATGCGGCCAAACGATCGGTTAATGGAAGTGGGCGCTCTGGATTGTGGAACTGCGACCAAAAAAGCTTTTCCACTTCGTGATCCTTTTGATCTCGGAAGTGTTCGGCCGCATCCGCGGCACTAGCCGCCAAGTCCAGGTAAGTATCCGCCGCACTCCACAACCGGTCCAATTGAGCATATTTAGGATCCCCGAACTTCATCCGTAGCATAAAGGGCTTTCCAGCCGCGATATCTCCGACCTGACGTAGCTCCTCCTTCATAGCTCTCATTGCAGAGCGAGCATCCTTGGCCTCGGTAGTGGCCTTCTCCAGGTCCTTCTGTTCCGCCCGATTTTCTTTTTCAAGAAGCTTGCAGCGGTCGGCGGCATTCTTCAACTTCACAGCCATCTCGGCCATTTCCTTCTTGCTTCGGCAGTGAGCAGCCTGTTCGGCTTTCCGCTCTTCGGCCGCCTTTAAGGCAGCCGCATCACTTTTCCTGGCTTGCTCCTTGGCTCGGACGAGTTCCGCCCGAAGGTTCTCCATGGCAGCGGCACCATCTGCATCAAGCATACATGTTGTAAGGCATGGGCATCAAGCCCCCTTACCAGGTTTCCGCAGAGAAATCGCATACCTTCGGACTCGTCAAGCCGCTTGTTGACAAGCGCGATGTCGGCATCTGCCATGTCAAGTTGCCGCTTTAGCTCGGAAAATTCATCAGTCCGGCTAGCCACCGGACACTTCGCCACCTACATAGGAAAATCGACATATCATACCTGGGATTATGATCCTCGGCGCGCCGTCATTTTTGACAATGCACCGAGTCTCAGGGTCTACTATCTATACATGGCGCATCTTTTATATGCGGAACTGTCAAGAGGTACATCATTTCGCGTACCTCAAAACCTGTCAGCAAACTCCTGACGGCCTCGTGCAACCCGCTCTCCGCGGATGAAATGCTCTCAATCACCGTGCCCATCAATGCACAGTGTTCTTCTGAGATAGACGCTCGCCCGAGCAGGTCCTTCAGCTCCTCCGACCATGCACCGGACGGTGCTGGACTCGTCCGATGGCCTTTTTCGAAGGCCGGGCACGGAGGGCTTTGGGGAGCCATACGACTGCTTTACGGGCCTGTCGGATTCGGAGAAACCCTCCGTGACGACACCTCAGGGTCGCCCGCCTCGCAAGGCGGTACGGCAGGGGGAGGCGTTCCGCTCTCCATCATCTCCGGACGAAGACCCCGTGAAGATGAGCTCTGCTGAGAAGGGCTGAGATCCGAACTACAAGGTAAAAAATCGGTTATCTTCTTCAGAAATAGAACAGGGATGTCTCTTATCTTAAAACTCCCCTCTCTACTTATGGCTCGCTGGAGGGCTGATCCCCTTGGGGGCATAGTGCGCCCGAGGCATCTCCCCGCGCAGGACCCTCTGACGAAGAATTTTTCCCCTGCTTTAAGACCATGGTCTCCGGGTCTTTAGAGGCGGTCCTCTTCTTCCCTTGGATGGAGGGATTCTCGATTCCTACTTTCCTGACAGCCTCCTTCGGGGAGGCGGTTGCTTCCTTGTTCCCCCCTTCGCCTTCTTCCAAAGGCGCAACCTCCAGCATCCTGGTTAACACGGGATCCGGCGTGGTCTCAGGGAGGGGGGCCGGACACCTGATTAGCCTTGATTTCGCTATCCACTCTTGTTTAAGGGACAACTCTTTTAAGGGCAATTTTATGATAAACATATGGATGGCGTTGTCCGGGGTATAGGACTACTTACTTGAGTATCCGGGCGATTGCAGCTCAGACCTGCGTCCTGGGTCAAGTCCGGACACACTGCTTGTGATCCGAAGAACAATTTGTACATCTCCATGGGCGTCACGCCCGTAAAATGTTGGAGGGGTCATGGTCCCTCCGGATTAGACTCCCACAGGCGCAGGGGGCGACGTTTGCAGGGCAGGGTACGGCGAATCAGCATGACCTGCGTCACTATGACCAAATTGATGTCTCTTTCTAGGAGATCTCGAATGTGGCCCTTCAACAATGGCACGTCCTTGGACGGCCCCCAGATTAAATCCTTTATTGACCCATGACGCTAGCTGCGGTGGGGGACCCGAGCGAAAGGCAGGTGGTGCCACCCACTTGGTGCCCCTGGGAGCTGTGATATAAAACCACTCTCGTTGCCATAAGCTGAACTCCTCTTGAAAAACGCCATCGGGCCATGGAGCGTTAGCACTCTTGCTTATATCAGCGCCTCCGCACTCCGCGTGCTGCCCCTCGATCATCTTCGGCTCTACTTTGAAGGTCTTAAGCCACAATCCGAAGTGAGGAGTAATGCGGAGGAAGGCTTCGCACACGATGATGAACGATGAGATGTGGAGGATGGACTCCGGAGTCAAGTCGTGAAATTCCAGCCCATAATAAAACATGAGCCCCGTCACGAAGGGGTCCGTCGGGAAGCCTAGCCCCCGAAGGAAGTGAGACGCGAACACCACACTCTCACCAGGCTTGGGAGTGGGAATAACCTGCCCTTGAGCAGGCAGCCTATGCGAGATTTCGCCGGTTAGATACCTGGCATCTCTCAGCTTTAGCACGTCTTCTTCCGTAACGGAGGAAGGCATCCACCGGCTTGAAGGACGGAGCCGGACATCATCGAAGGTCCGAAGCGCCTGAATCTGGAGCTTTGGGAGTTGGAACTCGAGGCGAGAGGCGGATTCGATTGAGATTTAAAGAAAGGAGTAGAGCCTTGGTCTCTTTATAAAGAGGTTGAATACCAAGAGCCCTCCCCGTGACCATTTGGGACTCGCCTTCGATTGAGGAAATATACCAACGGGCACGATTGGGTTACCCACGCCCGTATTGATGAGAATCCCGGAATAAGGGGACACAATCTCTGCTTCGACAAGACGTGCCAAGGAAACCGCCTCGCTAAACGCGCTGAGGTGGGACAGTAAAAACAATTTGAATAAAGGCTTGGCCGTGGTGTGATGTCACGCTGCGAAATACGTCAGCAGATTGGATTTGTGTAAATATTATTCTCTCTACGGTGGTATGAGGAACTTATTTTGCAGAGCCGGACACTATCCTTGTGTTCAAAATCTTCTATGAAGTATTCGGAGGAGGAACCCGCCTTTCAATGCCGAAGACAATCTGCGCGCCGGACTCGTCGTCATTGAAGCCTGGTTCAGGGGCTACTGAGGGAGTCCTGGATTAGGGGTGTCCGGAAGGCCGGACTATAGCCTTTGGCCGGACTCCTGGACTATGAAGATACATGATTGAAGACTTCGTCCCGTGTCCGGATGGGACTTTCCTTGGCATGGAAGGCAAGCTTGGCGATACGGATATGTAGATCTCCTCCCATTGTAACCGACTCCGTGTAACCCTAGGCCTTTCCGGTGTCAATATAAACCGGAGGGTTTTAGTCCGTAGGACGAACAACAATCATACCATAGGCTAGCTTCTAGGGTTTAGCCTCTCTGATCTCGTGGTAGATCTACTCTTGTACTACCCATATCATCAATATTAATCAAGCAGGAGTAGGGTTTTACCTCCATCAAGAGGGCCTGAACCTGGGTAAAAACATTGTGTCCCTTGTCTCCTGTTACCATCCGCCTAGACGCACAGTTCGGGGCCCCCTACCCGAGATCCGCCGGTTTTGACACCGACACCAAGAAAGTACAAATTTCTAAAGAATTTCTCCTAAATGCTGCTCTGGTCCTCCGATTTGGCATGATCGTGGTCTTCGCCGAGGAGATGCTCTTTCGCCAATGCTTTTTATCTTGCCATGGCTGCTATCAACCTAATAATGACCAAAGCTAATGACTTGGGTCTTCTAGCTGCCTTCCCACCTGACATTGTCACACAAAGGCTTTTGATTTTCGCCGATGATGCCATTGTTTTCCTTCGCGCTTCACCGTTCGATGTACATGTGGTCGTATCTTTGATGGAGATATTCATAGTTGTAATCTTCTCCAGAGATCCATCTCTCCCATCAAATGTGATGATTGCTTCGCTACCATATGATGCAACCTCATAGACTGCAAACTCGAACATAAGCCAATAGCCTATCTTCGCCAAGGAGATGCTCTTTTACTTGTGCTTTTCATCTTGCCATGGATGCACTTAACCTGATGATGGTCAAAGCTAATGAGTTAGATCTTCTATCTACCTTTCCTCTTGACAGTATGTTACAAAGGCTATCAATTTACGTTGATGATGTTATTATTTTCCTTCGCAATTCACCGGCTGATGTACAAGTGGTCGTCTCTTTGATGGAGATTTTTACAGGTGCTTTTAGAGGTGCCTAGGGACTAAATTGTAACTTTCTCAAAAGTTCCACCTCTTCTATCAAACATGATGATTTCTTCGCTACCTCACAGGGAGTGCGGCGTTTCTGCTCCCAAGCTCATCTGCACCCCCTGACTAAAGAAACCAAAATAAATACTAAAAAGATGCAAAAAATTCAAAAACAATGTGTGGTAGATAAGTTTATGCGTGAGGTGCGCACCAAGTTTCAACTCATTTGGACATCTGAGGAACTCTCAGCAAAAAAGACAAATTCAGGGTCTGTAAAAAAGTTTACTGTTCATGCACTGTTCTGACCCGATTTATTTTGTTTTCTGAGAGCTGCTCAGATGTCCAAATAAGTTGAAATTGGAGCGAACCTCACGCACAAAATTGTGTATCACACATAAATATTGTTTTTTTGCTTTTTAACTATTTGTTTTGAATTTTTTTGGCTATGTGCAGATGAACCTCCGCACCGAATTGGGTTTTCGCCTCACGGGCTGCAAATTTCAGACAGGAAAACTTCAAGAAATCCAAGCCCTCTCACTCTGTTAGCCCCGTGAGCCGTCGGATTTCGTGTCTCAGTCGTCTTCATCAATTTGATTTGCTCTTAGACGCCACCTTTCTCGCTTTGTTGGCTACTTGTCCTAAGGGGACGTTACTCCATGATAAATTTCTAAAGTTCATTTAGATATAGACTCCGTATAGAGTAATCCAAGAAAGTACAAAATTCTCAAGAATTTCTCCAAAATGGTCCACCGATCCACCGATTTGGCATGGTCGTGGTCTTCGCCAAGGAGATGCTCTTTTACTTGTGCTTTTTATCTTGCCATGGATGCAGTTAACCTGATGAAGGCCAAAGCTAATGACTTGGATCTTCTAGCTACCTTTCCTCTTGACAGTATGTTATAAAGGCTATAAATTTACGTCGATGATGTTATTATTTTCCTTCGCAATTATCCGGCTGATGTACAGGTGGTCGTCTCTTTGATGGAGATTTTTACAGGTGTTTTTAGAGGTGCCTAGGGACTAAATTGTAACTTTCTCAAAAGTTCCATCTCTCCTATCAAGCATGATGATTTCTTCGTTGCCATATTTTGTAACCTCACAAGCTGCAAATTTCAGACAGGAAAACTTAAACAAATCCCTACCCTCTCACTCTATTATCCCCGTGAGCCGTCGGATTTTGTGTCTCAGTCGTCTTCGTAATTGGATCTGCTCTTTGACGCCACCTTTCTCGCTTCGTGGGCTAGTTGTTCTAAGGGGACGCTACTCCATGATAAATTTCTAAAATTTATTTAGATGTAGACTCCGTGTGGAAAAATCCATGAAAGTACAAAATTCTCAAGAATTTATCCTAAATGGTCCACCGATCCTCTGATTGGCATGGTCGTTGTCGGTGTCAAAACCGGCGGATCTCGGGTAGGGGGTCCCGAACTGTGCGTCTAGGCGGATGGTGACAGGAGACAAGGGACACGATGTTTTTACCCAGGTTCGGGCCCTCTCGATGGAGATAATACCCTACTCCTGCTTGATTAATATTGATGATATGGGTAGTACAAGAGTAGATCTACCACGAGATCAGAGAGGCTAAACCCTAGAAGCTAGCCTATGGTATGATTGTTGTTCGTCCTATGGACTAAAACCCTCCAGTTTATATAGGCACCGAATAGGGTTAGGGTTACACAGAGTCGGTTACAATGGTAGGAGATCTACATATCCGTATCGCCAAGCTTGCCTTCCACGCCAAGGAAAGTCCCATCCGGACACGAGACGAAGTCTTCAATCTTGTATCTTCATACTCTTGGAGTCCGGCCGTGATGATAGTTCGGCTATCCGGACACCCCCTAGTCCAGGACTCCCTCAGTAGCCCCTGAACCAGGCTTCAATGACGACGAGTCCGGCGCGCATATTGTCTTCGGCATTGCAAGGTGGGTTCCTCCTCCGAATACTTCATAGAAGGTTTTGAACACAAGGACAGTGTCCGGCTCTGCAAAACAAGTTCCACATACCATCGTAGAGAGAATAACTTTTGCACAGATCTGCTGACGTATTCCGCGGCGTGACATCACACCACGGCCAGGCCTTTATATGAATCGTTTTTTTACCGTTCCACCTTAGCGCGTTTAGCGAGGCGGTTTCCTTGGCACGTCTTATCAAAGCATAGATCGTGCCCCCTTATTCCGGGATTCTCATCAATACGGACGTGGGTAACCCATCCGCGCCATTGATTACGGCGCTTGGGAGATAAGCGAGTTTTACCAGGATGGTCGGGGACGCATAGCTTTGTCCGTCCATATAAGGGGATACGGATCCACCTTTTCACCTACGCCTTCTTCCTCCTTTGCTCATCCATTTTCGCGCACTCGAGCTCCAGCGCCCAAGTCCGCACATCCCACCTCAACCTTCTCCAACCATGTCCGGAGCGGGAGGCAGGTGGATGGCCTCCTCTGTCACGGAGGGGCATATCACAAAGCTGTGGGAGGCCGGATACTTGTCCAGCAACATCGCGCACAGGCTGCCCGACGCGGGGCAGCTCATTCCAACCCCCAGGCCCCATGAGAGGGTGGTGTTTCTCCCCCACTTCCTCCGCGGACTAGGTTTTCCACTTCACCCATTTTTCCGTGGGCTCAAGTTCTACTACGGCCTGGACTTCCATGACCTGGCCCCGAATTTCATCCTCAACATCTCGGCGTTCATCGTCGAGTGCGAGGCCTTCCTCTGCATCCAGCCCCACTTCGGCTTATGGCTGAAGATCTTCAATGCCAGGCCGAAGGTAGTGGGCGGCCGTCAAGCGGAGTGCGGAGGCGCCATGGTTGGCAAGATGGCCAAAGTCCTATGGCTCGAGGGCTCCTTCGTGGAGACAATAAAGGGGTGGCAATCGGGGTGGTTCTATATCACCGAGCCGCGCGACTCCAAATGGGCGGCGGCCCCCGAATTCAGATCTGGCTTCCCCACACGGCTCTCGTCATGGAAACAGACGGGCCTGACGTGGGGGAATTCGGACGAGCTATCCGGACTCCAAACATGCGTCCGAAACCTGGTGGACAAGAATCTCAGGCTTATCAACGTAATCCAGGTGATGCTCATCTGCCGGATTCTCCCATGCCAACAACGGGCCTTCAAATTGTGGGAGTTCGATCCGGCACATCACCCAACTCTGAAAAGGCTCTTCGACACTACGTACGAAGATGCCTGGAAGGTGCTGTTCAAGGGCGCCGAGGCTCCCACATCCGCTACCGAAGATCGCGGATTCAGCTCGCAGCGTCAAGCCAGCGAGGTGAGTTATTTTGCCCTTTATGGGACTCTTTTTTCATAGTTTGACTCTATGCGGGATCTTAAACTCCCTAACCTTTAACAGGACTGGCTGAAGACGTCCGGACAGGTTAACTGTCCGGCTCCTTTTCCAGAAGACCCAGCGGACGCCCGATTGACGGGGCTGCTGGCTCCGGTACCTCATGTGGTGCCGGAGAAGAAGGCCAAGAAGGAGGCAACGGGAACTCGAAGGAGCTCCCGACGCCTGGTGCTGTCAGATTCTGAAGCAGAATCTTCTCCTGAGAACGAGGAGGAGGAAAAAGAAGCCTCTCCCCCAGCGGGGGAGGAGAGGAAAAGGAGGGCCGCCCCAACTGGGGAGGCCGGAGGGTCCAAGAAGGGAAGAACCCTTCCTCCGGACTACTCCACCAACGTCGACAACGACGAGGAGGACTGGCCAACAAGGGCCAAGCCCCTGGCGAGATCGTAAGTGTCCGGATACCCATGGCTTTTTTATTGCATAGTGTTCTCTAATGCTGAACAATCAGGCAGCCCGCCCAAGGGCGAGTTCGCCGCTTCGTCGAGCGGGTCCCTGAGTACGTCGGAAATGGAGAGTACTTCACTTCCGGCCACCTCATTGCCTCACGCTGCGGACGACGCCGAGGTGGTGCCCCAAGGGGGGCCTGGTCAAGAGGAGGTGGCGCAGGAGGCGCCGCAAGGCAACCTCCCGGACTCCAGGCGCATTGGGGGCGAGACCCCCAGGGGCTCTAAGCCCGACCCTCGTCCGGACTCCATGCCGGAACCTTCAGCGGTTCCGGAGTCCGGCAAGCGGTCCCTTCGTAAGAAGGGTAAGACGCCGGTGTCTTCCGTCCAACCGGAGGCACCGGATAGCTTACTGGAGGCGGTTAACAGCGCCTTCATCGAGGAGGAACACCGCACTGTTATGAGTGTGGTGATCCAGAAAGTTCAGTCCGCCAAGAGCGGGCTGACCGAAGCCTGTACCAGCCTTCTAACATGCTTTGAGGTAAGTTTAGAATATGTAAAAATATTACCGCATAGACAGTAGCCCCTGATGCTTAGTTCGGTGTTCGGAAAGAAAAGCCGGACTAAGGATCTAAAAATATATACGCAGGAGTCTAACATAAGTATGTCAATATGGGAATGCAGGCTGCGCTGCTGACCTCTGCCGCACTGACTGCGGAGGTCAATGCATTGAAGCAGAGCCTCAAGCAGTCCGAGAACGAGCTTGGCCTTGCCAAGAAGCAGCTCGAGGACAAGGAAGGTAAGTAATACCTTATTAAAGAAATACCTTATAGAAAGATTTCGGTTGCGAAAAAATAACAGGAATAACATGGGTACTGCAGGGGCCACGAATGAGGTGGCGACCCTGAAGGAAGCGGTGTCCGTGGCCGAAAGCAAAGCGGCCGCGAAGCGCACTGAGCGAGAGAAGGGGGAGGCGCAGCTGGCGGAGGTGTGGCAAGAGCTCCAGGCTCTCGTGAAAAAACACGAGGGTTTGGAGTGTGACTCGAAGACCCGACAGTCCGAGCTTGCCAAAGCTGCTAAGGCCGAGGCCCAAAAAGCCCTCCAAGAAATTGAATCATTAAAGAAGATAGCGGCGGGTAAGGCATTCTTTATGCCAAGCAAGCATGTGAAAGTGAATTACCTATTACTTACCCGGATTCGGAGCTCTCCAGGAGCATTCGTAGATCTGCCCCGTAGTGTGTCTGATGCTGCCGCATTCTATCGCGCCAAGGAGGGAGCTCAACGAAGAAGGTGTTCTGGTCTCAATATGCTGAGGCCGGACATCCGGTGCCCTTAAGCGACCAGCTGAAGCAGCTGGTCGAGCTCCACAAGGTCGCCGAACAAGCCATGAAGGGCCTCATAGTTCGGTTGTGGCCATTGGAAGCCATGCCTGGGAGCTACTTTGGGCTAGTGCGGCGGCTGGTGCACGCCTGTCCACGGGTTGAAGTCATCAAGCGCTCCATCTGCATTGAAGGTGTCCGTCGGGCCCTTGCCCATGCTAAAGTGCACTAGGGCAAGCTGGATGCGGAGAAGCTTGTGACGGACGGGCCACCGAAGGGCAAGGAGCATCGCACGCCCGAAATGTACTATGAGGGCCTCCTGAAGGGTGCCCGCCGAATAGCGGATGAGTGCTCCAAAGATGTAATTTTTTAATAGACTCGCATTTGTTATCCTGTACGCTGAAAACTTGTTCATATGCGCTAAGCAACGCTTGTTAATTTAAAATATTACCTTCTGTGCGGCCGTTTATCAAATTTGAGAGATGGCAAGTCGTTGGCTTCTGCCCCCATGCCACGAGTGCTAGGGTGTTCGGGATAAACTTGAGCACTCTTGTTCCCATTCTTGGGTCCATCTAGGGAGGCGCTCAACGCAACGAACAAGGCAACCGGACTTATAATGCTTGAACACTCTCACTTAGCCATAGAATTCTATAATTTTAAATTTCGGCGAAGCCCCTAGTATTCGGAAGACCGAGTTCGGGGCGCTATCCACGCCTTGGCCGGACAATTCCGGTTACTCGCTCTAAGCGACATAAGTCTTTAGGGACCCGAAAAAACCTCTCGAACAGCGACCGGCTCTCGCCCTGTCATGACTGTCAGTTTTAGCTTTCTCCACTGAGGTGCTCAACCCAGCTCAACCGGGGCACAATCGCAGTGGTTCTCCTAGTGCTACCTTAGCCGATATAACGGAACGAAAGGTACCAAAACATAGGAGCCGGGCAAACCCAACTATTGACCCAAGACATGATTCGGAGCCGATGCATATAATGCTATAAGTTCGGGGTGCCGCACTTGTGAAAGTGTTCGGACTTATCACACCATACTTTTGGGGTACTTGAGCCCCTGGTGTATTGGCCGTACCAAAGTGTACGGGTGCAACATGTCATGAAATGAATATATATAGATAAAGAAAGGAGTGCAATAATAGGCAAAAGCTATGTATAGTTTATTCAAAAAGGTACTGCAATGAAGGCAGAACGATACAAATAGTGCGATAAGCAAGGGATGGGACTATCTAACATGTCCCCCTCCAGGGGTAAGCTGCGGGATGGTATGTAAAGCAGGTATAATGCTCGTAATAGAGACCACCTGAACACTCGACGTGGCTTTCTGCTTCCCTGGCTGTTGCATCGTGAGTTCGGCGATTCTAGTGCCGGACAGGACTTCTAGAAAACGGAGTCCTAAAAGTAAGAAAAAAGAAGTAAAAAAGAAAAAGGAAAAAGAATGACACAATCGGGAGCCCTGGTGCGGTTGAGCCGCATTTTGGGCGTGTCGTGGTCGTGCCCCTCCCCTTATGCCCATGGTATCTCCAGAGCGTATTTATGTACGCGTAGTACTGGCTTCGCAATTTCGCGAGGGCTGGGGTTGGGGACGGATTGCTACGCGTGCTTGAATCGTGCCAGGCGGTCTTGTTGTAGGTTACTTCAGGCGCGCTTGACAGTGTCCGGACGCTTAGTGGCCGGAGTCGAGAATTGTTGTGAGAGGCTGCTTTGCACCTCCGCCGCGAGGGCCGCCGTGTGCTCCTCCGTTCGAAGAGAGCGTTCGGTGTTTCCATTGACCGTGATTACTCCTCGAGGGCCTGGCATCTTGAGCTTGAGGTATGCATAGTGCGGCACCGCATTGAACTTTGCAAATGCGGTTCGTCCAAGCAGTGCGTGATAGCCGCTGCGGAACGGGACTATGTCGAAGATTAACTCTTCTCTTTGGAAGTTATCCGGGGATCCGAAGACCACTTCGAGTGTAACTGAGCCTGTACAATTGGCCTCTACACCCGGTATGACGCCTTTGAAGGTCGTCTTTGTAGGTTTAATCCTTGAGGGGTCTATGCCCATTTTGCGCACTGTATCCTGATAAAGCAGGTTCAGGCTGCTACCGCCGTCCATCAAGACTCTGGTGAGGTGAAATCCGTCAATAATTGGGTCAAGGACCAATGCAGCGAAACCGCCGTGACGGATGCTAGTGGGGTGGTCCCTTCGATCGAAGGTGATCGGGCAGGAAGACCATTGGTTGAACTTCGGGGCGACTGGCTCCATCGCATATACGTCCCTTAGTGCGCGCTTCCGCTCCCTTTTGGGTATGTGGGTTGCGTATATCATGTTCACCGTCCGCACTTGTGTGGGAAATGTTGGGGAACGTAGTAATTTCAAAAAATTTCCTACGATCACGCAAGACCATGGTGATGGCATAGCAACGAGAGGGGAGAGTGACCGTCCACGTACCCTCGTAGACCGAAAGCGGAAGCGTTATATTAACGCGGTTGATGTAGTCGTACGTCTTCACGATCCGACCGATCCAAGCACCGTTACTCCGGCACCTCCGAGTTCTTGGCACACGTTCAGCTCGATGACGATCCCCGGGCTCCGATCCAGCAAAGCGTCGGGGAAGGAGTTCCGTCAGCACGACGGCGTGGTGACGATCTTGATGTTCTACCGTCACAGGGCTTCGCCTAAGCACCGCTACAATATGACCGAGGTGGAATATGGTGGAGGGGGGCACCGCACACGGCTAAGGAACGATCACGAAGATCAACTTGTGTGTTCTAGGGTGCCCCCCTGCCCCCGTATATAAAGGAGCAAGGG
>LR880969.1:812585359-812615780 GCA_904067115.1 Aegilops sharonensis | reverse complement strand
AATGAGGATAAACCTCAGATCACGGATCCAATCCGCATCATTGCTACTAACATCTTTCAATACAATTTTCTCTAGGAACACATATGAAAACATAGGGAAGCAACAACGCGAGCTATTGATCTACAACATAATTTGCAAAATACTACCAGGACTAAGTTCATGATAAATTAAAGTTTAATTAATCATATTAAAAACTCCCACTTAGACAGACATCTCTCTAGTCATCTAAGTGATCACGTGATCCAAATCAACTAAACCATGTCCGATCATCACGTGAGATGGAGTAGTTTTCAATGGTGAACATCACTATGTTGATCATATCTACTATATGATTCACGCTCGACCTTTCGGTCTCCGTGTTCCGAGGCCATATCTGTTATATGCTAGGCTCGTCAAGTTTAACCTGAGTATTCTGCGTGTGCAAAACTGGCTTGCACCCGTTGTAGATGGACGTAGAGCTTATCACACCCGATCATCACGTGGTGTCTCGGCACGACGAACTTTGGAAACGGTGCATACTCAGGGAGAACACTACTTGATAATTTTTTAGTGAGAGATCATCTTATAATGCTACCGTCAATCAAAGCAAGATAAGATGCATAAAGGATAAACATCACATGCAATCAATATAAGTGATATGATATGGCCATCATCATCTTGTGCTTGTGATCTCCATCTCCAAAGCACCGTCATGATCACCATCGTCACCGGCGCGACACCTTGATCTCCATCGTAGCATCGTTGTCGTCTCGCCAACTATTGCTTCTACGACTATCGCTACCGCTTAGTGATAAAGTAAAGCAATTACATGGCGTTTGCATTTCATACAATAAAGCGACAACCATATGGCTCCTGCCAGTTGCCGATAACTCGGTTACAAAACATGATCATCTCATACAATAAAATATAGCATCACGTCTTGACCATATCACATCACAACATGCCCTGCAAAAACAAGTTAGACGTCCTCTACTTTGTTGTTGCAAGTTTTACGTGGCTGCTACGGGCTGAGCAAGAACCGTTCTTACCTACGCATCAAAATCACAACGATAGTTTGTCAAATAGACTCCGTTTTAACCTTCTCAAGGACCGGGCGTAGTCATACTCGGTTCAACTAAAGTGAGAGAGACAGACACCCGCCGGTCACCTTTAAGCAACGAGTGCTCGGAGCGGTGAAACCAGTCTCGCGTAAGCGTACGCGTAATGTCGGTCCGGGCCGCTTCATCTCACAATACCGCTGAACCAAAGTATGACATGCTGGTAGGCAGTATGACTTGTATCGTCCACAACTCACTTGTGTTCTACTCGTGCACATGACATCAACGCATAAAACCAGGCTCGGATGCCACTGTTGGGGAACGTAGTAATTTCAAAAAATTTCCTACGATCACGCAAGACCATGGTGATGGCATAGCAACGAGAGGGGAGAGTGACCGTCCACGTACCCTCGTAGACCGAAAGCGGAAGCGTTATATTAACGCGGTTGATGTAGTCGTACGTCTTCACGATCCGACCGATCCAAGCACCGTTACTCCGGCACCTCCGAGTTCTTGGCACACGTTCAGCTCGATGACGATCCCCGGGCTCCGATCCAGCAAAGCGTCGGGGAAGGAGTTCCGTCAGCACGACGGCGTGGTGACGATCTTGATGTTCTACCGTCGCAGGGCTTCGCCGAAGCACCGCTACAATATGACCGAGGTGGAATATGGTGGAGGGGGGCACCGCACACGGCTAAGGAACGATCACGAAGATCAACTTGTGTGTTCTAGGGTGCCCCCCTGCCCCCGTATATAAAGGAGCAAGGGGGAGGGCCGGCCAGCCCTTGGGGCGCACCAAGGGAGCGGGGAGTCCTCCTCCTAGTAGGAGTAGGACTCCCCTTTCCTAGTCCTACTAGGAAGAGGGAAGGGGGAAGGAAAGAGAGGGAGAGGGAGAGGGAAAGGGGGGCTGCGCCCCCCCCCCCTCCTAGTCCAATTCGGACTCCCCATGGAGGGGGGGCGCACCACCTCCTGGTGCAGCCCTCTCTCTCCCCTCTTGGCCCAATAAGGCCCATAACGTCCCCGGGGGGTTCCGGTAACCCCTCCGGCACTCCGGTTTTCTCCGGAAACTTCCGGAACCTTTCCGGTGTCCGAATATAACCATCCAATATATCAATCTTTATGTCTCGACCATTTCGAGACTCCTCGTCATGTCCGTGATCACATCCGGGACTCCGAACTCCTTCGGTACATCAAAATACATAAACTCATAATAACCGTCATTGAGACCTTAAGCGTGCGGACCCTACGGTTCGAGAACTATGTAGACATGACCTAGAACTATTCTCGGTCAATAACCAATAGCGGAACCTGGATGCTCATATTGGTTCCTACATATTCTACGAAGATCTTTATCGGTCAAACCGCATAACAACATACGTTGTTCCCTTTGTCATCGGTATGTTACTTTCCCGAGATTCGATCGTCGGTATCCAATACCTAGTTTAATCTCGTTACCGGCAAGTCTCTTTACTCGTTCCGTAATCCATCATCTCACAACTAACTCTTTAGTTGCAATGCTTGCAAGGCTTATGTGACGTGTATTACCGAGAAGGCCTAGAGATACCTCTTCGACAATCGGAGTGACAAAACCTAATCTCGAAATACGCCAACCCAACAAGTACCTTTGGAGACACCTGTAGTACTCCTTTATAATCACCCAGTTACGTTGTGACGTTTGGAAGTACCCAAAGTGTTCCTCCGGTAAACGGGAGTTGCATAATCTCATAGTTACAGGAACATGTATGGGTCAGGAAGAAAGCATTAACATACTAAACGATCAAGTGTTAAGCTAACGGAATGGGTCATGTCAATCAGATCATTCAACTAATGATGTGACCTTGTTAATCAAATAACAACTCCTTGTTCATGGTTAGGAAACATAACCATCTTTGATTAACAAGCTAGTCAAGTAGAGGCATACTAGTGACATACTGTTTGTCTATATATTCACACATGTATTATGTTTCCGGTTAATACAATTCTAGCATGAATAATAAACATTTATCATGATATAAGGAAATAAATAACAACTTTATTATTGCCTCTAGGGCATATTTCCTTCAGGAAAGCCCTTCTGTCCTCTATTGTTCGGCGGTCGGGGCTCTTCCTCGTCATCGCTATGCAGCCCCTTGTCATTTAGTTCGGCACTTAACTTGCCTGCTTGCTTGAACACCCAACAATCCATGTTGGTGTGATTGGCTGGTTTTTCGGGGGTGCCATGTATCTGGCACAAGCGATCGAGTATTCGGTCCAAGTTGGACGGGCCCTGGGTATTTCTTTTGGATGGCTTCTTCCGCTGACCAGGTTTAGAGCCTCTGAATCCGGCATTGACGGTCGTATCTTCAGCATTATCGCCGTTAATTCGGCGCTTGTTCTTGTTGCGACGCGACCTGCCATTGCTGTCCTTGGTATCCGAACTATCAAGGTGTTTGGCCAAGTTGTTGCTTCGAGCTAGCCAGCTGTCCTCTCCCGCACAAAACCGGGTCATGAGTGTTGTGAGGGCTGCCATGGATTTCGGCTTTTCCTGTCCTAGGTGCCGGGCAAGCCATTCGTCGCGGATGTTATGTTTGAAGGCTGCAAGGGCCTCTGCATCCGGACAGTCAACGATTTGATTTTTCTTTGTTAGGAACCGTGTCCAGAATTGTCTGGCCGATTCTTCTGGCTGCTGAATTATATGGCTGAGGTCATCGGCGTCTGGTGGTCGCACATATGTGCCCTGGAAGTTATCAAGGAATGCGGCTTCCAGGTCCTCCCAACAACCAATTGATTCTGCCGGCAAGCTGTTGAGCCAATGCCGAGCTGGTCCTTTAAGCTTGAGTGGGAGGTATTTGATGGCATGTAGATCATCACCGCGGGCCATGTGGATATGGAGGAGATAATCCTCGATCCAGACCGCAGGATCTGTGGTACCATCGTATGATTCGATGTTTACGGGTTTGAAGCCCTCGGGGATTTGATGATCCATTATTTCATCTGTGAAGCATAGTGGGTGTGCGGCGCCTCTGTATTGGGCTATATCACGATGTAGCTCATATGAGCTTTGTCTACTGTGTTCGGCTCAGCCGGGTTTGCTGTATCCGGCGCGACGGTAATCATCCCGAGTTGTTGGGCGCCCACGCGATCCGTAGATCGATCTTGTATGTTTTGCCTTATCCTCCAATATATCTCGCATGTCCGGCGCATTTTCCCGTGCCTTGGTACTTTTTGAGCGGCGTCAGGGTGTGTCTTGAGTGGAGGGCCGAGAGGCTTCTCTGTCGCGGCCACGGGGTGGCCGGTCTGCCATGTCGTGCGCTGGTGACTTGGGTGCTTCCTCCTCTGATCGAGGCAACAACCTGCGTTTGGGGTAGCTTTTGGAGGGGCGTTCAAGTTCATACTCTTCGGCTGCAAGGACTTCAGTCCATCTGTCAGCTAGCAGGTATTGATCAGCTCTAAGCTGTTGCTGCTTTTTCTTGAGGCTGCTTGCCGTGGCTATAAGCCTGCGTTTGAAACGCTCCTGTTCGGCGGGATCCTCAGGCACGACAAATTCGTCGTCGTCGAGGCTTGCCTCATCTTCGGAGGGAGGCGCATAATTATCGTCCTCAACCTCTCTTTCTGTCGCACTGTCATGCGGACTTGCTTCTCCCTCCTCCTGCGCTGAGTCCTGCTGGAGGGGGTTGTCTTCGGCACTGTCCGGGGTGTTATTATCTCCCGTGCCAGAATCACCGTTTTTGCTGTGGCGGGATTTAGAGCGGCGCCGCTGACGTCAGTGCTTCAGTTGCTTCTTGGAGGGGTCATCCTCCGTTTTTCCATCGCCGTTCCCATCTTTTGGGATGTCCACCATGTATATGTCGTATGACGAGGTGGCCTTCGAGTGCCCTGTAGGTGCTGGGTCTTGGTCGTCTCCGGCATCGTCGTCCATACCGTCGATGTCTTCGGAGTCGAAGTCGAGCATGTCGGTTAAATCATCGACGGTGGCTACAAAGTGGGTGGTGGGTGGGCTTGAATTTCTTCGTCGTCCGTGTCCCAACCTTCCTGTCCGTAGTCCGGCCAGGGCTCTCTGGATAAAGAGAGAGACTTTAGTGAATTCAGGATGTCGCCAAAGGGCGAGTGCTGAAAGATGTCCGCGGCAGGGAACTCCATGACCGGCGCCCAATCGGATTCGATTGGCAGGGGCGCGGAGGGTTCGGAGTCCGGAGAGGAGTTTGGCACCCTGGAGTCAAGGTCTTCGCAAAGGACAGGGATGGAGTTCGGCTCAATCGCCGTAGATATCGTAGCCCCCGAGGCGGCGTCCAACCACTCGTCCTCGATCGGGGAATCCGGCTCCGGATTAAGGGTCGGAGCGGATGCTGGTGCGGCCTCCAGGGCACTATTCGGCTGCAGAGCTAGATCATACCCATCGGGACAATGGCACGCTCGGCTGTGGCTCGAATCCGTCGAAGATCAAGTCTCCGCGGACATCGGCCGTATAGTTCAAACTTCCAAATCTGACCTGATGACCAGGGGCGTAGCTTTCGATCTTCTCCAGATGGCCAAGCGAATTGGCCCGCAGTGCAAAGCCGCCGAATACGAAGATCTGTCCGGGGAGAAAAGTCTCACCCTGGACCGTGTCGTTGTTGATGATCGAAGGAGCCATCGGGCCTATCGGTGACGACACAGAGGAACTCTCAATGAAAGCACCAATGTCGGTGTCAAAACCGGCGGATCTCGGATGGGGGGTCCCGAACTGTGCGTCTAGGCGGATGGTAACAGGAGACAAGGGACACGATGTTTTTTACCCAGGTTCGGGCCCTCTCGATGGAGGTAATACCCTACTCCTGCTTGATTAATATTGATGATATGGGTATTACAAGAGTAGATCTACCATGAGATCAAGGAGGCTAAACCCTAGAAGCTAGCCTATGGTATGATTGTTGTTCGTGCTACGGACTATAACCCTCCGGTTTATATAGACACCGGATAGGTTAGGGTTACACAGAGTCGGTTACAATGGTAGGAGATCTATATATCCGTATCGCCAAGCTTGCCTTCCACGCCAAGGAAAGTCCCATCCGGACACGAGACGAAGTCTTCAATCTTCTTTCTTCATAGTCTTGGAGTCCGGCCGTGATGATAGTTTGGCTATCCGGACACCCCCTAGTCCAGGACTCCCTCAGTCGTGGTCTTCGCCAAGGAGATGCTCTTTTACTTGTGCTTTTTATCTTGTCATGGATGCAGTTAACCTGATGATGGCCAAAGCTGGTGACTTGGATCTTCTAGCTACCTTTCCTCCTAACAGTATGTTAGAAAGGCTATCAATTTACGTTCATAATGTTACTTTTTTCTTTCGCAATTGAACGGCTGATGTACTGGTGGTCGTCTCTTTGAAGGAGATTTTTGCAGGTGCTTTTGGAGGTGCCTAGGGACTAAGTTGTAACTTTCTCAAAAGCTCCACCTCTCCTATGAAATGTGATGATTTCTTTGCTACCGTATTTTGCAGCCTTTCGGACAAGAAAACTTAAACAAATCCCAGCCCTCTCACACTGTTAGCCTCGTGAGCCGTCGGATTTTGTGTCTCAGTCATCTTCTTCCATTGGATCTGCTCTTAGACGCCACCTTTCTCGCTTCGTGGGCTGGTTGTCCTAAGGGGGCGCTACTCCATGATAAATTTAGATTTAGATTCCGTCTGAAAAAATCCAAGAAAGTACAAATTTCTGAAGAATTTCTCCTAAATGGTGCTCTGGTCCTCCGATTTGCCATGGTCGTGGTCTTCGCCGATAAGATTCTCTTTCGCCAATGCTTTTTATCTTGCCATGGCTGCTATCAATCTAATAATGACCAAAGCTGATGACTTGGGTCTTCTAGCTACCTTCCCACCTGACATTGTCGCACAAAAGCTTTTGATTTTCGCCAATGATGCCATTGTTTTCCTTCGCGCGTCACCGTTCGATGTACATGTGGTCGTATCTTTGATGGAGATTTTCATAGTTGCCTTGGGGCTAAGTTGTAATCATCTCCAGAGATCCATCTCTCCCATCAAATGTGATGATTGCTTCGCTACCATATGATACAACCACATAGACTGCAAACTCGAACATAAGCCAATAGCCTATCTTGGTTTACCATTAAATTGCAATAATGCAAGTAAATAAGATTTCTAGAGGTTCCCTGGCTTTTTTAGGGCAAGGTTGGTTACTTGGTCGTCTGCTATGCTAACTCGGAGCGGTCATTTGGTACTTATTTAGTCGGTTTTCACCTCCATCGCCATTTTTCGTCTTCTTTTCCGTGCCCCCTGTCATGGGTCTTAAAGGCAGTCGACAAGGTCCGTTGGGTGTTCCTTTGGAGGGGTTTTGAAGAAACGGTTGGAGGGCATTTTCCGATCAAGTGGGAGATTATCTGCAGCCCTAGGAGGTTGGCGGCCATGGTGTTACTAGCTTGGTCGGCATGAACTCAGCCGTGAAACTGCGACGGGCTTCGGTCATCCATGTAGAAGCTGAAAAACCATGGAGGCATTTGTGACTCTCGGTAGTGATGACTTGCAGAAATTTAACGCCCTACTGAGGTGACTTTAATGTGCTCTCACCGTTAATTGCCAAGTAGTGTTATTTGTGTAAAAACTATTAATGTAAATGGTACTAAAATTTAATGTTTGTGCGGTTTGGGGATTTGTCAGTTATGTGGCCTTAATTCCCATTTAAGCTAAATAAAATTTATGGCCTTCCTTTTGAGGAGATTAGTGTGAAAATTAGGAGTGTACACCCCCTGCCTAGGAAAATAATCTGCATGCAAAACACTTATTTTTGGCATGTTCATCCAATATAACCCACATTTGTGGTTTGTGATACGTTTTGTTTTAATTAGAACACAATCTTTTTGCATCACTCTCATGTGACCCTCATCTCTATGAACTCACGCATGCACAACCTATCTCTATATCCACCTGTGATAGACCAAACCAACAAATTCTGAGACTTAAAATCGGCTTTCGCCCCATTTTATAGATAAGACAACCAACCATTCCAACAAGGAGTAGCAACAAACCAACAAACATAGTCTGCTGGGGCCACGTCATAAAAAAGACCACCAAGTGGTCAACAACTCAAGCGGTTGCTGGCGAAGCTAGTCGACAAGTCGTAGGCTGTAATGCATCCTGCATCTGCCCAAGGCACCCCTGATCCCATTGTCTAGCTAGCAAATGCCGATGTTGCAGGAACGCAAGAAATTTGAAGAACAAGTCAGAGGCGCATTGCAGAAAGACCCTCTGGATCACCATCTTATTACGCGTCATCTATAGTGTCCAAGAAAGTGCAACAAAGATCAGCCAGAAGAAGTGTTTGCCTTCCGGTCTGCATCTCTCTGGCGAGGAAAGCTGGCAAGATCTGACGCCTCCCACTCAGGCCCGAGGCCTCCCGGACAAAGCTCTATAGCTCCACAGTGGGTCCCATTTATCAGAACGCCACAAAAGGGGCACAACCCATTACCCGGGCCATGCCGCTTGAGCACCTCCGTCTCAGACGGGAGGCAATCCCTCAACAATTGCTAGACAAAAAATTTAATCTTTAAGGGGAGAGGCGCCTTCCAAAGGGGCGCGACCCATTGAATCATCGCGTTCGGCAGATCGCACGATATGCTGAGGCCACAGAAAAGAATCACAAGTGAGAAAAGTGCCATTGTACAGGGTCGTTGACCAGTCCAGGAGGTAGGGCCGCCAATAAATTGGACCACTCCAACACCTTTGCTGGACCCAACGAGCGACAGAACAAGATGTTCAATCACCCATTTTGAACCGCCTCCGAGAGTAATAGCAACGGATTCACACAAATGACAAATAAGCCAGGGAACCCCGTGCAAAGCGGGTTCCCTCCAGCCAACTATCTAACCAAAACATGCCCCCACTGCTATTCCCAATCGCGAAGAACGACCCCAAACGAAAATCTCATGTTTGCCAAAACTAGGAGTCCTCCTCCAAAGTCCCCCTTCCCCGCCAAACCCACCCATATCCTTGGGCATGCATATGTCAACCCGCTCCGTCATGTGGTACTTCTGGCGTCCATTCATCGCTTGCCAGACGAAGTGGGAAAGGTCTTTATCGAATGAACCATGCACTCCCTCCTGCAGACCTCACCACAAATCTCGTAGTCGATGGGGACATCGGCGACAAGTTCAGAATAAATTTAAGAAAATGCATCCGTGCCGAGTCTAGTACTGCCCGGGTGGGCTGAACAAGACTAAGCGGCTGCATGTGTAGTTTTTTTCTTTTAATTATCTTTACATTTGAAAAATGATTTTGAATAATTTTTACATCTGAAAAATAGATTGTTCATCGGGTTGACGGGGATCCCTGTTTACATGTGAATTGCCCTTTTTGGTCTACTTCATTTTCTATCTTTTAGATGAGATATAATTTTCAGCAGAATTTAGCTCACCTGTCGTCGTTTCCCTTGATCTATGCGGGGTGGACTGATTCTACCACAGGGAGACTACTTGATCGGTTTGGGACCGACAACAAAGTGAGCAAGGACATACTCCTTGAGTCATTGTACGTACTAGTAGTTGGCACAAGATTGATTTGAGATCGACAACAGAGTGAGTGAGTACGACTTGCTACTGGCCAAGTGGGCAACACGATACATTCAACAGTTCGACACTACTAGATATTTTAGTTCCTTCTAGCTACATGCGGCTACAAATTCGCAAACTCCATGCATCTTTCTTTCACGATCATCAGGCACACGATCGATTACTCTGAATTCACTTTTCAGTCAAGCACCTGCGTGCCTCCTCTTGATCCTGGCCTTAAAGCCGTTCTTGATGTGGAGGATGATGGAGATCTTGGGCTCCACGACGTGCCCGGGCACCGCCTCCACCTCGAAGTTCCTCACCACGGCGGCCGCCACCACCTTGAGCTGCACGAACGCCATGTCCTTGCCGAGGCACGTCCGCGGGCCGGAGTTGAAGGACACGAACTTGTACGACGGCACGTACCGCGGCTTCCCGTCCTCCCCGATCCACCGCTCCGGCCGGAACTCCCGGCAGTCCTTGCCCCACACCGCCTCCATCCTCCCCATCGCGTACAGCGACACCATGATCTTGTCCCCCGGCCGCACCTCGTGCCCGCTCGGCAGCGCCTCCGCGGCCACCACGCCCTTGTGCTCCATCGGCACCGGCGGGTACAGCCGGAGCGACTCGCACAGGGCGGCATGCAGGTACGTCAGCCGGCCCAGCTCGTCCGGGTCGTAGGTCACCATGCCGTCCGGGCTGGTGGTGGAGTTCACGGTGTCCAGCTCTGCGAGGATCTTGGACACCACCTCTGGGTTCCTCGTGAGGAGGTAGAAGAACCAGGAGAGCCCCGAGCCGGTCGTGTCGCGGCCGGCCAGCATGAGGTTCATGGTCGTGTCGCGGAGGAAGGCGTCGACGACCGTGCTGGCTTCGTCGTCGTCGTCGTCGTCGTCGATGTAGGAGGAGAGCAGGTCCGCCGAGTCCTCGATGCCGCCTCTGGCCTTCACCGCCTCCCGCCGCTTGGCGATCGTCTCGCCGATGAACCGGTCGATGTCCCGCCACGCGACGGCCATCTTCCGCTCGTACCCGACCCCAAGGCACCGCACCAGCTTCCACCACGACGGAGGGAGCACGTTGCGGACGAGGAGCACGTCCATGGCATCGTCCATGGCGCGAGCGAACGGCACCTCCGGGAAGCCGATGGCCAGGCAGCCCGGGTCGACGCCGAACACCAGCGTGGTCGTCGTGTCGAACGTGAGCCTGAGGAACACGTCCTGCAGGTCGCACACGCCGGTGCCGCCGGCGGCGACGTGGGCGAGCAGCGGGAGCAGGTCGCGCTCGACCTTGCGGCGGCTGCACCGTGTCACGAAGGCCCGGAACCTTGGGCCGGACATGAGAAGCTGCGCCTTGGCGCGCTGGCGGCGCCAGGAGTCGCCGTCGGCGTTGAAGATGCCGCCGCCGAGGATGTCCATGATCTCGGCGAACTCGGGGCCCTTGGGGTAGTTGGCGAAATTGGAGGTGAAAACGTGGCGTACGTTGGCCGGATCGGAGGTGAGGAACAGCTCCATGCCGGAGCGCGGCGGGCCGACGAAGCGGAAGTTGAGCGGGCTGGCGGTGAGCAGGGAGGTAACCCAGTCGTGGAGGCGCGGGAGGTTGGCGAGGAGCGCCGGGAGCATGCCCACCAGCGGCCACTCCAGCGGGATCACCGGGTTCTTCCGCTTGGACCTGGCGTGGAAGTAGTAGAAGACGACGAAGCAGAGCAAGGAGAGCGAGAGCTCGAGGAAGGAGAGGGACGCCATTTTCGCCAGCTCTCTTGCACCGTTGCACACACTTAAGGTCGCGGTGGAGCGCGCCAATGGTGGTGCCGGAGTTGGAGAACGGAGACTAGCGAACGTTCGGAGGGTGAGGGTCACCCATAGTCATAGATGTACCGGTGCTCGAGCAGAGCATAATCAATGCCGGGGTTGGCTTTCATTTCAGATGGTACTCCTGATTGGTCTTTCTTTTCTTTAGAATATGCGAGTGCGCATATTATATATTATAAAAAAGAAAATGGGGAAGAAACCCTCCACAAGATTATTTACAACCGCTTTACATGGCTATCCTAAGCCGCCATACAAGAGTTAGAACATACTACGTATTCCCTTCGTTCAAAAATACTTGTTGAAGAAATACATAAAAATAAATGTATCTAAAACTAAAATACATCTATTCCTTCAACGAGTATTTCGAACGGAGGGGGTATATTATTACTTGCCGCTAGCCCGCCTACTTAGTCCAACAAAAAAACCTCAAGGCCACCCATTAGCAGGCCCGCCGTTGTTCATGCTATTCCTTCACGGTCAATGTTTCGCCAGACTAGTTGGATTGATGGGGACTCACCGTCAAACACAATGGCATTTCGATGTTCCCATAGTTTCGATAAGCAAAGTGTGATGGCCGCCCGTAGGTCTCTCGGTAAGCATATATAGCGTCGCGGTCCGCGTGGTGCACTGGAGCTTGGTTTGGTGCGTCTAGCGATTTCCAAATCCCAAGTCAAGAGGTTCTCACGAAGACGCAAGTGAGAAGGACGTGGTTAATTGTCTCCACCTGTTGGTTGCACAACGGGCATGAGGCTTGATGTGGGAGATCTCGGCGTGCCAAACGGCCAGAGGTCCAGCAGCGGTTCCGCATGGCCACGCGAAAAAACGGCATTGTGGCGGCGCCTTGTGCTTCCAAACGAACTCCGCGTATGGTGGCACTTCTCGTCCAATGAATTTTGCTCCTGATTGGTCTTCCGTTATATGAAAAGTAAAGCGAATTCGGGGGGTGTGCTGCCGAATATTTTTCTGTAACTGCCAAGTCGTTTGCTGTAAGGGGTGGCAAGCGAACCATCCTTACTGGCAGTGTTAGTTCTAAAACAAGATCATACGACAACAGTTTTTAAACGTAAATTGCCTTCTACGGAGAAACTTCCATCTCTTCTAAAGAAAATATCACCTCATCACTTCATCAGAACTAAAAATGTCATCGAATCGCTTGCATGTGCCACCTCTCCAGGCGAACGTTTATCAGTTAGGAGGGTCCATATTTTTGGTACATTACTCCAATTGACAAAAAAGCTTTTTTTTATATTACTTTTCTCAAGTGGAAAAATATATTATTTTGATTATGACTTTTTTTGCCTTCTTATTTTGATTATGACCGATCATCACAGATTCACAAAGTTGGCATTGAAATCATGACCAGTGGTGTAGGTGAAATCTGTTAATGGTCATTTTCAATTTAGGATGAAGGGCACGCGTATACACTTGGAAAGTCAACAAAATTACTACTACCTCCGTCCTGATTTATAAGTAAACTTTATATTTTATGTTAAATTTTGACTAGAGATTTAACTAATAAAATATTAATGCATGTCACAAAAACTATGTCGTCGAATTCGTATTTGAACATAGTTTTCAGTTATATTATTTTTAAGACATGCCTTAACATTTTGCTAGTTAGATTTAAAATCAAAATTTAACATAAAATATAAAAAGGACTAATAAACCAGGATGGAGGTAAGTCATTCTGGTGGAGTTAGAAGCCGGTGCCAAATCTAATCTCACGTAGTACCGCCTATATATATCAGCTCTAGCAGCATACTCGTATTGCATGCGCAGAAGTATGCTGTTGTCACTTTCTTGGCAGTTGCATGCTGACATAAATGATTGCCCGCGTACGTGTCTTGATAACAAAAGCCACATGCACATGCATGAAGTGGTAGGCTTGCTCGCGGGCTGCCACCGAATCACGGATGGCTACGTGTGGATGCCACGGCAATGGCAGGGAACGTTTGAGTGAGGCAGAGAAATATGGTTCCGATTGATATCCGGGACTGGTCCACCGGTTGGTGTGCATGTGTACTTTGCTCCCTTGCAGCCGGAGTACGTTCACACAAATATATATAGTTAATTTGATTAATGTTATCTGCATGTGCTATCGATCTTTTTGAACACCTACGTGGCTTGCTATGCACTGTCCATCCTTGCTACTACCTCCGTCCTGGTTTATTGGTCCTCATTGTATTCCGTGCTAAATTTTGACCATAAATTTATCTAACAAAATGTCCATGCATGTCATGAAAAATTATATCATTGAAAACTATGATCAAATACGAATCCAACAATATAATTTTTGTTGACATGCATTAACATTTTGTTAGTCAATTTTTTGGTCAAAATTTGGCACGGAATACAATGGGGACCAATAAACCAGGACGGAGGTAGTACTCGGGTAGTAGTACTGTATGATCTCGGTCATGCATGCCTATCACAATTTATGGGTCACCGCGCATGCACCAGGCGGGCGACTTAGCCGGTCATGCATCTCGTGGATGCGCACTTTTTTCAATTTTTTGTCCGGTCGCTTTATCAAGATTGATGAGTTTGCTGGGTGTAGATTTTTCTTAGCAAAATTGCCTCGTTTTCTTTATCTTTGTGTCTGGCAAAGCTGAATCTGGCGGATATGATGAGGAGGCCAAACATTGTTGACGTTGCCAGGGTTTAGAAAAAAAATAAAGAACCGGTGGGAAGGAGTCTCATAGACTATATATTCAGTGGCGGAGCTATCCAGAAAAAGCTGGATGGGCCAGAGTGTAGAAACAGTGCTATCAAACTGAAATTCAATGTAGTGTGGATTGCCCTTCATATAAAACATTTTTTTCTTCTATCTTGGGCGGGCCACGGCCCATCCGGCCTTGCTGTAGCTCCGCCAATGTATATATAATATTAAGATAGAGTTCACCGGAGTGAGACACCATAATTCACTCATGGCAAAAGTTGAACCCTCCAGCATAGCAGGGGTTTAGAGGTTGGGGCAAAGTTAGAGGGATTGTTCGTATCCGGCAAAGGTGGAGGCGTAACCGCCGAAATCGAGCAAAAGAGGAGGAAGGCAATAACAGAGGAGACTCACGGAAGCAATGAAGCTAAGTGTCACTTGTTTTTTTTTTAGAAAAGAAGGATGACCCCCGGCCTCTGCATCTGGGAGATGCATACGGCCACTTTATTGATTATTCTCGACAACCTTACAAAGTATTACAACAATAAGCCTGAATCCACCATCTTGGCAACACATGCCACTACTCCTATCCAAAATGATGAAGGGGTGCTAGCTGGGCCACTACCCAAACCACTCACCTAAGCCTAACATCAAAAAGCCGGAAACCAAAACATATTCGGAAGCCCCAGCCGAGCCACATACCGGGTCTGGGGCACAATCCGGTCAGACGCACTCGTGTGTCGTCGCCACCATCTTCCGCAGGTCCGTCTTCAGATCATATTGAGGCTTCTACCTTGTCTGGCCACTCTGCTATCGACGTCACCATGACGCCAGACAGCAACCTCCTCCTGCGCGAGTCCATCTCCGCGCATCGGGCAACGAGCCTCCATAGCGCCATGCCGCCGATCCTCGCCGCCATCAATGAGTGAGATGAAGTACCGCTCCACCACGGCATGTAAAGGGTGAGGAAGGGCGAGGTCTCCATCGGAGACACGGCCGGAAGGGCCGCCACCAGGAACCAGACAAGCTCGCAATACACACCCAACATCCCCATGCCCAAGTCGGCGCCTTCAAGAAGGTGACGACGTTGTGGCGCCGTCGCCGCTTAGCCACCGGGGCTAGGGTTTTCACCCGGGCGCAGGGGAAGGGGGGAGGCAAGGGATGTTTAGCCTCGGCACCGCCACCAAGGAGGGAATGGCGTCCGGGACGCCATCGACGCCGTGACCGCCACCGGCGGCCAAGGGTTTCCCCCGGCCAAGCACCCTGCTGCCACCTCCGAGCCAGGCACCACATCCGCAGGCGCTAGTACGCCGGAGATCCAGGCCGGCCGGAGGTCATGCATCACAAGCGGACCAGGATCGCCTTCGATCTGACGCGGGGAGCCCGGGGCCTCCATGCGACAAGACCTGCGCCCACCGGGACCTCGCTGCCCGCGCAGCCGAGGGGAACCGGCCTACCTCACCGACGAACACTCCCCGCCGCCGGGGGAGCGCCGTCCGCACCAGCGAGCCCGCCGCCTCAGATCCGAACACCACCGAAAGGGAGCGGTCCCCGCCGCCACCATCCCGGGGCATCCCCGCAGCCGTGGCCGCGCCCAACCCCATCGACGCGCAGCCAAGGGCACGCGCAGGCGTCGGACGAACGCAGCCAGGCGCACAGATCCCAGACTCCAGACGGCGCCGGCGGATCTCCCCTCTCTACGCGCCAGACTGGCCAGGGATAGCGCCCCGCCGCCGCCTTCCTCGGGGCCGGCCCGGGCTTCGCCGGCGGGCGCCCTCTGGCGGCGGCGAGACAGGTGGGGGAGGGGGCGGGGACTGTGGCGGCGCTAGGGTTTCTACCCCCGTGTCGCAGATGTGGGTGGCTTCAATTGGCGGAAGCTGTGGCCATTCGGTTTCTTTTTGTGAGCTATCAAAACATTTGTCAATGTTTCACACACACAAAAATCAGATTTTTTTTTTCTTTTTGTTTTACTGTTGATCAGAACAGCCGCGTCCACAAATATGTCTCTTTTTAAGGATAATATTATGTCTCTTTTAATGCTGCTTTCGGTTGCTAATAGCTAGCTAGGACCTCACTCACATGGCCATCCTTTGATTGCCAGTTGAAGCAATATCTCACAGATTTTTTTCAGATTAATCATCACATGGCCTGTCGTCCAACGTGGATCCATGAGGGACTGTAGGTACACAGTGGCCGTCTCGATGTCTAGCCAGTGGCCATCGATGGCGCTCGTTGCCTGCCCGACACGCAAACCTCCGACTGGCCGGCCTCAATCACGCTGTAGCATGGCTCGATCGGGCCTGATTGGTCGATCCTTCTCATAAATGTGACACAACAGTGGCCGTGATGCTTTCTGGTGATCTATCGAAATGATCCGTGATCCTTGTACCGGGCATAGGGTGCAAACGTACAGATGGGCACGCATGGCATGGCATGGCAGTGAGCACGGTACGTAGGTGCAGCCGATGGAGATATGGTGTGTGTGGATGTGGCTGGCAGCTCGATCGTTAGCTAATCGGGACATATGGCTGGCGTCGCGCCCTGCCCCGCGTGGGTTTTGGTAGCGTCTCTTGTCTAGTTGTCTTGAACAGCTCATGTTGGACCTTCGTTCCCCATGCCATCCTGCTGCGTCGGCCGCGCGCGTGATCCGTGGAAACCATGGAGAAGTCGACACATCTACATCTCATCTCCATACTTGCTTAACGGTACGTGCGCGTGTCACGGCTGGCGCGGGCCGCCAGCCGTTGCCGTGGCTCTCAGGCAGCCACAGCTTAGCTAGCTAGCTAAGCACCACGTGATGCTGATGCTGATTCGTATACATATTGGACGGACTTCAATATACATCCCACGTCAGATTTATAGGGTTAAAAACATCTGACTCGCTTGGGTATGTCGGATCCAGATCGGATGCATGATATTTAATTGCTGCTACATGTCAATTTTTCTGTTTATGTTTGAGGCTACATGGCAACTTTTGTTGTAGAACATGACCAGTTCTTATACACAAAGTATGCCAATCTTATCTGTTTTCGTATGGCAAATCGATCTGATGTCAGATTTTTAAAGCTAAAAACCTTACGACCAGATATGGATAGGAGGGTGTATATGTTTTCAGTATGGTTCACCTCAGTTAAAAGCATGTTATAAGTCTGCTTACACGACACCTCTCACTATTTAGAGAAGCGTGATAAAGAAAAATGGAAAGAACGAGTTTTCAAGCAAGAGCACTTACTCCTAGAAAAGATAACTAATGCAAAGAAAAGAGAAAGAGGTTAAGTGGAATGGATGACTAACCTACAATAATAGCCAATCTTCCAACCAACTCTATCATGTGAAAGATTAATAATGCTGACTCTTGATGACATAGCAATCACATATAGCCAGCTACTAATTACAATATTGTTAGCCATGCTCTAAGGTTGCTCGTAATATGAGTATCAGAGGTAGTATCATACAAGCCAACTAGACAATTTACAGGAGGTGGCACAGAGCTAAATGAAGAAAAAAAGAATTGAGTATCATATCATGATACAACATCATAATAAATATTGTACTACTACTCCCTCCGTCCGAAAATAAGTGTCTTGAGCTTAGTACAAATTTATACTAGAGCTAGTACAAAATTACACTAGTAGAAAAATGACCTAATGTGAAGATCATTAGTCCCGGTTTGTAATTGAACCGGCACTAATTTGACCATTAGTGCCGGTTCCAAAGGCTAGGCGGGCGGCGCTCATTAGTACCGGTTTGTGGCGAAACTTTAGTACCGGTTCGTGCCACGAACCGGTACTAAAGAGGTGGTGGCTTTTAGTACGGGTTGGTGGCTCTAACCGGTATTAAAGATCCCCCCTTTAGTACGGGTTCGTGCCACCAACCGGTACTAAAGGGGTATGCTGCCACCCGCAGTACAGAATGTTTAATCCCCCCTCGCTAGTCGAGAGGAGCTCGCACCACATAAGCCCTGCCGCAGCTACCGTGTCGAGCTCCTCTCTAAGCAGGCCTTTGTGGGCCTATTGCAAGTCTTCTGCCCTGTGGGCCCTACTGGGCCGTACGGGCCTGCATCCTGGCCCAACTAGAAGTTGGGTTTCTAGTCGTATGCAGACCGTGCCGGCCTAGTAGGTGGGCTGTTTTTGCTTTATTTCAAAAAAAAATCCGTTAGTCCCGGTTGGTGTTACCAACCGGTACTAAAGAGCTCCCCGCCCCGGCGCTGGCTCGTGCCACGCGGTGGCTCTTTAGCAGCGGTTCGTGCAAAACCGGTACTAAAGGGAGGAGACCTTTAGTGCCCACCCTTTAGTGCCGGTTACAGAACCGGCACTAAAGGGCCTTATGAACCGGTGCTATAGCCCGGTTCTGCACTAGTGTTAAGACACTTATTTCGGGACAGAGGGAGTAGTATATATTTTACATGACAATAAATAAGGTCATCTATAAGATAATCCAGAAATAAGAGACCAAGCCTCCACCGAGCTCTCTCACCGATTTGGGCCTCCTGGCCGTCCGATCGTTTTCCTGATGCTATTCTGGCCGTTGGATCTTGGGCTCGTCTCGCGTGAGCCGTCAGATATTTAACAGATCGTTATGAACAGTTGGATAAAATTCCATTGGCAACAGAATGTAAATATCATGCCCCCACCGGGGCATTTTGGTCATTTCGCAGGGGTGGGGTATAAAAGGGCCGGCTCCCGTGGTGAACCCTAGCCTCCTCCTCTCCCTGCACTCGCGCCCCCTCCCTCGCCCCGCCGCCTCGCCCGCCCACCCCGCCCTGCCGCCTCGCCCGCCCCGTCCCGCCGCCCCGCTCGCCGTGGCCGATGCCCCGCCGCCCCGCCCCGTCCGTCCCGCTCGCCGTGGCCGATGACCGCGCCACCAGGGACCACGACCACTCAATGACGAGGCCTGGACCTTGGTGCAGACCCAAGCTCCTGAGCGGCGGCAGCTGGCGGATCCTTCCTCATCGCGGAGCTCCTCCTGTCGGCGCCACGCCGCGCCGCGATGCTGCTCGCCGCTACTCTGATCTGACCATAGTGCCGGCGCTGCTCCTCCTCAAGGTCAAGGTGGGGACCTTCGGTTCGATTTGCTCTTCCCCTGCTCACTGCTCTTCCCCCTCTTACAGATGGCCATGAGCTTGGTTTCTTCCTCATGCAGGTAGGCTGGGTAGGCTCCTCGTCGGCGTCGGCTTCCCCTGCATGCCACTCCTCTCCTCTGATGGAGTTGACCTTTGCTGGAGTGGACAAGTTTGGATGCCCGTGCGCCTTTGGTGGTAGGCTTGGTAACCCCCCACCCACCCTAATGCCCTCTCTTTCTGTAATGTATCCATGTCCATCTTTACGCATTTCAAGCAGGGGGCAAGCAGCTAGCAAAATACTGAATACAAAGCTCTTTGTTGTGTTTTACCAAAATACTGAATAACAACATTAGATAGTGATCTGGATTTTGCTTGTCTTCTGTAAAGGTAGAATCTGAGCCTTCCTGTTGAGGAGATGCTGATGTTTAGCTAGATTCCATGGAAAGATAATTTTGTTGTCTTTCTTGCTTTGTTGGGTACCTAGCCTATTATTTGTCATGGAGGAGGACAGTTTTGTCTGGGAGCCAGGGCCTTTTGTTCCTTTGCATGGTTAGCTTTTCCCCCTGTCCTCAAGTGGTAGGAGTTTAGGTATGGAATTGTTCTTTTTATCTGTTGTTCTTGCATGTTGGAGTGTAGTGCCAGATTAGCTGCCAACTTTGTTTGGGTCTGGCTAATATAGTTCATGTATTTGCCTAATATAGTTTAGACAATCTTTAGTTAGAGGTAACCCATCTTTCGTTACATATCTCACAATCAGATAAGAACATTGTGCCAGGTCAGCTAACTTTCAGATACTACCTGTAACCAAAGATTGGTTACCTATGGATGGATGGATTCATTTGATTGGGTGACCTGAATTTATGATGCCCTTTTTATAGTATAGAAGATGCACCAGGCATCTGATTTTTGTCATGAAAAATGCATAGGACCATTTCCCTTGTATTGTTACCCACTTTGGAAGAGTAACATGTTGTTGTGTGTCGAGTGATGGCGACGAATCAGGTTGTTATCGCACTGAGGATGCTATGGGAAAACCAGGACATATTTGATCTTGTTATCAGTGATGTGCACATGCTAGACATGGATGGCTTTAAGCTTCTTGAGCTTGAAATGAACCTCCCTGTCATCAGTAAGTTCAAAAAATTATCCATCTCATAGTTGCCCAAATTCTTATCGGTCTTGGTAATAGGAGCTAATGAGGTACTTCTATAAAGTAAATACAAAGATGTACTATATATGTGCAAAGTATCAATTTAGTACACCGAATCCAAATGCCAAGCAAGCACAAAGATGTCAAAAGCAGTTAAAATAATCCTAAACAATCTGGAAACATATAGCTTTGAATAGACATATATTATTTTGCTAAACAGTTCCTTCCATGCATGTTTTTTGTCGTCTAATTTTATGTTCTGGGCTTAAATCAGATAGAGGCTTTAAGAATATCCGGTTTAAATAATGACAATCTTAATTTGGATAAATAAAATAACAAGAGCTTCAGACTAATGTGGAAAATTTGGTCAAAATATAAAAGTTTGGTTCCTCTTAGTTTAGTTAGTGGCCTATATGAATTCCATTTGGCCCACAATATTTTTGTACAGTTATTGATTTGCTAGGGTATATTATAAACTTAATTTTGTTAGCTTCTATCTGGTGTTCTTTCTTATAATATTTTTATATGTCGCAAGCTTACTCTGTTGATGAGAGTTTCTCCATGTTTATGAAGAAAAGATTTGGGTTCAGAGCACCTTCGGTTATAAGAATTAGTTTTCTAATTCTTGTTGGTCAGTCACGAAGCATTAATTTTTGTTTGTTTTACAATTTTTTCGGGAGCAATGGGAAATGATGAGCTCCTGCTTCTTTTTATGCCAGTTTAGGAGTGTAGGAAGTGGTTCCTCGCCGGTCGGACGTCGTTCTACCGCAACTCTGGCACCCACTGAGTACTGCCTCGGCCACAACCTCCCTCGGTGAGCTGCATCTTCCTCCCGCTCCTCTGCTTCGACTACTGTATGGGACATAGCCAGGGCTATGATGATCGGTTATGGCTGATATAAGCATGCTCTTGAGCAATCGAGGCACTTGTGCGTATTAAGTTGGATGCCCCCTCGTTTCTTTGAGCCGTTTTGATCATGTTCTTATTTTAGTGGCCCTGTCCTTGGATGGTCATTTCTGATGAGTGACAACTAGGGCAGTTTCACCCTTGTAAGAACATCCAGAAACATGAGACCGATCGAAAAACCCGGCTCAGAGATTTGGGCTTCCTGGCCGTTCGATCGTTTTCCTGATGCTATTCTGGCCGTTGGATCTTGCTCCGGATCGAAACCCGGCGCTCTACCGATTGGTTAGCTCGTTTGGCTCGTAGCATCGCTCACTCGATCTGTTCGACCCGTGCTCGCTAGCATGTGGGGCCCTTTGCGTGTGGGACGCGTCCGTCAGCGACCGTGTGTGCGGGCATTGCCTGTGCGTCCAGTCACGTGCCCCATCGGTCGGAGGCCATTCTTGCTAGGGCAATGATGATTAACTATGGCTGAAATAAATGTGCCTTTGAGCAATCGAGAACCTGTGGGTATCAAGTTGGATCCTCCCTCTTGTCTCTAGAATCCTTTTTGATCTTGTGATACTTATTGTTCTGTCCTTGGATGGTCATTCTTGTTGAGTGATAACCAGGGCAAGTCCACTCTATAAACATATTGAGCTGGTGACAAAAGATGATGGGGGTGGGTCATATGATCGAGAAAAGGCGAATCTGAGCCCACCATGCATTGAACCCCGAATCCTTTTTATTTGTAGTTAAAGGTGTTGCTTATTTATGCTCCGGTTTTTATAGCCGTCTTATGTAAATATTTCTTCTCTCTCACACCTTTATTGCATATAAGTTGTTCTTGATCTTTTATTGTGTGTTATTGGTCCTTGATTTAATCTGGTTAAGAGTAAGTTGCACTTTGTTATTCTGGGATAAGAGATAGTTCGGCAATGCTATTGGTTCTTCATGAGGATTTCAGAGGAGGATTTCTGATATTATTTTATTGTTAACCGGTGTCGGTGTCAAAACTGGCGGATCTCGGGTAGGGGGTCCCGAACTGTGCGTCTAGGCGGATGGTAACAGGAGACAAGGGACATGATGTTTTTACCCAGGTTCGGGCCCTCTCGATGGAGGTAAAACCCTACTCCTGCTTGATTAATATTGATGATATGGGTAGTACAAGAGTAGATCTACCACGAGATCAGAGGAAAGTCCCATCCGGACATGGGACGAAGTCTTCAATCTTGTATCTTCATAGTCCAGGAGTCCGGCCAAAGGTCATAGTCCGGCTATCCAGACACCCCCTAATCCAGGACTCCCTCAGTAGCCCCTGAACCAGGCTTCACTGACGACGGGTCCGGCGCGCATATTGTCTTCGGCATTGCAAGGCGGGTTCCTCCTCCGAATACTTCATAGAAGATTTTGAACACGCGGATAGTGTCCGACTCTGGAAAATAAGTTCCACATACCACCGTAGAGAGAATAACATTTACACAAGTTCAATCTGCTGACGTATTCCGCAGCGTGACATCACACCACGGCCAAGCCTTTATTCGAATCATTTTCACTGTCCCACCTCAGCGCGTTTAGCGAGGCGGTTTCCTTGGCACGTCTTGTCAAAGCACAGATCGTGTCCCCTTATTCCGGGATTCTCATCAATACGGGCGTGGGTAACCCAATCGTGCCCGTTGGCACGCCTCCTCTATCGAAGGCGTGTCCCGAACGGTCACGGGGAGGGCTCCTGGTATTCAACCTCTTTATAAAGAGACCAAGGCCCCGCTCCTTTTTCTCAATCTCCATCGAACCCGCCCCTCGCTTCGAGTTCCAACACCCAAAGCTCCAGATTCAGGCGCTTCAGACCTTCGACGATGTCCGGCTCCGACCTCCAAGGCCGGTGGATGCCTTCCTCCGTCATGGAAGAAGACGTCCTAAAGCTAAGAGATGCCAGGTATCTAACCGGCGAAATCTCGCATAGGCTGCCTGCTCAAGGGCAGGTTATTCCCACTCCCAAGCCCGGTGAAAGCGTGGTGTTCACGTCTCACTTCCTTCGGGGACTAAGTTTCCCGATGGACCCCTTCGTGAGGGGGCTCATGTTTTATTACAGGCTGGAATTTCATGACTTGGATCCGGAGTCCATCCTCCACATCTCATCGTTCATCGTCGTGTGTGAAGCCTTCCTCCGCATTACCCCTCACTTCGGATTATGGCTCAAGACCTTCAAGGTGGAGCCGAAGATGATCAAGGGGCAACAGGCAGAGTGCGGAGGGGCCGTTATAAGCAAGAATGCTGACGCTCCATGGCCCGAGGGCTCTTTTCAAGAGGAGCTCAGCCTATGGCAACAAGAGTGGTTTTATATCACAGCTCCCAGGGGCACCAAATGGGTGGCGCCACCTGCCTTTCGCTCGGGTCCTCCACCTCGGCTGGCGTCATGGGTCAATAAAGGGCTTGACTGGGGGCCGTCCAAAGACGTGCCCCTGTTGCAGGGACGTATTCGAGACCTCCTGGAGAGAGAGATCAATCTGGTTGTAGTAGCGCAGGTCATGCTGATTCGTCGCATCCTGCCCTGCAAACGTCGCCCCCTCCGCCTGTGGGAGTTCAATCCGGAGGGACCACGAGCTCTTCAACATTTTATGGGCGCAACGCCCGTGGATATGTACAAACTGTTCTTCGGATCACAAGCAATGTGTCCGGACTTGACCGAGGACGCAGGTCTGAGCTGCAATCGCCCGGATGCTCAAGTAAGTAGTCCCGTACCCGGACACGCTATCCGTATATTTATCATAAACTTGCCCTTAAAAGAGTTGTCCCTTACACATAAATGGATAGCAAAAGCAAAACTGATCAGGTGTCCGGCCCCCCTTCCTGAGACCACGCCGGATCCCGTGTTAACCAAGATGCTGGAGGCTGTGCCTTTAGAAGAAGGCGAAGGGGGGAACAAGGAAGCTACTGTCTCCGCGAAGGAGGTTATCAAGCAAGGAGGGATCGAGAATCCCTCCATCCAAGGGGAGAAGAGGACCGCCTCTGAAGATCCGGAGACCAAGGCCTCAAAGCGCGGGAAGAAATCCTCGCCATAGGGTCCTGTGCTGGGAGATGCTCCGGCCGCATTATTTCCCCAAGGAGATCAGCCCTCCAGCGAGCCGTAAGTAGAGAGGGGAGTTTTTCCTAAAATAAGAGACATCCCTGTTTTATCTCTGAAGATGACCGAAATTTTACCTTGTAGTTCGGATCTCAGCCCTTCTCAGCAGAGCTCGTCTTCGGGGGATCTTCGTCCGAAGATGATGGAGAGCGGAACGCCTCCCCCCTGCCGTACCGCATAGCGAGGTGTACAATCCTGAGTTATCGTCGCGGAGGATTTCCCCGAATCCGGCAGGGGTGGAGGGCGGTCGTAGGACCCCCCCAGAGCCCTCCGTGTCCGGCCTTCGAAAAAGGCCATCAAACGAGTCCGGCACCTCCTGGTGCACGGTCGGAGGAGTTGAAGGGTCTTCTCGGGCGAATGTCTATGTCAGAGGATCGCCGTGCATTGATGGGTACGGTGATTGACAAGATTTCGTCCGCGGAAAGCGGGTTGTACGAGGCCGCCAGGAGTTTACTGACGGGTTTTGAGGTACGTGCAATGATGTACCTTTTGATGGTTCCGCATATATAAGATGCGCCCCGTGTAGATAGTAGCCCCTAAGACTCGGTGCATTGTCAAAAATGATAGCGTGCCGAGGATCATAATCCTAGATATAATATGTTTCCCTTCCTATGTAGGTGGCGGGGCGTCCGGTGGCTATCCGGACTGATGAATTTGCCGAACTAAAGCAGCAACTTGACGTGGCAGATGCTGACATCGCGCTTGTCAACAAGCGGCTGGACGAGTCACAAGGTATGCCGTTTCTCCGCGGACACCTAGTAAGGGAGCTTGATGCCCATGCCTTACGACATGTATGCTTGATGCAGATGGTGCCGCTGCCATGGAGAATCTTCGGGCGGAGCTTGCCCGAGCCAAGGAGCAGGCCAGGAAAAGTGATGCGGCTGCCTTAAAGGCGGCCGAAGAGCTAAAAGCCGAACAGGCTGCTCACTGCCAAAGCAAGAAGGAAATGGCCGAGATGGCCGTGAAGTTGAAGAATGCTACCGACCGCTACGAGCTTCTTGAAAAAGAAGGTCGAGCGGAGCAAGAGGACCTGAAGAAGGCCACCACCGAGGCCAAGGATGCTCGCTCTGCGATGAGAGCTATGAAGGAGGAGCTACGTCAGGCCGGAGATATCGCGGCTGGAAAGCCCTTTCTGCTGCGTAGGAAGTTCACGGATCCTAAATATGCTCAGTTGGACCGGCTGTAGAGTAGTGCGGATGCTTATCTGGACTTGGCGGCGAGTGCCGCGGACGCGGCCGGACACTTCGGAGATCAAAAGGATCACGAGATGGAAGAGCTTTTTTGGTCGTAGTTCCGTAGTCCAGTGCGTCCACTTCCATTAACCGATCGTTTGGCTGAATGGGCGGAGCTGAATAGTTTGTCCGGACTTGCCATGAAGAATGTCGTGACTCATGTGTGGCCGGAAAGGCCCAAGCTGAAGAGTTATTTTGGCTTGGTGCAGCAGTTCCTTGGTGCGGTGCCGCATATCAAAGCAATGAGGCGGTCAGCATGCATAGAGGGTGCGCGGATGGCTCTTGCCCGTGTCAAGACATACTGGGCGGAGATGAAGGCCACCGATGTTGCATCGCAAGATTCGGACGGAAGCCGAGTACCTGTCGAGCACTATTTTCAGGAAGTTATTCAGGGCGCTCGTTTAATAGAGACGCACTGCTCGAAGGACATTATGTTCGAATAACATGTATTATTGTGAAACAATGTTTCGATGGAATATAAAAGCTTTTTATACTTGTGCTTTCAAGAATTAAAAATACCTCCTGTGCGGCCGTTAATGTATATGTGTATATAACCTGAAAGATGGCAGTCTTTGGCTTCAGCCCCCACGCATATAATGCGGGGGTGTTTGCAGAAAATGCATTTTCACACTTGATCCAACGTCTTGGTCCTACAAAGGAGGTGATAGCGCAGCAAACTAGGCAACCGTACTATAATGCTTTATCACTTTCACTTAGCCATAGGAGTTCGACAGTGGGGCTACTATATATATATCCCCTAGGGGCACCGCGCTCACCCGAATTCGGGGCGCGTATGTGCTTGGCCGGGAAACGGCCCTTCATCAATGCGGAGGAATTCTAAAGATTCCAGGGTCATCGAGTGGTTGACCAGTCTCACGCTATATCATGACAGTCAGTTTTTGGCTTTCTCTACTAAGGTGCTCCCCTGGCCGAACCGGGGGCACAATCGCAGTAGTTCTCCTGGTGTCGCATTAGCCGATAGAGCGGAACGTAAGGCAGCAAAACACAGGAGCCGGGCAAACCCAACATTTGACCAAAGACATGATTCAGAGCTGATGCATATAAGGCCTAACTCGAGACGCCGAACACTCCCTAAGGTATTCGGTCTTTATGAAAAACGGGTCGAACAATCGCCCTTGGTAAAAATCCCCTGGTGTCCAGGTACGCGCGAAATTCTGACGTGGCCTATGCCAAAACGCCATCCTCCTTGGTTATAGCAAGAAACCGGGGGATGTGTATCAACAAGAGACAGCAAAAAAGGTTTACGCAGGGTCTTAATCTGAAAAGAATCCTTGCAACGGGTCCCTACTGCACGTCTGCGCCTGTGTCTCCATTGTGCCGTATCCTGGACGGGTGTAGCACGGTGTTCATCTGTAAAAGAGAGGAACTTAGTTGAAAAAGATCGTGCAAAAATGTACGTTATATTAAATAAACAAAGTACAATTCAAAGAATGAACAAAATTGAGCTTTATTGTCTCTTGTTGTGGATGCGCGGAGCCCCTTGTATGTTTATGCCGGACTCGTCCAGCCGTGTCTGGGGTCTGGACGACCTGTCTAAGTGCTTGTATTGTTGAAGCCGGTTTATTGTGGGGCTGTCAAGGCATCCGCACAATTTTGCGGACTCGAGGGACCCTCGATGTTTCCCTTTAATGAGATGATACCGCGTGGACCGGGCATTTTAAGTGTAAGAGGTGCATAATGCGGTATTGCGTTAAGGCCCAGTTCTTTTAAGCTTTTGATTCTCCAGAATCTGATTCTAGAAAACTTCCCACAAAATCAACTCCCCACAGAATCAGCCATCGAGTTCTTTTTGAGATTGTAGTCTGAGATTGTGGGATGAGTTGTGTGCTGAAATGTCTTTAATGTCCCTGAACTGAAACCATTGACATCAACATTCGCAGTAGCACAATTCATCCATTTATCAATCAGGCAACTAGCAAATCATCTAGCTACAGAGGCCATTGACATACATCCATCGATTTAACACAGAGGACTTCAGAGGAGGGAGATGAGAGGAAGAGCATTTCACTAGAGAGAGGGGATGGACGAGGCAGCCTCCGATGAGCTCGTGCGAGGGCAGAGCGAGCTCCGGCGAGGCGGGGTCGGAGCAGCTCGACGAGATCGGGCGATGGCAAGGCCGGACGTGCTCCGCCGAGCTCGAGCGAGGGGAGGGCCAACTCCGACAAGGGCATGACCGGATGTCCTCCGGCGTGTGGAGGACAAGCTCCGGCGAGGCAGGGCCTTGGATTGGCGAACTTGAGCCGACGGATGGTGGGGCCGGCATCTAGTGGCGCGGCGACGGGATTGGACCATGAGCGAGCGGAGGGAGAGAACGAGAGGAACGGGTCAAGACCAGAGGGTCTGTTCGCATTGCTCGGTGGCATTTTCCCTGTAATTACCGGCTGGAATAGGGGCATTGGCTTATAACGAAGCGTTTTCACTTGCGGGAAGCTCGCAGAATCGCCAGAAGCGTGGCTGGGAGGCGCTTTTGGATTGCACTACTGATTCTGGCGATTCTCAGACGATTCTTGAGAAGCAAATCGAGTTCTTTTCAGCTTATTGATTCTCCAGGCTTGATTGTTGAGAATCACCTCAAAAGAACTGGGCCTAAAGCGGGTGAAAGCTTCGTGTCCCAATAGTGCTTGATAGCTACTTGTAAATGGGGCGAGGTGGAAGGTTAACTTTTCGCGGTGGAAATTGTCGGGTGAGCCGAACACAACTTCTAGCAGTAGAGAGCCCGTACAGTGGGCATATGGGCCTGGCATTACCCCTTGAAAGGAAGTATTGCTATGGCGAAATTTGGTTGGGTCTATCCCCATTTTGCGGATTGTGTCCTGGTATAGCAGGTTTAGATCATTGCCGCCGTCCATTAAGACTTGTGAAAATTGGAGTCCGCCAATTGTCAGATCTAATATCAAGGCAGTCCAACCTGCGTTCCGTATACTTCTAGAGTAATCCCGATGGTCAAAGGTGATTGGTTTTGACAACCAGTGGCGGGACTCTTCCGGGATAGGCCATATGGCGCGTACCTCTATGGGCGTCGCTCTATTTTTCCCTTTTGTCACGTGAAGTGAGTTCACTGTTTTGATTTCTTGTGGGAAATTCTTTTGTTTTCTGGTGCTCTACTTTTGGGGTTCGTCATCGTCCTCGCTTGGTGTATCGAGCCCCTTGTGTTCGACGTTGAGTTTGCCGGACTGGTTGAAGACCCAACAATCTCTGTGGGTGTGGTTTGCAGGCTTCCCGGGAGTACTGTGGATGTGGCATATCTTGTCCAAGATTTTGTTTAAGTTAGATAGCTCGTCCCTGTTATCATTGAGGGGCAGCTTTTTATGATTCTTCCGAGAGCTTTTGAATCCGGCGTTGACTCTCGTGCTCTTCGGGCTATCTCCCTTGGTCCGACGCTGGTCCTTGCCGCGTCGTGGTTTCCCGTTTCCATCCCTGACTTCAGATGTACTTGGGTCGCTGGTGCTGCATCTTGCTAGCCAGCTATCCTCTCCCGCGCAAAAGCGGGTCATGAGGCTTGTTAATGCGGCCATTGTTCTTGGATTTTCTTGGCCGAGGTGTCTGGCGAGCCATTCGTCTCGGACGTTGTGTTTGAAAGCTGCTAAGGCTTCGGCGTCCGGACAGTCGACTATTTGGTTCTTTTTTAGTAAGGAATTTGTTCCAAAATTTCCGGGCTGACTCTCCGGGTTGTTGAGCTATGTGACTTAAATCGTCGGCATCCGGAGGTCGGACATAGGTCCCTTGAAAATTTTCCCGAAAAGCATCCTCGAGCTCCTCCCAACCTCCAATGGTGTTTTCGGGAAGGCTTTTAAGCCAATGCCGGGCTGGCCCTTTGAGCTTGAGGGGTAAGTATTTTATGGCGTGGAGATCATCTCCTCTAGCCATGTGTATATGGAGGATGTAATCCTCAATCCAGACTCCAGGATCTGTTGTTCCGTCGTATGCCTCTATGTTTACGGGCTTGAATCCCGCTGGAAATTCATGATCCAGCACCTCATCGGTGAAACATAGGGGGTGTGCGGCACCCCTATATTTAGGTGTACCATGATGTTCGGATACTTGATGTGTTGCCTTGCTTACTAGAGCTTGCTTTCTTGGCCCGTAGATAGATCTAACTGGGCCATCTTATTGATGCGAATCCTTGTGCGGACCGCGTGCCGACTTGTGTACGGCGCCGTTTGCCGCTCTCTGTTTGCCATGGGTTGTCCATCCGACCGGGTGGCCTCCTTATTTTTTGATTGTGGGGGCTCTACGGCCTCCTCATCAAATTCGGGCAGTAGTTTTCGCTTTGGGTAGCTCTTTGTTCGGCGACTGTCGCCGTATTTGTCTGCGGTGTTGAGTACTTTGCTCCATCTGATTTTGAGTGCATCTTCCGCTGTTTTGAGCTTCCGCTTCTGCTTTTTCAGGCTACGTGCTATGGCGACGAGCCTTTTGTGGAGGTTCTTCTGCTCCAGCAACTTGTCCGGCATGAGATCGTCCGGACTGTTATCTTCGCCGCGGGACGGGTTGTTTATCCAGATTGTCCTGTTCGGGCGGTTGCTCGATAGCATGTTCGTCGTCCACCGGTTCACCCTGCTCTATAGCTGGGTCTGTATGGCTGTTGTCTTTGTCGAGGTGGGACTTTGAGCGGCGCTTACGTTGCCGTTTTGACTGCTTTTCGAGGGAGCGATCCTTCGTAGCGTCCCGTTCTTCCTCGTTGTCGCTTCCTTTAGGTGTGTCCACCATGTATACATCATGAGATTAGGTGGTTCTCCAGTACCCTATAGGCGCTTGTAACATCCCAAATTTTGGAATGTTAATATAATTAATTGAATTGTTTGTTTGTTTGCTTGAGTGAATTAAACTTGAGTGAAATTTGAACCTTTTCAAAAACTTTTGAATGAGAGGGAATAAAATGACTTTCCCCTTCTCCGGTAAATTCAAATTCATCCTATTAAAATCAATGAGAGAAGATGA